>JACJUM010001610.1:734329-779498 GCA_020976665.1 Heortia vitessoides | reverse complement strand
GATGATGATGATGATGATGATGATGATGATGATGATGATGATGATGAACAATATTTTCTTGAGGCTGACTTTTACTCTGACTTTACCTTATTAGTATAAATTATAAAATTATATAAAAGTAAACAAAAAACTAAAGTATGACTATTAATAGAGTCACAATAATACTTCTCTTCACTTTGCTCGGTTTTAAAACGCTTTTTAGGTAAATCCTTTATACATTTTTAGTTCGATGTTTCGGTTACCTATCGGCAACTATTCTCAAGATTGACTAAAGTTGTTGTGTCAGGATTTGAAAGTTACAATTACTACCTTCACAATTTTTATTTATTTACGTACGTTCGCGATCCCAACCACGCTAGTAGATACTAACAGTATCTTGACATCTGGCAGTTGTGATGTTGGCCTTGGTTCTTGATCAAATGTATGGTGGGATCCTAAGGAGGTTCTAATAGTCAATTAAAATGCATAGTCGTCTATCCTAAAGCCTTAACAGCCGAGAAAATGTGTCATATTAATGTTTAAGTGGTTATTTTTCTACTTCAAATTCGGTCGACGGACTGAGTCATGCGTTAAAGTCTTTTCCAGGCGCCGCCGCGGTCGCGCCGGATTTGCTATTTACATCTAGATTATTACGTTTCATTGGATGTGAGTTTAAATGTACTACTTCTAAAATGTATGTATGGTGTGAGTTTGAGAGATAGATTAAAGAGATCGATGTGGTGTGAAAGATGATGTTGTGACAACAATAGAGAAGGGAATTCAGAGATGGTTTGGACATGTAGAAAGGATGGATGGAATTAGAACGACTGCACAAATATATAGAACAGAATTGAACGGAAGAGTTGGAGGACGACCGAGGCAAACATATCTTAACTAGATTGAAGAGGTATTAAAGAAGGGTCAGATCAGGAGTACCAAAAAAAATGAGAGTGTATGAAAGGTCTATTGCGAGTAAAGGAAACGAGAGAGGTATGCCAAGATCGTAACAAATGGTCCATAGTCTGTGCCTACCCCGATGGGACCCAGGCGTGATGTATGTATGTATAAAGTAAGTACTAATACTACGGTCTGGTGTTGAAAGTATTAGTTTATAGGGCCGATAGATGGTAGTGACGCTATCTAGTGCACCAAGGGTCATGGATTCGAACCCCACCCAGGGCAATCATTTTGTTTTGCTCTGTGTCTGGGTGTGAAATATGTATGTATTTAAGAATTTTATTTTATTCATAAAAATAGTTTATCTATACATACAATTTAGTGTCTGTCTGTTTTAAATTTACAGCGTCTCACGAATTTCATACGAAGTATATTAGTAATGTGTTAAGTTTTTTTGGCTTTCTATTTACTCCTGCTAGTCTCCAAAATGGCAGGACCGATTTTAGCGGGTCTTTAAAGTTAGAGAAGAGAGAAAATAGCTGAAGTTAAAAAAAGTAACTTAGGCTATTTTTATCATTTGTTATTGGTTATTTTTTTATGGCTAAGTCGACAAACAACCACATGGACCGGCTGATAGTAAATGACACGACAGCATACAGATGCTCGCAAGGATATTACAAGCACGCTGCCAACATTGAAACTTGAAGATTTTATGTTACCTTACTCAGTAACTAAAGCAAACTTCAAACAGCAAGGGACTTTTTTTCGGAAGAACTTATTGCTGGCCTTCTCAGACGTCAATTCCAGCGCCATTGGGAGAGGGTGAGGTTGCTCATTAATGAGCGACACTGTGCCCGTATTTACCTGCGTGGCCCGCGGTGCATCGCGTTGGCCCGCAAGGCTCGCGGGATCTGAGCGGAAAACTATGAAATGGTAGGTGACCTTTGTATAAGGTCTTCTCTCTCAGGAACTTGAAAACACTACCTAGATATCATATCGGAAATATGTACTAAATGACATATATTTGTATACAGATATTACTTACATTACCTAATGTATATAATAAATAATAAATTCCCACATCTCATACAATTACCTTACTTCGTAGTAAGTTGCCTAAAGCGTGTTGTGAACGCTCGACAACAGAGGAATCACAAATATACTACTTAAATACATATATTCAACATCCAAACACAGAACCAACACAAATATCGTCATGTAAATATTTACTCTGGGTGGGATTCGAACCCAACAAGATAGAATCACTCCCATCTGCACCATTAAGCCCGTCAATGTGAATTAAAAAAAATATTCCGTAACATGTATGGAATAATATTAGTCTAAATTAGTGATCGTTAGATGTGACCGGCGGGCGCGCCGGGTGCACCGCCGTGGGCCCGGCTGCCGCCGCCGGCCGCCGGCGCCGGTCCGGCCGGCGATTCGGCGCTGCGCCCTAAGGACTCAATTACACTTCGCTCGCTTCTTTTTGATATCTGTTTATGTTGTGACTCCCATTGTCACATACATAGTTGGCAAACAGTTTTTGTTTGTACGTCATTTATTTCTGTAGCCATTCGTGTATTAATAGAAAAACATTTATGGAAGCCAAAATACAATAGTCGACAAGACACCAAGGATAAATTTGAAATATGAAAGATATCATTATCATCATCATCATATCAGCCGTTGGAAGTCCACTGCTGAACATAGGCCTCCCCAAGAAAGGGGGATTTTTGCCCATAATTGCCGCTCTGTGCAAGCGTGGTGGCATTTGCAGCGTGCAGCTTTCGCATTCGGATGGATCTAGCGCACCTTTTCGGATGGATATACCACCATCTGTCGGTTCTAGTACATTAGTCGCCTCTTACGGCACCTGGCACAGGGGAGACACTATTCTACTCTGCCGGTTCCCCAAGGCATATAAAAGATATGCTGCAATATAATAAAAATTGCCGCGAGGTAGAGTAGAATAGTACTTCTCCCTGTACTAGGTGTCGTGAGAGGCGAATAAGATCTGTAAGCGTCAGTGTAACTCAAACACTCAAGGCGGGAATGGGCAACAGCATCCCAGTCCTGAAGCTGCGCTCTGCGATTGCCATTACGCTTGCCCAATGCGGCAATTATCGGCAAAATTCCCCCTTTTTTGTGTAGGCCTGTGTCTAACAGTGGACTTTTAGTGACCGCCGTGATGATGCATACAGACTATAACATTTTGGAGTTTACAATTATTATTTGTTATTCATTACAGCCATTACAAGTCCATTGGACATAGGCCTCCCAAAGAAAGGGTGATTTGGGAAGCGTGTTGGCAATCGCAAAGGGCAGCTTTCGCGAAGGGGATATTTCTGGTCATCCCCACCTTATGCATTTAAGTAACTCTGTCTTGGATGGATATACCGCCATCTGTCGGTTCTGGTAGCTTAGCCGCCTCGTACGACACCTGGTACAGGGAGAGGTACTATTCTATTTACAAACTTCCAACTTTAAATTAGCGGTTAAAATTGAAAAAAAAACTAAAAGCTTTAAACACACCAAACTAACAATTTTTGTTCATCATTATTTTCACTTTGTTATAAAAAGATTTTTTACTTTTTCGTTTGATGTATTACAAAAAAGTGTTTTTTAGTTTTTCTGAACTATATTTTATTTTTCACTTTTTAATTCGATTTATTGTTAAATAATATACATTAAATGAACACTTGAGCTGGAATTTTTGTAGACAGTGCGCATGCGCAGGTTGCGTGGTCTAACTTGCTTCTGCATGGAGGAATTTCTTTCATCCTGAGTATCCTGATCAGGATAATGAGATAATTGTATCAAAATATTGTATTGGTACCGATTCTTGATATTTGTACAAAGTTTCAATTAAATCTGTCCGTTTAAGGTTGGTCAAAGTGTAAAAATGGGGAAAGAAGTCGAGTCGCTATGAAAATAATAGCACATAATGCAAAGTTCTCCACAAATGGTCGACGGTAAGCGACAAGGTACATCATTATGTGTCGCCACTCGCATGGTATAAAACATATTAATATCTCCCGGTACAAATGAAGACGCCAGAAGGCGCCGCCGCCCTGGAGCCCGGCGTCGGGCCACGCCGCCGGCGGGCTGGCGACACGAAATAGAAGTTGGTGATCGTCTTTGTAAAAACGGTTTGTTTACCAAATAAGTATCCGTATGTTTAAATACAATTTACAATTTTTTTTTATTAATTTATTTAGACATGGTTACACTATTTCACATATTAAAATTTGACATAAAATATAGACGGAGAAATACAAATTGAGGTATATTCAATATTGAAATCGGTGACCACTGCTGCCAGCGGTGGGACGACCTTTAGTTCAGACAACAGGCGTAGTTTTTGTATACTATCATTTTTTTTAGTACAAATACTTTAAAAGAATTTAAAAGAATGTACCCACTTGTACAGTTAATCCATACTTGTGGTCGACCGGTGGTCGTAATTTGTTCATAATTCATAAAAAATGTAATTCGTTTAACATTCAATGGATTTTTTTTATTATTATTATTATGAAGTCAGCAATAGTCGTACATCACTAAGATATCACTAGCGTGTGACCAACATCTTGAACTGAAGATGCTATGTTACATTTACCCGGTAATGTCACTGCCTCTCTCACTGTTATTTGGCGGTAGAAATAGGTAATAGTGAGGTACCATTGCAGGCGACCCTTGTAAGAGGTCTACCTCTGTGTTTCTTGCATTTACGTATGACAATTAGTCATTTAAACAGTCGTGTTTGCACTTCTTCTCCACATTAAGTTAAACTGTGTCAAATATCCGTTTCGTTCGCATATTTTGGCACAAAGGAGGTATCATTTTTTCGTTTTACTAATTCATGTGTTGATTAATGAAGGATTCAACGGCGCATTCGGTATTTTTCCTATCTTGAGCGTCAAAGGTCGTCGGTTCGGACCCCACCCAGGAGGAAATATATGCGAGTGTTGTATATAAGTAATAAATTATTGTACTTGTCATATCATAGTAGTCTGTTATTTGTAACATAAGTGTTTCAAGTCAGTAGTCAAGTCAACGTTGGAGATGACCTGACTCCTGTCTTAAAACACTTGATGATATTTTATTATTATACGAATGTGTGTTTGTTAATAAGTCCTATATTCAATTTTTTAGGGAAAATTCACGTAGATACATGATTTTATATAAAAAAAGGTTGTATTTGAATGTGGTGAAAGACAGAAAATCTCTTAGAGATAAGCAATGGGGCTGTACTGACAAATATATTAATTGAGTCCAAGAAACAAAATGATTAATATTAAAATGAAGAAATCAATGTAGTAAGTTAATCATAAATGTATAATAACAAATTATTTTTGGAAATAATACATTAAGCAAATGCCATAATAATGTAAAAACAAGAATGTAAATTTAGAATGGCTGTGTTCCGGATTGAATGGTGAGAGAGGCAGTGAAATAACTTGGTAATGTGATATAATATCTTCTATCACGCGGACTGCATGCTTGTTCGTCGATCTGGTGTTATAAAATAAATGTTTAGAGGCCCCGCCATTTCAGAGGCCGGATATATTTGTCCAACAGTTTTTGAGTGTTTGCGTGTGACAGTATTATATAAATTAGGGGCCGCTGGGTATATTGATTCCTCCATGTCTGGAGTCGCTCCCCTGTCCGGTGTTTTGTGACCCTAAAGTGCATACTGTTTACTTTTGTTTTGTTTTTGTGCTATATCCTGGACTCTAAGATGAGTATTTATTTCGCAACTAATTTCAAGAGGTTTTATGTATAGAAAATGCTGAGATATATTAAATCATAAGGGTAAAAGATATCGCCCAATTATATCGTTACAAATGAGTTTAAGTTATGGTGGGCATACACGATCCTTCCTATCGTCCAATCGGCACGACACTGCAGGCTTGATCCAATCAGCAGTTCGTCCATATACACCATATACCATCAGTTTAAACGGCAGCGACGTTCAGTTGCAGCCATAGCGTCACTGATGACAGACAACGATGTTATAGCCGTTTTGGGCATTGTACTCATGAAAATTAAGCAAAAAAAGGAAAAATCGAGTAGAGCGATGCAAGCAGTGATTAATGATAAGAAAACAGTTTACTTATACAAAATTAATAGAAAAATTGAGAATTAAGCTAAAAGAAATGAACTGCCAATTGCCAACAGCCATACACAGTCCAATCGGCAGTATCCAATCGATATGATCAAGCCAAAAGAATCGAAATTCGATCATGCCATCAATTCTAACTGTCATGCCAATCCACTCGCACACACGGTCAATTCTAACTGATCCAATCAGTAGCGTCATGCCGATTGGACGATAGGAAGGATCGTGTATGCCCACCATTATGTCCACTGCCAGCCGTTGAAAGTCTACTGCTGGGAATTTTGCCCCTTATCGCCTTGCTGGGCAAGCGTGCTGGCAAATGGCAATAGAAGAGCAGACAAATGTTAAATGTACATAAATTTAACATTTGCCAACGATAATATTAACGGCAATAAGCCGCTGAAATCACTTGTGTTCCGGACATCAGACTATAGAGGAATGACAATGTTATACCTAAATACATTTATGAAACATCCAGACTCAAAACAAAAACAAATACATCATATAAATATTTGTCCTGGGTGGGGATCGAATTTACGACCTTTGGCGCATAAGATATTTCTACCATATGCGCCATGGCATCCGTCGATCAAGACACGCAGTGGCTTGTCAGCCAAGTTAAAAAAAATAACGCAGCAGCCGTGTGTATATTTACATGAACCATTTAAATACACGTTTAGCTCTTCTTAACTCAAAAATTTATTAGAATAGAAATTTATCAAATAGATTAACATGAATCACAAACTTCATATATACAACTCATACGGTAATAGGGATATTAACGTCCAGAAATCGTCATTTTTATCACTGACTGACTGACCTATAGATCAAAATTCTAACTCACTTCCAGGTGACCTAGAAAGCTGAGATTTAGCATTCAGCTTAGTAATTGTATGTATAGAAATAGAAAAAAATCAAAACACATTGAAGGTTTACGATTTGAATTTTGCCTTTGAAATTATAAAAGCAACAAAAACTTTATCTTTTAATTGATTTCGATTGTCTCATTGCTTTTTTATCAAATTATAATTCGTATTAATTTTTGATACGTTTCCGACAAAAGCATTGATATCTAAACGATTCAAGTTCTGTAGATACTCTTGAAATTTATTTATAAGAACATACATCATTGTAAAATAAAACTAAAACACAAAGTTTGGCTAGTTTTTATAAGCAAACTATATATATTTTTAACATACAGAAGATATTGTGTTATATTGTACATTGTTGTATGTTCTTATAAATAATGTGCCGAGAAAGTCAAAAACCACGCATTTGAACTTGGCCCTTTTTTCACATTTATGTTTTTGAAAGATATGACTTCCAATAGATGTTTTTAAGATTACATTTATTAGAAATACTTGTCTCGTGTGTCAGACGAGACTCTAACCTACATCTTACCCATCGCAGTTATATTATTTATAAATAAATCCTAGTAATAGATGTTTTTAATTTAATTTATTAAATATCTCGTTCATTACAAAGTTAGGGATAGCGTTGGAAGCTCTAGCTTCTTTGGAAATCTGGGCATGTAGTTCTCAGTGCATATCTTCACTGTTAAACGTAAACCTCCCCAAAAAAGAGGATTATTGACTATAACTGGGCAGGCTTTGTGGCAATCGCAGAGCGTACCCGTAGCCTCGTGACGGGACTGCTGCTGTCCATATAGTTTCAGATGGATGTAGACGCATTTTTCAAGACCAGTAAAATATACGGCTAAATATACTAGTACTCGTATCAGCCGAGAGGTAGAATAGTACCTCCATCTGTAGCAGGTATGAGCAAAATTCCCATCTTCTTTGTAAGGCCTATCTATTGCTGTGGACTTCCATGGCGGTGATGAGGATGATGATAATGATACTCGTACTATAGTATACTTGAATACCGCAAGCTTCAACCTAGAACTAACAACCTTATACCGATTACTCAAACCTAAGATTGTCGTAAGAACAGGTCAGCTTGGAACCAGTTTCTAATCATTCAGTAATAACCTGCATATATGACGTTTTAATTAATTTAACTTAACATAACAACTATAAGAACATAGAACAATTAAAAAGATATTTGTTAAAGTGGAATTGGTTTTTTAAGATAATTAGTAGGAGGTAATGGACTTGAATGTTTTATGGAGTTGGTAATTGAATGTTCTAAACAATTTACATTAGGGCGCCATGTTGTTGACGAGTGGTTCATTTCACATAATAATAATTATTATTTATTAGCGGTGAGGTACCGGCAGAGTAGAATAGCACCTCCCACTGCACCAGGTCTCGTGCATTTAACTAGAAATAATAAACCTAGTACACCATTGTTTTTCATCAGACCAGCCACTGAAAGTCTACTGCTTGATATAGGCCTCTTCAAGAACGAAGGTTTTGGGCCCATAATTGCCGCACTGGGCAATCGCAGACCGCAACTTTCTCGACGGGGATGCTGCTACCCATCCCCGCCCTGTGCATTTGAGCTGCACTGTTTCGGAAGGATATCCCGCCATCTGTCGGTTCTGGTACCTTAGTCGCCTCTTATGATACCTGGTACAGGGGGAGGTATTATTCTACTCTGCCAGTTACATAAAAACTAAGTTAAACATTTCTAGAGTAAGATGAAACTTTATAACGCAAAGCATATTATGTTTATTGAAGATCTATCGTATGAATCCAGGTTCGCACCGAAGGAGATCTCTTTGTGGATCTCTTAAGAGCAGATAAAACACCCCGTTCTACAGATATAATGATCAGTACTAATTTGTAATTGCACTACGACATGGTCGCGCAGATGCAACATTTCTACTTAATTTCTTTAATTTATTAAAACCATCAAACTGAAATAATATCCTTAATTCGAAAGTAGAGAGTGCACCCGGCAGAGAATAGTACCTCCATTGATTATAGTTTCAATTAAAATGATCACTACCATCTGCGCCATCGGGCCCGTGCACCAGGGGTCGTGGGTTCGATTCCCACCCAGAGCAAATATTTATATGATGATATTTGTGTTTGCTCTGTGTATGGGTGTAAAATATATGTATTTAAGTAGTATATCTGTGATTCCTCTGTTGTCTGGCGTCCGTAACACAAGTGCTTTAAGCGACTTACCACGGAGTCAGGTCAATGTATGAGATGTTGTGGGAATTTATTATTATTATTAATTAAAATGATGTATTACGAAACAAGGATGTCTAGTCATCATTAAGTAACTAGTTAACAGTGACAGCCTGCGGTCACGACTCAGCCAAGTATAATGCTATCGCAAATTAGTCGCGAGGAAAACCGGATAAACTTTAATTAACAATAACAAGTCGAATTATAGATTTGCGTCAATCCCAATTCCATTCAAATATTAATGAGTTCTGACAATTAAAAACAATTAGTTGCTCGAATGATTACAAATATGTTTGGTGTGTTGCCATGGGTTACGGATAGGAAAATAGTACCGCAAACAATTGACAGATCTCATACAAAGATCGCCTGCAATGTTATCTCGTTCTCACCTATCTCTTCTGCTAAACAGCAGTTGTGTTCCGGTTTGGAGGTTGAAAGAGGCAGAGAAATGAGTGTGTAATGTGATATATTAATATAACAATATTACCTTCTACTACGCAATAACCTGAATGTGCCGTTGCTATATAGATATTTTTAATAATAGATTTCCTAGTTTTAACAGGAAAATTTCAAAAATTCTGTCGGCTGATTCCCTTCTACCTCCACATAAAATATCATAATTGGTTAAGAGCAGAAAATAATTCATATAAATTTATAAAGCATGTCGTGTACATTTCCTAGGTACCGACTTGTCAAAATTATATTTATTTCATGAATAGTAAATAAAAAAATACGTCCAAGGCACTTAAATATTTTCCGTCTGATATTAATTAGGTCTCTACTTTCGAAAGCCATCTAAGATATTATTTTTGATACATATTTATTTAGCAGTGACTTATGAATTACCATTAATCAAATGTCATCATCATATCGGCCATTGAAAGTCCACTGCTGGACAAAGGCACGAGATAGAAGAAATTTAATTTTATTGCTGCGCTGGGCAAGTCATCCCATGCGGCCTATCCCCGCTCTGTGCATTTGAGCTACACTGTTCTGGACGGATATACCGCCATCTGTCGGTTCTGGTACCTTAGTCGCCTCATTAGTAACCTTGTATAGGGTGAGGTGCTATTCTGCTTTGCCGGTACCACACGGCTAGTACTTATCAACTCATCCTTTTTAGGAAGTTAATAAAGAAACATAGATTATGAAATTAGTTATTTCATTTTTTTTAAAATACATAAGAATTTTTTATATAAATTATATTAAAGTTTTAAATTTTAGTTTCCCACATGTCAACCAGCTGGTGTGATCATTGGTTTACAAGAAGTAGACCTTAAACAAAGGTCGTCTGCATTGGTTGCACTCTCACCTATTTCTACCGCCAAAAAGCAATGCAAACGTGTATCCGGAACACAAGTTTGAAGGGTGTAATTGTGACATAGTATCTTTAGTTCACCATGTTGGTGATACGCTAGTGATATCTTTGTGATGACACGAGCGTGTATAGACTGCAGTCACGTTAATCATCAAGCGGACCGTTTGCTTGTTTGCTGACTTCATAATATAATAAAAGCAATAAAATCTTTAATTCAAACATTATTTTGTATGTATAGAATGTGCAAATTATTTAAACCAAAATCAACGAGGTTCCATATTTTATTTTGTTGGCGCGGAAATCAAACCAGCGCCCTTTCGAAGCTCTCAATGACTGTGTTAGACTAGTTGACTATGGCAACGAAATAAAAAACGTAAAAAGATTGTTTAACCCCTTTTTCTGCTTGATTGTAGTTTGTAGTTTAGATCAGGTAAGTGGAGATCCTTAGGCTCTGCCAACCGTGATGGGACACGTGAGCGTGACGAGGCATGATGTATGAATCCACATACAAATTTTTCCTAAAATGCGTTTAATCGTGACAAATACACAGACATTTAGTATGTTTAGTATTGATTTTTAATATACAAAAAACTAATTAACAACACGTGCCACAACTAATGTAGCTACTTAATAAAGACATACGAAAGCAACTTATCCAAATAATTTTTATCGTCAAGAATAAGTATAAGACGGACACACGACGCTTTCCGTGGCGCCACGAGAGCCGGTGCCGGCGGGGCGGTGCCGGGCTCCGTCGCCGCGCCGGCACCCGGCTCCCGGCACCAGGCGCCCGGTCCAACCAAGCCTCACCCGGGTTCGAGCTTCACACTCAAAACACTTATACTTTATTATTACATTTTTAGATTAATACTTGAAATACTGGCAGATAAACCGTTTGGGCTTCGCGCAGATAGCAGACAGAAACGCCAGCAATTATGATGTATTCCGATATCGTTAATAATCATTATAATTCAGTCAATTTCCATTAAATATAAATAAAAACATTTTATATAAATTGTTTCATCTGTTAATGAAAAGTTTGTAGAAATCTGTTTATTAGGTCTTGAATTAACTGCGTTCAAACAAACTATAAAACATGACTATACTTTTAAAGTTTTTACAGAATTAATACCTCTTACGATTAACTGCGTGGGGTACCTCCTTGCTCATTCCTGCACTGGAAATAGAAAGGCAAGAAAGATAGAAAGAAATAATATACTGATTAATACACATTTTAGGAGTATATTAAGGACAGTAGTCCTTTAGTATAGCATAAGCTGCAAAGCCCTATAAAATGTGAGCCCGTAATAAAGAAGAAGAGTAAGATACCCGATAATGGTTAATATTTATTTAACTTCCTCTGATCATCTAAGTATCTCATGCAAAGACCGTCTGGTACCTTTCTCTCACTTACCGCAAATTCTACTGCCAAATAGCAGTGTTAGCATTCCTGTATTCCGGTTTGAAGGGTAAGCGAGGCAGCGAATTTACAGGGTAATGTGACATATCCTCAAGTCACAAGGTTGGTAACTTGTGATATTACGAGCGTCTATAGGTGTTGGTTACTAACATGCGGACTGTAGGCTTGGTTTTCGATCTGGTCTAATAAAAACAAGGCTTTGGAATTAATTGTGTTGTCTCGTTCGTCTATACTCTATAGGCTATGGTGGATGAGACATGGTGGTATTTGGCGACTCAAGTGCAGTAGAATCCGCTTATTAAAGCAAAGACTAAAAACATATGTAAGAGTAACTTTGTATTTTTGTTTTGTAGTTATTTCAATAAAGTGTCACATAAATAGTGAAAAACTAATCGATAAAACGAGGCACGCGTTCGTCCAACGTAGTCGCAAAGAGAGAGGTGGGTGATGACGAAAATAAGAGAAGTTAGGAATCAAGTCAGTCATTATAACCAGGGATCGTTTCTTAAAATAGTTCATAACAAGCGAAATGTCATCATATCCGGCCAAGTTGCTAAACATTTTGTATAAAAACCAAACTTTACACGTACTTCATACAAAGTCAATATAGGCGGGGTTATAATAAATGGATTCTACTGTATTAAATTTGCTGTTACGGAATGTAAATTGTTAATCCAAACTTTGTATGGTTTGTTCTTAATTAACAGACGTTTCTCAGCTAGACGTCAAGGCATTAAAACTTTGAGAAGTTAAAGGAATTTGGTTTACACTTGTTAATCAAGAGTCTCATACCTAGACAGAATCAATAGTGTATACCTTAACAAATCTAAATGGATTCGATTATTCTTGGTAGCTCGGAGAACGGAGCATTAGAAATCATAAAGGATGTACACAAAACCTTGCTAATATCATAAACGCAAAAGTTTGCAAGTATGGATGTTTGTTTGCTACTCTTTCACAACGTAACGGCTTAAGAAATCTAGATTAAATTTTACACGGTGATTATTTATAGTCTGGAATAATAGTTAATTTACTTTTTATCCCGGAAAAATGGTGCCGTGGGCGGGATTTTTGCACGGTTTTAGTCATGGATAGATTTTCCTCCGAATAACAAGTATTTCTTAGGGGTGCGATCAAGTCTAAATAAAAGCTGGGCTAGTCGGTATTAAACATTGGTATAAAAGTATGTGGAGATAATAAAAAAAGAGCTTTGTATTATTGTTTCTTTAAAATAATATTTCATTTAATAGCAGTATGGATAACAAGTTAAATATGAAATTACGTTAAGTAAGGAACCTTTTTGGGTACGCCATTGCTTGTTATAGATTTTTAATTACTTCACAAACTTTATTTTGTATTAAATATAACATCTATTCTGTTCTGAAATAAATAACGTATATATATATAATATATATATTTAAGGTCGATAAACAAGCGTGCAATTCACGTGATGGACGTAAGCGTCACTGCAGTTTTTAGACGCTTGTAATATCACTAGGATATCACTTATGCGTTGTCAACTTTGTGGCTTACCTCATCTATATGGATTATTTACATACATAACATATTTCTATTAAACTTGAAACTAGTATCTTACTATGGCATATCGTTTCTAAACAGTTGCCGAAATATACCTCATTATACCTCATTTTGAAGCCACAGGCATCTTAAAAATTATTTTACCAAGCAAGAACAACGAACCATTAAATGAGCATTCCAATTATATCATCGATGTAAACAACATCCTACCCCAAGGTTAAAGACGTACACAATTGCACCATCGAACACCCAGATATCAATCAAACGCGAGAGGGGACCAGCCACGAAGGGGGCAGGCGCCGCGGCGCGGGCGCTCGACGCGCCGCTCCGCTTCTTTTGGCGCCACACTACCGCCATTGAAGGTTAAATCATTCGCAAATAAGATAATTTCTTCTATTACCTATGACTTCCTAAATATATAGCTACTATAAATAGAGAATAACACAAAATATACTTACAAATAGCAATGATCGTGTTACTGCGTTCCGGTTTGAAGGGAAAGAGAGGCAGTGAAATTACTGGGTAATGTGACGTAGTATCTTCAAGTCACAAGATTAGCAATGCTAGTGATATCCTTGTGATATTGCGAGTGTTTGAAGGCTGCTGTGACCTTTCCTACCATGCGGACTGTAAGCTTGTTGCAATTAAAAAGTATATTATTACAATAAAGTGAAAATAATAATGAACAAATAATACTACGAGCATAAAAATATTTTTTACTACTACAGTAAAAACTGTAAGCCATTATTTTGTTAGACCAGGTCGAAAACAAGCATACCGTCCGCGTTATAATACGTTACTGCAGCCTATATAAATTTCACTGTCCCTCTCACCCTTCAAACCGGAACAGAAATGTGAACACTGCTATTTGGCGGTAGAAATATGTGAGAATGAGGTACCAATGCAGACGACCTTTGTATGAGGTCTACCTCATGTAATGTTATATTGATTTTTTACTTTCTATTAGTAGATGATTTACAATATATAGTTCGAAAGGTCTATTGAAATAAAAATATATATCGTTTATCCTTCAATTTTAGGTTAAAAATAAACTCATGAGTTGCTTCTGAAAACGAAGGATAAACGATATAAAACGACAATTAAAGTCTATTCTTCCACCAATTATTCTTATTTATCTATTTTAATTAATAAATCTATCACAATAAATCTCTTTTACAATGCTATTTTTTCCATAACCTCTCAACTGACCAATGACCTCAGACCAAGGATACCCAGACTCTAGCGCTTGTCAGTTGTCAATGTCATTGGTAATGTAGTAAGCGCGGCAAAATTCAAAATTAAAGAAATATTATTTCTTTACAAATATATTACACTTTAAAGATTTATACTGTTTTCAGTTCAAACATGCTGTTAAATAATCTAAAAAAATGCACAAGTTGGTAAACACGACTCGATCTCATAAATAAATGCTAAAAATATGCACCTGCATCGCCAATCAATCATCGCTCCCGATAAATCGTTGCGATTAGCCATCGTTAGTCGAGTCGATAGTTGAGGGGATTGATGGATGGAATCGACCGACGCTCATTACCAAGTCTGAATCGGGAAACCGGGACTTAGCGAGTCGCCGACGCGGAAACTTTTACATTTCAGTTTCAGGGTATTTTTGCATGTGTTGCGCACCTTATGTGACCATATATGTTCTTGAGTACATAGGCACTGATCTATTCAAATGAATTTATTTTTTATCTAGTAAATATTGACTTAATTCAATAACTATTTCCAACAGTAGTAACGGGTTAGACAACAGCAATTGTTGAGGTATCTTTTTATTTGAAAAATATGTTAGTCCTAACGTAATTTTTAATAGTCTACAGCTTAGCTGTTTGTAGAGGTGTGTTGGTTCCAACACTGACATATGGTAGTGAATGTTGGGTATGGCAGAAGAAGCACGCGAGTAGAATAAATGTTGTTAAAATGAGAGCACTTTGTAGTATGTATGGTGTGAGTTTGTGGGACAGATTAAAGAATAGTGTGATAAGAGATCGATGTGGTGTAAAAGATCATCATCTTGTAACCACATGTTCTACATGTGATGTATGAAAATAGAATGACTGCACAAATATATAGAACGAAAGTGAATGTATGTTTATATGTAAGTTAAACAAAGCGAATACTAAGAGACTCTATCAAGCGTTCGTAGTTCGGCACCTACTTTCAATACTAGTATTTATCAACTCAGCTGTAGGACATCCACAGGCCCAAAGGCCACCGGTTCGGTTCCCACCCAGGACATTTATTTATATGGTTATATTTATATTTGTTCTGTGTCTGAGTGTTAAATGTAAATATTTAAGTAGTATATTTGTGATTCCTCTGTTGTCGGATGTTCGTAACACTGTATGTATAGGTTGCAGTTACGCTTACTATCACACGGACTGTTCCCGTCGACTAAGTCTATAAGATTGCTCATAATTACCAAACTGGGCAAACACAGAGCTATACAAGTGTAGTCGCCTCTTACGTGACACAATATCTTCAAATCACAAGGTTGGCAACGCGCTAATGATGATATGAGCGTCCAAAGGCTGCATTGACGCTTAACTTTCACCTAGATCAAATGTTTGTTTGTCGACTTAGTCATATAAAAATAATAATTGGGCGTGGGGTCGCTCAATAATGAGTGGTGCTGTGTGGCGTCGCGGAACTGACGCCCGATGGTCAAATTTGGTTTGTCTGAAAAAAAATATCACCTGGTACATAGGGCTCTAGGACATTAACATCGATAGAGTAGTATCTCCCTCCCCCCGTACCAGGTGTCGTAAGAGGTGACTGAGCAGAACTGACAGATTGCGATATATCTTTCCGTAGGCAGGTCAAATGCACAGAGCGGGGATGGGCAGCAGTATCCCCATTGAAAAAGCCTCGCTCTGTGATTTCCAACACGCTTGCCCAACGCGACAATTATGGGCAAAATTTCCACTTTCTTCAAAATGTCTATTGTGATGATATTCGAAATGCCTATTGATTACTGGTGTGATGTGCGCTGAAATCAATTCGAATGACGTAATAAATGTGAGTTATATTCAGAGGCATGGCAGGATATTTAAATCAGCTTCAATGGTGGAACCCCAGCAATCAATGTACGATCGAATTCCCAATCGAAATTTCAATAAATGCCAAACAAATGTTAAAGCCCAGTATATTTGGTGTTGCTTTCTCTTATTTTTTTTATTTATTAGACCAGCTCGACAAACAAGCATACGGTCCGCGTATAGTATGGTATGGTCCGCGTCAGTACTGCCTTACACGCTCGTTATATCATAAGCGCGTTGCCATCCTTATGACTTGAACATATTATGTCACATTACTCATTAATTTCACTGCCCCTTTAAACCTAAACGCATCACAACTATTTGACGGTAGAAATAGTTGTGAGTGAGGCACCAATACAGACGGTCTTTTTATAATGTCAATCTTATGTTAAGCTGCTTTTTTGATATCTAAATTATAGTACCATTAGTAATAATAATAATATACATTTATTTATCAGATATCAAAACACAAAGACAAGTAAAAAACTGATCCATAATGGATGTTTCGATTACCTTAATTATAATTGAAACTATTGAAAGTAAACGATTTCTTCTTGAAAATATTTTAATAATATTATTGAAAGAAAACCTAAAATATGATTACTTACTGAAAATGATTTATACATTCCGCTTTTAAAGTCTTCAATAGTAGCTGTCACATTTATTGTAGTTCGATGCTACGAGACTTCCGTAGTAGAGTCGTAGTCAGCCGTCGTAGCTGAATACATAATTTATCATAACTTGATGACGCATCAACTTTTTGTAAATATTGAATCCTTCTTTTGTTGTATTTGACATAGCAGCGCCCGTGGCTTTGACCGCGTTATTGACTATCCTCTATTTAAAACAGATTTTGTTTACTTTCTGTTTAAAAGAAATAATCTTTTTATTTCGAATGCCTGCCAGATGTTTTACTAAAATATTTTTTAGATATCAAACATTTGTCAGGAAATACATCAACATCCTCACGTATGTTTTAAATGCAAAAATGTGTGCCCGTCTGCCTGTTAATCCGTTTGTTACGCTTTCACGGATTATTCTGAAAACCTAATTTGGTAAAATTTGATACGTGGATAGCTTGATACCTAGGGACATACATAAGCTATTTTATGTGTGAGTGAAGTTCACGCAGCCGGAGTCATGAGCGGGAGCTAGTAACAAGGTAAATGTAACGAAGTTTTTTTTACAATTGTTATATTATATAAATAAATTAGATACGAAAAAATCCCAAATTTGTTGATTGTTTAACCCAAAAACACCACCTGGTTTATTTTTCGTATAAAAATCAATACTAATTAAATAAAAGATACTTCAAAATATTCATTTAAATAGTTCAAAGTCAAAGATATCTATATTTAAATAGGCCTATCATAGGAACTTTTAAATCATCAAAAAAAGAAAATGAAACATCTATAAATACATCTGCTAATTACAATTTTTCACAAATGACCGTGACCCTGACAACCAGTGTTATAAGAGTCATTTAAACAAAAAGATCATTGAGTGTCCTTATGTTGTCCTATTTAAATAATATATATGTATATACTATGTGTCACAATTTTTCTGAAAATCAGTTATATTTTGTAAACATAAATAATATTTTTATAAACTTCCCTAATACCTCTTAACCTAAAAAGAATACTTACCCTTAATTTAGAAATATTGCAGAGAATCTTCTATTAGTCGCGATTTGATCGATATTCATTGGAAACCGCGCCATAACGATTGCGTGAAAGATGTAAAGTTTGGCGCGCGAGCTGGCGGCGTCGGCGTCGCCGCGCCGTCGCCGCTTGTTTGCGGGACTGCCCGCCGAATTACTGATTGCATGCTGTATTCATTTTAATACGTAAAATAATATCATACTATTGTTGAACTACTCTATAAAACGTTTCACATTTGTTTATCTTTATACTTATTATTGGGAAAGTAGGTTTTTAAAAATATATATTTACTTTAAGATGTGTTACACTAATTCTATAAATGCCAAAGTATGACTGTCTTTTTGTAACGCCTTCAAGCTTTAACCGGTGAAATGATTATAATAAAATTTGCCATGTGAATAGTTTAAAAGCTAGGGAAACTCATATGCTACGTAAATTCCCAGGCAAATTCCCGCAGGGTGCGATATAAAGGGAACTCCAAGCGAAGTTACTATACATTGGAGTGGAATAAAGTTGATTTGTTTGTGAATATTTATAAAATTTGTGATTGTTTCACCGTCATTTCTCTAAGCCCTAATCAATATCACTGTATGTGACATATCTGATAATCACAGTGTTTACTATGAGCTGCACATCGGACGGGCGACAACGGCGCGGCGTCGCGCGGGCGCCGACGCGACGCCTTTATCGCGCCATCCTCACAGTGCACCGTATCACAGTACGATAACTGCCGACTGATAGACCAAACCGAAATTCACTATACATTTTACTTACATAGACCTATCAACTTGATAATTATGTACTATCTTTCTTATTTAAATAGATAATGACCGATGACTCTGATAACCAGGCGGGATAAGAGTAATTTGAACAAATAAGTCGTAGAGTAGCATAATTGAAATAAAGATATACCTCATGCAAAGGTTGCATTGTTGGTAATAATAATATAAATTCTCACATCTCATACATTGATCTGACTCCGTAGTAAGTCGCTTAAAGCACTTGTGTTACCCGATGGCACAGACGCCAGATAACAGAGGAATCACAAATATTCTTACTACTTAAATACATATATTTAACAACGAGACACAGAATATGCACAATTATCATAATATAAATATTTGCTCTCGGTGGAAATCGAACCCACGCCTTTGACGCACAAATCCACTACCGTCTGTGCCATCGGTCTGGTCAAACAGGATGCGGGAAGATCATTCATAACCAAACACTGCTTTACAATTTTATTGTGTTCGGCATCCGACAGCAAGAAAGCCCTAGATATCATTGGTTAAAATTTTTTAATGTAAACTAGTTTGAAAAATAACTAACATCTACTATAAATAAAAACATGTGATACTTCAAATAAAAGATTCTGTGTTTATATCTGATGTCTGACTTGTTAGTTATATCAATAATTGTTATTACCCATAAATAACATCAAAGATATGACAATAAAGATTTAATTTATTCTGTATCCAGCAAATATTTTCCCCCCTTCCCCCCTGCTCTTTGTGAGTTTACTGGGTGGCCGTATACTGGGCCGGGTGACCGCACGCTGCCAATCTTTCTACTCACAACATCGTATTGTTGTCTGCTGCGAGATAAACACCCCTATGTCGGCACTGATCCCGACTTCCACTCTGAGCTGATGTTTTCATTGAATCCATTCCAAATACATAAATAGCATTGTTATCGTAAAATAATTATAATATTTTTTCGTTTCGTATTTTCTACGAGACCATAGACAAAAGTATTTTAGATTACAACGTTTCTTTGTGGCACGTATACATATTAATAAACTATGTTTTACTTGGTGTTCATGAATTGCCTGAAATTAAAAGTAGTTATTGTCTCTTTCTTGGTTACAGATTTACTCATTTAATTGATACAGAAACACTATATTTGTAATATTCGAATGAATTTTAACTGCTTGCATTTATTTTATATAGTCGTTAGATACGAGTACATATTGCAGGTAAATATATATGAGTATTTTTTATGTATTTCAAGCCTAACACTGGTCCACTAATTGTTCATATAGAATCAATTTTATTTTACATACATACACTGAAACTACAAGGTACAGAAAATTTACAAATCAGTTAATTAACTTGATGTTTATTAGTTACAATGTTTTCTTCCCATAATATTGAAAGTACTGGGGATAATAAAAACGTTAAATTCACAAAACGAAACAGAGAATTTCTTTTTTATGTTTGGACAAAGATCTTTGTATGTGCTTGATAAAAAAAAATACATGAACCCCGATCAGAATCCTCTATACATTTATTCGTTAGATAAATGGGTGTTCTTATCATATTAATTGATAAGCTTCAAAAACTGTCTTTAAACCTATCATCCCATTTTACATAAGATTTCCTTTTAAAAACGCAAAAAAGACCATCATAACGTCGCCGTTCATTCAGCGCCATATTTCATTTCATTCACAAGTCCCACGGGAGCTCACATAAATACCCCGGTCCCTCTTATTTCCCGCCATTCCTGCCTCGAACGGCGGCCATGACGACAGCGCGGCGCGATGCCGCCAAAACGTGACCACAAATAAAAGAGTTACGAACTTTTAAAATTAATGTAGTTCCTAATACAAGGTATAATATTGACAATAAAATAAAGAGCTTTTAAGGTTATATTGTGAAGTTATTAGTGTTTATCATGGTTTTGGATTTAAAAGGTAATTAAAATATTAAATTATGCTTTTAATGTACAAACATATTTTTGTATTGTGCAGTTGTTTTTATGTTTATTTTCTCTATATTCCTAGTGTTATCATTCAGCCTCCTTATTTTATTATTTTATCTAAGTAGCAAAATACCTAATTAAATTATAAATACATCAAAAGTATCTTGTATATTTAGATACGCGTATCGTATTTGCTTTAGTAAGTAAATAGATTGTAGGTATAAATAAGGAGCATTGTAAATTATTATTTTATCTGTATTTGCTTTTATGATAAACGTGATATTTTTTTTTAAATTAAAGATCCGTTTTTCCATAGAATATATCGTTACTTGTTTTCTATCTCCACTAGATATTCTTTACATGAGAATATATTAACATTAAAATTTATTTTTCATCTAACTTATTACGAAGTCTCATAACGACTTCCATTAGTTAAATAATACCAAGTAATATTTAATTAAGTACCTATAAGTTAACTAGGGTATATAAAACTGCTCGAGTTATAAATCATCACAGGTAGAAATCGGATTAAAAATAAATTAGAAAAGAAATATTTCATGGTATTTATGATATTTTTACTAGCAACTCGCAATAAAAATGTAAATAATAAATTGTGCTTTTTGAATTTTGTTTTACCCGCAATAACATAATTAAATATATTAAATATACTTATAAGTTAAAGACGTTCCCATTGGTTTTTATTTAACGCCATCTATCCAAAATAATGTGAACTAAGTGGAAACTTGTAGATGCAGCTTTCGAGCTTCCTGAGTGGTAAAGTAGTAAGTAGTTCTTAAGCTTAAGTACCGACAAAAGAAAAGTAATCATAAAAAATGAATAGTTTAAGCTATTCCAAACTTTATTGAAAGGTTACATACATATTTGAATTGCTTTAAAAAAAAGTATTTAGTAAAATGTAAACGATTTAAAGTTGACATTCCCAATTTGTACACGTGATATTTTGGAATATATTATTCAAGTCGCATCATACAGAAAAAAAATATTGAAATGCTATATAGCAGCCTTATTTTTGATAAAAATGTTAACATGCATGAAACATATGTACGTAAAAATACATTTTTTTCTAACATTTATTGAGCAAGAGTCTCACAATTTAAAATTATTAGTATTTCTCAATAGTTTAAAAATAAAGTTAATTTGAATTTCATCATATCATCCATCTAAAGTCCACTGTTAAACATAAGACTCCCCAAGAAAGGGGGAGTTTTGCCGCGCTAACCATTGCCCAAAATTGCCGCGCTGGACAGGTGTGGTTGCTATCAATGTGGTTAAATCATAGAGCTCAACTTCGCGACGAGGATTTTGCTGCCCATTCTCGTTCGTTTAAGTTGCGCCGTTTCGGATTTCCTCCTACGGACACCTGGTACAGAGAGAGGTACTATTCTACCCCGCCGATAACTCACGGCTTACTTAAAATAAAAAGAAATTGTTTAAAATCTACAAATAATAATTTTTTTACTGTGCGTAATTATGTTGCTGAAGAGTTTTTAATTATCAAGCACATGTATTGAACAAAAATGTGTCATACTATATTTACCTTTAATACCAGTAAAATGTTATCGTGGGATGTTCTAAATGTTATCTTTCGTAATATGTAATCTTTGCGAATTGTATCAATCGCTTTGATAATTTAAATTTAACCAAGATAGCGGGGACATGTTCCATATTATTACTAATTTTTGGTCTTTATTTTTTTCAACATCAAAGATGCATCATTTGACGAGAAACACACAGCCTTTCAGCCTTCAAAGTGTTTTTCAATGCTATTCTTCTTTTTTGTATGTCATCCCCGTAAAACCGTTTCGTCTATTGTTCCAACGTGCATACAAGCAGTTGTAAATTAGCGTGTTTGTAATTCCAAACTAACATTGTTTACAACAAATCCATTTTGAAAATATGTACATACTGTTATTAAAAAAAATGGTTACGTCTGTTTATATATATAAAATACATGGGCCTATTGTAATGGGCATTTCACTGGCAGATAGCTGTTGTTATAAGTTGTTATAAGAACCTACGCGGGGCGCTGTTTGTTTGTATTTTTATTATATATATAGATTCCGTCTGCATTTGCGACTTCTGCTATATATACAAAGTAGCTATATGTATATACTTATAAATATGTCATTTGTAATATAAAATAATGTATGGTAATGGTTCTGGTACCTTAGTCGCCTCTCACCATACCTGGCACAGCGGAGGAAGTACTATTCCACTTTGCCTATGTATATAGTTATAACCTTATTAAAAATTAAATGTATTTACTTCATAACAAGCCCTTTGGGATCCCCACACTACAAACAAGTGCCAAGTCACGCCCAGAATGGGCATCAACTACTTGCCCTTCCGCGTTTAGTTCAATTCTTGTTCGAATTGAACACGAGATAAACTAATTACAACTAGTACATACTTATCCAAAAACTACTTTACAATGGGTGCCAAAAACATTAAAAATTTCTTTTTTATAAATAAAAGTTTGATGTACACTACAAAAAAGGCAAAAATATTTAATCCCATCTATAAGGTTTGAAATAAATATTTATGTAACTGGATGCTTTAATTTTGTATGTAATTTTTTGCGTATATGTACTTTTAAGCTTCTGTATTACAAAATTCTATTTAACTGTTGCTATTATTCTTTTTGCAGTATAGTATGTTCTTTTTTGTTATACACAACAATACATGACAAAATTCACACGAATTTGTCATCGAACCTCAGTGTTTGGAAATACAAACACACGCCGCACGTGTGTGCGTGCGGTCTAATCCGTACTAATGCGGCCGGGCGCAATACATACTCCAATGGCTATTGTTTTCAGTGCAAAAGCAATAGCCGTCGAAGCCGACAGCCGTGTCCTTTGGTTATCGCCGTCAGGCTTGTTCACATTTTGAGACTCTAAAGGACCCCCCGTACCCTTCATTGTGGATGGTACAGTTACTAAGAAATGCTGATAGGGTGTCTAAACTAATGGTATTTTTCCTCCGGTAGCGCTACAATTGACGTCCGTGTAGTTCAGAGTGATAGTAAAGAATGGTTTCGGATTTGCCGGGTCAGCTAGTATCTTATAAAAAATGCCATTTGCTGGTTTCATATAACAACATCACAGCACTAAAATAGCTACTGCACACAGCAACAGATCAACCTGTGAAAACATCGCAATCGATATTAATCTATAAAAACAAGTAATTGAGTTCAAAATTGACTGTAAGAATTTTGATAGATTTGAGTAGGTCAATACCGTTGCCCACCGTATAAATAACATTTTTAAAATAATTCTATTTTTAAAAATAGTTTTGTTTTTAGTTGTTTTCTTTTTACTCTTTTAAACAGCGAATTTGTTCTTTATTCTTATCATCAAAGCCGAACATTAAATTCAAGTTTTCTTTTTTTGTCAGTTTTATATTTTTGCATTATTTTTATTGAAATCGGCCATGTCCTGTATGATTATTTTATAAACAACCGTTATGACATTAACGGCCGTATACTTTCGAATTTATAATAGTCGAAATGCGTAAGAGTGATGTCACATTGCCGGGGGTCAACGAATCGTCACAGCCTCGAGGTGTGAAGTGGGCTGCGATCGGATAAATGGCTCGCTAACGATTTTTATAATTAATATTAATAAGTTCGCCCATTTAATTTTTCTCTTTGACACTGCGTTTTCTCGTGACACTAGTAAATGTATGAATCTACCGAATTTAGTGCAATACATTTAATTATTAACAGGAACACGTATCATCTTACTTATCTGGCAAGTAGACTTAATATTTGTGCTCCACAAGTGTCTGATAAGATATAGCAGATTTACTTCTTCGAAGTGTGAGAGATTATTTTATCATCCAGATATATACTCGTATCAGGCACTTTATTTAATCGGCAACTCCAAAATAAGCGTGTTCAAGCAGTTAAAAAATAATAATATTACCAATGCATGGTTTTTGTTGTGTATAAGTAACGATCATCTATATCATCATCATCATACCAGCCATTGAAAGTCCACTGCTGGACATAGGCCTCCACAAGAAAGGGAAGGGAGAAAGGGAATGTGTTGATCGAAGAATGTAGTTTCGCGACGGACATGCCGGTTCATATCCCCATTCTGTATTTGAGCTACGTTGTTTCGCATATACCGCCATGTGCCGGTTTCTCACGGCAATATACAATAGACAAATATTTTCAATTAATATTTTAGGTGCAGACGGGCAATCAAAACATCGTCGATACATCGTACCCCTAGATGAAGACAGTTTCAACGCAAAATATTATATTTCCCACAATTCTAGAAACATTGCTATTTATTTGCAAATGTTAAACGGAAAGGTTCAGAAATGTTATCTTTTTTAATAAGACTGCGAATTACAGATCCCAGTGCGATCACCATCATACCAGCCATTGGACATAGGCCTCCAAAATAAAGGGGTAATTTTGCTCATAATTGCCACGCTTCAGAGCGTAGCTTCGCGACGAGGATGATGCTGCTCATCCCCGCCCTGCGTATTTGTTGCGGATGGACATACAGCCATCTGTCGGTACCTCAGTCGCCCCTTGCGATACCTTGTACAGGGGGAGGTACTATTCTACTCTGCCGGTACCTCACGGCCATGTGCTCTAATGCGATCATCTACGTCAATTCCAAAAGGTCTACATAAAATTATAGTTTTGAGATGCTGCAATCTTCATCATCTCATACGATGATCAGACTCCGAGATAAGTCACTTAAACCACTTGTATTACGGAAATCAGACAGCAGAGGAATCACAAATATAATACACATATGTAACACCCAGACACAGAACAAACACAAATATTGATTATGTAAATGTTTGTACTGGGAGAGGATCGAACATACGATCCTAGACACACGAGATAGGATGGCTACCATCGGCGCCATAGGACCCGTCAATTTTTTTGTGTTTGTCATGTAACAAAACAACAACTGGTGTCTGTCTCGGGCTAACGGATAACATATAGATATTAATATTTGTTCTTAGAATTTGGTCTTAGAATTTGGTCTCGCATTTCTTCAATAATTAAATCTGCAGTTATAAAAGTAATGCACAATAAAACATCCTACAATTGTAAAAGCATATGTTTGTATGAATGATTGTTTATTTCTCTTTAACAAAATAACAGCTGAATATTTTTGGACTAAATTTGGCACAGAGATAGCTGATACTCTGCAATAACACATAGGCTACTTTTTATTTCAAAAACATGTTTCCTTGGGATAGATTTGGGTTGTAACTTTTCACTAAGGAATAGTCACGAGATTTTGCACTGTTTCGCTGCCAAAAAGTTTGTTATACTTATTTCTTTAATTTACTTTTGCATTAACTAGAGTTACATACATATAGACAAAAAAGAAGAGACTAAAATTTGGATAAAAAGTTTTCGTCTGTCTGTTTGATCCGGCTAACGTCTGAAACAGCTGGGCTTATTACATGATTTTCTTACTAGCTCCTTTTATTATTTAATACTCTAAATGAAACGGGAACGACGCGGGTGAAACCGCTAGGCGTAGCGAGTCAAAAATGAAATGTAGGCAGAAAAATCCGCAATCATCCATTAGAACCAGATATTTTTATTTCCAAACTTTCGAATAGACCTATGACCTGGCTGGTCGAGGGCCGCGGCCTGCATGTGGTTGAAGACCATACGTTCTTGCATTCATATTCTTGCATGTGTCGTGTGTAAGATTTGGACGCATTATCTAGTAGGCGCAGTAATATTTATTAACTTCATGTCTTTTAGATCGCGCATTCCAAACGATGGACTGTCAAAGAATATCAAAACGCAGACGCGCAAAGGACTTTTAACTTTTGTTCTAGAACGAAATAGAAGAAATGTAATAAGGTATAATATTAATAATAATACTAATAAACTCCCACAACATCTCATACATTGACTTGACCACGTGGTAAATCGCTTAAAGTACTTGTGTTACGGACGTCAGACAACACAGGAATCACAAATATACTACTTAAATATATAAATATTTGTTCTGGGTAGGAATCGACGCCACGACTCTTGGAACGCAAGATAGGATTACTAACATCAGCGCTATCGGATCTGTATATTTATATATATACTTAAAAGCATATATTTAGTATACAAATTTCTTAAAGCTGGGGCCACACTAACGAGAAATGCCATTAATTATCGCGATAATGGACGTTAACCATAGGTGTAGCCACAACTTAACGGGATAATTTGACAAAGGCATTAACAATGCCATTTGGCGTTAGGCGACAGCTCAAGTGGCGGTACATCAAAGAGATTAACGCGAGAATTGATGCGATGAAGCGGTCACACTACGTATTGTCAGTGTGCGTCGAGAGCGCAACGGGAGCGCACGTATTTAATATATAATTATATATATTTAATATTATATTATTTATATTATTTATATTATTTTTATATTATTGTATATTTATTTATATATTTATATTATTATTATTTTATATTATTTAATATATAATATAAAATTTAATATATGACGTATATAATGATTAAATAAAGTTAAATAATATAAATTTACACTCATGAAATATAGAGCTGCTCTGTCGACGTCCATCTTGCTTGAATTGAAGTAAATTCAACGCCGTATTTATCGCCAATAATGAGCATCCATGTTGACCGTTGAAGTGTAGCCACCCACTTTTATGCGGTAAAATTTATCGCAATAATTATCGAGATAATGGCCATTGACGTTAAACACTAGTGTGGCCCCAGCATAACGAAAACAAAAAAAACAAAAGTAACAAATTTATCTGCTTGATTGAATTTTTATTTATTTTGATGCATCATATATAAAACAGTTATGTATGGATATAATTATTCGCCATATTTTAATTTACGAGGAGAGCGGGCACTATTCATTTCTATTGGCTTCGATCCTTACATTTAGACCCAGCAGGCAAAACCGGACCTTTTCAAAATATTATGTCCTTCGAGGTCTTTTCTGTTGGTGAAATTTAAATTTTCTTTTTTTGGATACATAAAGATGTTGTTTTTAACAATCTTTACAGTATTAGCAATCGCAAAACAAATCTAACCGAAGGTACCGGCAGAGTAGAATAGTACCAACCGCCCAAGATGTCGTAAGAGGCGACTAAGATACCAGAACCGACTGAAGGCAGTATAGCCATCCGAAACGGTAAAAGGTATTTAATTTCAAATCTTCTAGAGTATTTTCCGCTATAAGTTATATTTACAAACATATTTATCACAGAATTATGACAGGGGAAGGGACCGTTCCAAAGGTTCAAGTACCATGGTATATTTAAAATATCACTGGTCAATCACACGACACAAGTACGTCAACCAATTCTGGGAGTGGCATGTTTGCGTGGATCGCCCACACAATACGGTGCTATTAAAAATAGTGCATTATCTTTGCATGTACCGATTTAGCTCTCATACGTGATGATACTGTTATATCAGTGTCATCAGCAACATCATTTGATAAGTATTCGTGAGGTGATTTACGTCAATTTGACGCAGTTGAATGTGTGATGGAAATAGTTTATGGGTAATGGCTGCCGTGTGTTTTGGTGTGCTATAGTGTAAGGACATATTGAAATGACGAAGTAAATAAGGATTTCACTAAAATATAATATTAAAGTTCGATGGAAATCCCGAAATTATGATGAAACTGTGAGGATTTCACTTCGCTGTAAGTGGATTACCCATGCCTTAAGTTATCAATGAATTAATTATGTCGATATTTTAAATTTATGCGCTATGCTATGAATATACATATATATCTATATATTGAACTAGATGGAAGACGCAGGCAGCTGTAGCACTAGCACAACTGCCGACGATAATTTCTTACATGATTGTATTTTATATTCATATGTATTGATTATGGAATAAATATTATTTTTAAATCTCATATAATCTCTATGCTGTCAGCACTACCAACATTTGCATTGTAACAAAAAAAAACTTTAAGGACTCTTTAAACGGCTTACCTCCCAGAGGCAGCCGTTGCGTATGCAACAAACGCGTGATCGCGTCGCGTCTGCCCGCATTGCACGGGCCGGGCCGCTGGCGCCGCACTCACACAAGCGCGCACACCTGACGCCGGCGGTGGCGCCAGCCGCGCCCCGCCCCGCGCCCCCCGCCCACCCCGCACGGTGTGGCGCGCTCGCCAACTCTGCCAAGTTCTGGGGTAATTTGAATTGCTATAGCGTTCGATAGATTCGAATTGGCAAACGCGGAAGGTTTCTGCTTCTCGTGATTTGCTATGCAGGTCGTTTGTCTTCGTCGGCGATATTGGTTCGCATGCTTTTTTATTTGCAGTAATATTATTCTATTTGTTCAACTAATTCTAATTGATTTGTTGTTTATGCACATCTAGGTATGTACACTAATATTTTATCTAATATATTCCCCATAACCCGTACTTACATTCGGTATTTTTGACGTACATTTGCATATTTTTAGGACTAATAATGTAACAGTAATGGTCATATTTAGCATTATTGCCATCATTGTAACATGAATGGTCCTGAAAATATCCAACATTATATGTAATTTAATATGGCATATTGTATCATATAAAATGCTACATTAAATATGTTTATACTACATTTTAACTAAATAATATTATTTGAATTAGTGACATTTAGCTTTTAATTATGCCTAAATGAATAGTCGTAAATATTAGTTAAGCTATCATGCTGTGATGACATTTTGTATTGCTATCGGTACCAAATGTTCATTCGGATTTTTGGGAAGAATGGGGTACCGAAGTGCGGGGTAACGGAGCGGCGCGGGTGGCTTGCACCGGGCCGCGTCACTGCACCGGCCGTCCGAGCCGCACGTCCATCAGTTGAGTGCCCGCACGCGGCGTGCTATGACGTGTGCGTCGCGCTGTGTTCTCGCGTGGCGCGGGCTGCGCGGCTCGTGACGCGGTCGCGCGTCGTCGGCATGTGATGTTCCGGAGACGCGCGCTGCGGCGGCGGCTGGCGGCGGCCGGCGCGCCCTCGGTGGCCGATGACCAGCTTCGGCGCCTGGCGCGCGCCCTGGACGCGGGCCCCGGCGGCGGCGAGTGCGTGCCCGCCGGCCACGCCGCCTCTCTGCTCCGCCTCGCCGTCATCCGCGCCTACAGATTCTCCGACCTTCGCGAGCTGAGCGAGCTGCGCCGCTCCCCGTACTGCGCGGAGCAGCAGTGTTGCAACCCTCACCACTGGAGCCGCCTCTGCAAGCCCGGTACGTGAGAGGCCGTCGACCCGCGCAACAAGTGCATGGAAGTAAACACGAGTGTCGAATGTGCGCTCGACTATCGGAGTGTATTTTCGAAATAGAATGCGCGCTTCATTGAAACGGATTTGATGTGTATGGACGGTGTCGTCGCTCTGTGGCCTGGACGGATCTCGTCGGTTGTGATTTTCAACTGGGAATGTTCTTGAAGTTCTTCGACATGTGATCGCTCCTTATCGCCCGAGTCGGCCGAACCTAACCTAACCTTTCGGTGCGTGATCTAACATCTAGCACATCAGTGTTTTCACCTCGGAACGCTGCGGTCGTTTTGATCCATGGTGGTTGTGTTCTGGCTGGTGCACCTTCCCGTTCCGCCGGTGTTATTCTCGCGTGTCCCGTTGCTAACTTCGCGCGGACTGCATCGAGTTATGAGTGCCAATCGTTATCAGTGTAATTATCGCTACTGTTTGTTTCTGTATCTGTTGTTACGTTGGCTGTGACGTCACTCCGCGGTCCCGTGTGCTCGCTGTCACATAAGCACCTTTGTGGTCCTCAGGTTTCATGTTCTACATCGGCTCTTTTGAAACTGGTGTTTTCTATTCCCGTAGTAGATCGTAAGTGTAAACATTTCCGTTCGTTAATCTATATTTAGAGCTGACATCAGTTTCGTTGTTTCTTGGGTTTGTTTTATTAAAATTTTAAAGGTCACACACATATTAAACTTTATAATCTTTGCAGAACGGGTTGTTATTTAATAATTTTTTATCCATCAAAACGTATAACCTACCGAGTAGGTTGTAATTTGTCATTTTTAAAATTGTTCGGTGTTTACGCGGTACTCGATGTTGTGCGGTACACAACGTAGCGCGGGGTCTAGGAGAAGTAACGTACCCTATCACCTAATCTACCGCCGCGAGGGTCACCCGCCTGCGATAAGTGTACAAGGTCGCGAGTCGCGACGCTGGCGCCGGTCTGCCGCGACGCTCGGCGCGCGCAGCCCGTTAACTTTTTAATTCGCCAGGCAATGGCGCTACCACGCCGGCAGCCTTTGTCGGATAAATACGTACATTATTTTTCCTTTTACACTCTTGGCGGCTACTTATTCTTCCGCAAAATGTAAAATAGTTTTGGCTATGGTTACGACGAGGTGGGGATCCGTTATTATACGCTCCAAAGACTAGAGATAAGAAGTATGTACAGAATTGCTTTTAACTAGAATATCATCATCGGAACTGTGTTTCCAAACTTATGAGTGGCCATGACATCGACTCACGCGCAGTTCAAATCGCCTACAAACTTCCGCCCACACTGGTAGTATGTTACTTAGGAGCCAGCACGTAGGTGTGTTGACAATGGCTTTTAGCATATTAATTAAAAAGAAAGGCTGGAAAATATGAATTTTAATGATTAGTAAGGTCCTCATACTCCAAGTGCGTTTAGGTTGATACAAGATGTTGTATGGAATTCTGTGATAGGTGCGGCAATGCTCAAATTAGAATTATGTGAGATTCCGCTGGTTATTTGTCTACTGACTCATACATGGTGTTGCTGCAGCCCTACCCATTTATATTGGGGCACGTACTTACAAAATTGAATTCAACGTCCTTCACTTCAAACGTACCTCGAATAGCGAAATGGAGATATATATGGAACGAGAAACAGCAAATATTCTCGCGCGAATACACGGCTAACATTACAATCTCAAATATTGAACATTTCCAACATTAACAATGCAGTAAGTAGCGTTTAGTAATCCGCCAATAACGTTTGAATCTTTGGCAATCTCTTTTTTCACTCAGATGTTTCGACATTAACATAGTACAGTCGATTACGTGTCTGATACTCGAATCCTTCTCTCGCACACGGCTCACTTTCGCTTTAGATTGACTGTCCGTAAATGGGAATCAAATTGGCCAAATAAGTTACACGCGCCCACCTCGTTGGATCGTAATTTTTGCATTCGTGGGCGATCACAAGTCGCTGCCGTCTCCGATAATTTGCTTCGTTAATTCCAAATTAATTATGTCTTTCCGAGATCGAGTTTATGATTTAGCATCCGTCTTAATTGCGGTATTTGTATCTGCCTTATCATCGTCTTCATTAATATTTGCTTTTCCATATCGGACTGTTTCCTGCCTTTGTGAAGCGAGTGTGATCAGACGTTATTATAAAAGCGTTTACGTTCTTAATTTTCTTGATAGTTGGCCTATAATCTGCGACATCCTTAGCGTCAGCAATATCTCGTATTACTGGTACTCAGTCAGGTATTGTTTATGGTTACGAGTTTCGGAAATTGCCCCCCTGCACCTGACGGAAGTGGCCCATGCGGACGGACCTCACCTGTGCGGTTTTTTTGTCGGCGTCTCGTCGGATCGTCGCCGGTGTTTTTGTCAACTTTCGCGGCGTTCCCACAGCCGGCTGGCTAAATATAGCCGGCGCTGACGCCGCTTGTTCGGCGGCCTTTGATTTGTGGGCAGATTGAGTGACATTATCATCTTTGCTTACTGCTATGGCTTTATTAACTGCGGATAATTTTGTGGCTCGCATTTTTTATCGCATGGACAAAGTTAACCGCATACCGGTGTGGTGATTAAAAATTTATGTTGATGTCGAAGCTGCTGTTGCTTAAATTTTTTTGTACGGTGCTATATTTGGAGTGCCTTGAGTTTAGTCAGCTCACTAAGTAAATTCCATATCAAATTTGTCACGAATAAATTATTCATTCAATTGCTCTAATCCCATTTGTAGCTAGATCGCATTTCTTCTCTATTTTATTGGTCACAATTTAGGTCTGACTAATTTATTGCCAGTATAAGTCTTTGGAATTTGAACTGCAAATACAAGAGCGGAATCGGTCCACATCAATCTATAGAACATTGCAAGCCTCGGGCGCTCAGATCGGGCAAATCACGACGCGGCGTCGGCCTCTATTTGTGAATGTTTTTATGAGTGCGGCTCTTTTCGAACGCGGCTGGGAGGGGGGGATCCTTATCTTATCGAGGCAGGCGACGAGCCGACGCCGCACGCTCAGCCAGGATCAAAGATGTACTAACCCTCCGCTCGCTCAGTTCATTAACTCTAATCTAACCCTATTTAGACAACTGAGCTCACGCGCGTGACGACTCTTAAAACATTATCGGCAACCACCATTTACGAGTAATTCTGTGCCCACACGCCATTTCACCGGGCCATTACGAGTGGGGTCCGAAATTTAATGATGTCGTCTAGATATACCAGTATGAGAATCCATCTGTTGATGTTAGCGGCGACGCGTCGGAGGCGGCGGCATGGCCGATATTTATTTAGCCATAATTGCTTGTCGGAGCGCTGGCGCCGGCGCCACGTCGCGCCGCGCGGCCGCCGGAGGGGCGCGCGGGGGGGACGGCTGCGCCGGCGCAGGTACGCCCGCCACACTGCGTAACTCCAACTCGATTTTCGTGATCGGTTTTTTCCCGTTTTATTGTAGTCTGCTCATGTTTTTGGGCTGCTTTGTTGAGTTTGTGAATGGCGCCCGTATTGTGTGCGGTGGACAATGCGTCCGCATTTGAAATTTGTTTACAGCTCATTACTCCGTGTTTTTTATATTGATTAGATCGTTCTTTTACGGCTATTTTGTCAAGCCAATATTGGTTCTAGAGTATTTCAATGCTATTTTTAGCAATGATTTCCACTTATTAGTTGAGTTTAGTTAGGAGTGAGCGTGTTGTAGACTAGCCACTTGGCGGCGGCACCTGTGTCAGAACCGGTTGTTCCCGGTCGCAGGTCCAGCACAACTAGTAAAATCGTCTAGTTTATTGCCCATAAGTGGGCCTACGTGTTGGTGATCGTTCAATTAGGACATTTTATAACTTTGATATTATTTAATAGTGTTTGAATTGAAAATACTATCATTCGTCATTTGGAATCACTTATCTCCCCTTGATCGTGGTGTCGTGTGCATCTAACACATTATTATATCAAATATGATTCAAAGCAGCCTAGTGATAGTCATTTGAGTCACACGACTGTGTTTTCGTAACGTTACAAGAATTCGTCTGTCTAGGCAGGTTATCGTGCAAGGGGCCACACGGGGGATTTGCCGAACCGTTACCGATCGAATGTAATAGTACTATATTGATACATATTACCCAAAACTCGTCTGACGCGAATCCTCGCCTACTAATTTTTCAAACACTAGTCTCCGATACCGATAGTTAATGTATTGATATGTTACTAATGAGTGTTAATTAATTCTTCAAGTGGGATATTATGGTATAAACTACCAGCGCTGATGGCATCCTCAATGAGTTCCAATAGCTATAATTGGGCATAATTATCTTTGAAGCGAACCCTCACCGCGTGGAGCCCTACAAGCTGGGAAACTAATCCTATGAATATTCAAGAATTCAAAAACGGTTTCACTTGAAATTAATTAAACTTTAATTTATCTGGCATATATCAAGCTCGTCGCTCGACTCGACTTTGGCTCCGCAGCTATTTTGTTTGCGCGTGGCATGATCAAATTCTTTGTCTTTCGCATATCAGTCAACAGATAGAATTAACATAAGCATTTGCATCATCGGCGTACCTAGTTGTTCCGTGTTCATGTCTTCCGGTAGTTGGTGCTGACGGCCAAGGTTCGTTGGCGCCTGGTTCTATCTTCAGTCTCTATTAATATTCACTTTATTTCAGTTTTCTTGGGGTTTTCAATGAATAAAGGTAAAAATGGTGTCCCTCAGGGTACAGTTTTGGGTCACTATGTCATTGTTGCAAGAATAGCATTAAATCACTTAGTTTTTATCTTTAAATGAAATGTAGTAAGACAATTATATTATTAGATGATTTCGTGAATTTGAGTTTAGACTTTCTATTTTCGTGAAACAACAATCAGTGTTACTAAGAATTCACTTTACGTCAAAATATTTGGTGTTTGAATCACCTAATCAACAGACTGTGAAGCTGTGTACACGTCGTTAACTTTTGAGATGCATAGATAATAACAAAAAAGTGCACGGATAATATTAAATGCTAATTTCCAAATAACAATAACGGCGATCCTCTTTATTTTGTGATCTAATTTTTTCTATGATGGTCTACAAGGTCTATCTATTTGTTTCGTTATTATGTAACGATGAGGCTAGTGTAAAATCCAATAAATTTCGCATAAGTCAAATGGCATCAAGAGGGCCGCAGAATTCAAATTTCGAAAGGCCATGGAAACGTCTCGAGTGACGTTAGCAAGTATACCTAACCAGCTAGGTATGATTAAGCGAATGTTCACTGCGAACGTTCGCAGGCGCGCGGCGTGGGTGCGCGCCCGTCGGGCGCCGGCTGTGGCGCCACTCGTGTTATAATTCGGGCCGGCTATTTCTGGTAGTTCGCACGCATGCGCTGCTACGTCCCGTACGTATGTTTTTCGGATTTTAGGGACTATTTGTTAGTGATCGTCACCGATCCCAGGTGATGGCGTTGGATTCATAGACTACATCTGTTTGACAAATCAGTGCGACTGTTGCGTAAAAATCCTCTTTAGATCTAAAAATTAATAAGGAACAAACATGAAACAGGAAAATCTATGAAAATGTAAACTTCAATTAAGCCGCATCGATAGATATTAACATCAATATACATAAATTAAATGTATCCTAAATCTAAATCGATCTATGATCTTTAGTATAATGTTTAGGATCATTTTCATCATTCAACTGTATATTATGTCGTCTTAATTGTGAATTTATTGTAATCTTGCCTCATATAGTAAACAGCCACAACCGTCCTTGAGACGATATCCGTATTGCTCAGCGTAAACTGTACAGGTTTTGTATTTGAGTCTCCGTGAGAATTTGTTCATGATAAAGCCAATTGTTATAGTTCCTTCTGCCGATGTTATCCCGGTTTTAGTGGAGCTAAATATATGGGAATATAAGAAAAAAATATATTTATTGACCGCACAGAATAGATAAATGAAATAATTACAAAAAGAATTAAAACAATACAATAAGTAGCACGTAGAGATGAAAAAAAAGAATGCCGGATGGAGAATGCGAAAATGACGGTCAATTAGGTTCCTGCCTCAGCATGAGGTACAGCAGCATCGCCTAGGATGCTACTGGAGCGCTGGTCTTCCGACAGGACCTATTAGTGACGCCTTTAGAATGAAAATTTAAAAGAAGTAACATATTTAACAGTAAAGAATCTAAGTTAAAGAAATTTACAATGTATTAAACATAAATATATATATTAAATAAACGAAATAAAAAAAATTTTGTGAGAATGACATACACAATTTTGTATACCGGAATGAAGCAGTGAATTTACTGGGTAATGTGGCATAATATCCGCAAGTCACAAGGTTGGCAACGCGCTAGTGATATCCTTGTGATATTACGAGAGTCTGTATGCTGACGCTTACTATAACGCGGGCTGTATGTTTGTTTGTCGAACTGGTCTAATAACAAAAAAAAACCTATCTTAGTTATTTCCCGTCGTTTCAGTGTATGCGACATCGATAGACACTTAAAATATTTAATGTTAATTTTCGGGTTATTTTGAAGTGTAACCTCATAAACATTACTCCTAATTTTCACGAACACGAAAGCCAACAATTTTCAATATGCGCCGATGAATCATTGCGTATTTACCAGTTCGCTGGCGGTGTGCGCAGGCGCAGGCGCCGGTCAGCGCTCGCTACCTCGCCGCGCCGCCGTAAATCTCGCGCCTCCACTAGTTCCTCTATAAACTCTGAATTTAATAACAATCTCAGAAAACGCATTTCAAAACTTCTATTAAGAAACCTCACTGAGCACCGTTCTGGCGGAATTATTTATGACGCGGCACGACTAATACGCTGCGTTTATCATACACTGCGGCGTTACATTCTTTGCATTCCTACTATTTCATAGTGACGCAGACTGTTTGACAATTTACTGCCTTCGATTTATGAATGTCGCGTTTGAGACTCATTCACCAATATTTTAATACTGAGTGAAGATTTCAATCTCCCATTATATTAATGTTCGTCGATTCTGTTAGATCATTATCCATTAGGTCTCCCCAAGAGAGGAGGAATGTTGCCCGTAATTGTCGCGCTGGGCAGGGGTACTGGCAATAGCAGAGTGCAGTGACGGGGATGCTGCTGCCCATCCCCGCTCTGTGCTCACCTGTCGGTTCCGATACCTCAGTCGCTTCTTACGACACCTGGAACAGTGGAGGTACTGTTCTACTCTGCCGGTACCTCACGGCTTGTTAAGTATCTAAGAAAAAAATTTAAATGAATGCCGTATGAATAGAAAAGCAATAGTTTATACAAACATCAGATTGTGTTATTCATTTGATTCGCTACGTTTCCATCGATAGTGTAATGAATTCGTGGGATCTAGATTGACCAGTCTTCTAGCTACGTAGTCACCGAAGGACAAACTGACTGACAACGAACGGTATTTATTGCTATAGATCGAATGTTGAGATTAATTACACATGCCAGGCCTCCAGCCATACTTGCCTACCGACGTACTTATCTACCTCATCAATTGGCATTCCACAGCACGCCCCGCCAATACAAACTCTAGCTAAATATATACAGAACTCATTCTTCATTGACAGATCCCTTCAATAATTGAAACACGATATTGTCCATCCCCGTGTTGAAATATAAACCCTCACACTGAGGACATTCGATACATTTCGATTTGCACTCCTTGCAAGTTTAAGCTTTAAAGCAAATCAACTAATGATTTCTAATTAAAGCAGTTTGGAATATAAACTTTATATCAGTCAATACAGGGTCTTTTTTCCTGTGGGGTGTCGGGGTTCATGTGACGTAATATGTTCGCAAGAAATTTCAGTCACGCCACTCTAGGTATGTTTATATGGATGACTTTGTCGTTGCAGAAAAGAAGATATCGTCGTCGGAAGAGTGGGAATATGCGTTTTATGTTGTTTTTATAAGGTTTAAATTTGGTTTTGCGCTGGTATGTTGGTTGTGCTAGTGTACACCCAAAGATTAAAGTCAACAACTGATATTATTTATATCTGCTAGATGCTACGCTAGGCGTTTAGGGTCATTTACTTTCGCGTCGCTATCTTTTTTTCAGTTGCAATGCGTGGTGGAACGATAGATACTTGTGCTATGTATTGCGCCGTCGGGTGATGCATGCAGTATCGTGCGATAAATATTGTTTTATATACAACAGCTTCGAGACGACCACTACATTAAAACCATGTAAAATACATCCGTCCGAGCAATAAACCTCTCGTAAACCCCAATCGCAAGATTTATGCATCCAAAAATCTTGAACTTTAAAATCGTCAATCAATATGCAAGTGCGTGCACCGATTGTCTTCGAGGTTCTTTCGCAAACGCAGTTAAGTGCTTCTGGGAACGTTGCATAGCCATCATAAAGTCTTATTGAATTCAAAAATGTAATTGTGCATAATTTGTATTCGAATTGTCAACCGCTGCGGCACTAAAAAACAACGCTCGACACGTAGCGCCGCCGCCGGCGCCGAATTGCAAATGACAATTGCACAATTCACATTCTGAATTCGAAAATACTAATGGCGTTCGAAATTCGAAATGACCAATCGCGCGTGCCTGTTCCAGCTTTGACGGTGCGGGTCGCATTCGAAATACAAAACCGCTAACGTATGGTAATGTAGGCCCTAGTTTTGTCTCCGCCTTGACTCTTTGGTCGTTAAATATTTTTTGCGTGTTCGAAATTAGAAGTCAGATCTATTCTGACCGCTTCAAATTGTCCCAAATGATGCATTTGATTGCAAGGACACGGTATTCTGAGCCCGGTTGTATATATTTGTCGTTATATGAGCTAAAATATGGGTTAGCTATTAACTGCAGATGCCGATCGAGATTCGATTCCCGTCAGCCATAATTGCGGTCGAGATTGTTTTACCTGTTCCTCTTGTTTGTTTAAGCTTTTGTTTTTGTTTTGGGTAACGCGGCTGTGATTAGTGTGGAGGAATTTTAAAACATGCTCGGAGAGTTGCATCAGACTTTTTTGTAACACAAAACTGTTGCTGATACCTGTTTGATGCGAGGTTTCGTTACACTTTTGTATTCCTTCAAAAAAGCTTACATATATATATAGGTGTGGTAATCTGTTACGTCGTGTAAAGATGATATACTAATATTCTTTTCTCTTGTTACAGAAACCCCCCCTCCCCCATATAGTCGGTTCGCCATGGACGACATAAAGACCAAACCTAAAGGTGAGTAATTTTTATAAAATTATTATTTTTTGCATTACAATCTAACAAACACGAATATCCAAACGTGACGTGGAACTATAACTGTTCGATACTAAATGATCAGTTGAGGATTCTTAAAAATTATCGTCATATTGCATCCAGATTTTTACAGACAGACATTCCTTCAGAATTATTCTTTCTACAAAACCGTTAAATAAATCAGCACAGTGACATTGCTCGTCTTACAATTTTTAGACATAGTCATATAACCTCTCTTGATTACTTAATAAAAAGGATTTAGGATTACATTGGATCTTCAATTACCTACATTTACACCAATATAAATAATTATAAAACATCGCAACCACAAGACCATCACAATATTACGTCATATCTACACTATGCGTCCTGTCCATACTAATCGAAAGCTTTTAACAAATCTCCGAAAAAAAATCCCTAGAACCATTGAATTATCGCTTCATTATTCCCAATGCTCTGAAGGGGCTATCGATCGTCGGAGACCGATATAGATCATAGATCTGGCCGTCGTGCTTTTTCGAAAAGGCGGGAGTTGGTGGAATCCAACCGGGCCGGCGCCCGCGCAGCTTCCTGGAAAGGGATGGTTAGTGTTGCACCCGATGTGGGTATCTCGTATCGATGCTTTTATAAAATTTTTCGAACTAATATTTTATTCTGTGTAATGAAGAAATGACTTATTTGATCCAATGACACGGAATAGCGGAATTATCAAAGATATTATACATAGGTATAAACTGAATGTTAGTGCTATAAGCCGAGAGGCCGGCAGAGTGGAATAATACCTTCCTCTGTACCAGGTATCGTAAGAGGGGACTGAGATACCAGATCCGACAGATGGCGGTATATCCGATTCGAAACAGTGTAGCTCAAATGCAGAGGGTGGGGATAGGCAGTAGCATTCCCGTCGCGAAAGCTGCGCTGTGCGATTGCCAACACACTTGCCCATCACGGCAACTATATACTTTTTTGAGTACATGTTTTATATAACCAATCCCCAGTCGCAGGTGTGGGAAAAACATTTAACGATTATAACAGTATTAGTACTTAAGAAGAAATAAAAACTTGTTAACACCAACCGTGTCAAAATTGTAATTGACACGCTGGAGAAAAATCGGAATATTAATGGCGATGACCGTTCGGTGGATTTATAGTTTATGTGTGAAATATTACTTTCACACAGGCGGTGTCTTGCAGGTGATATATCAAAATAGCTTGGTGCGACATATACTCGGCAACTATTTGATGTACCGAGCAATCTCATTAAGACTAAATATATTTGCCGTGAAGTACCGGCAGAGTAGAATAGTACTTCCTACTATTAGGTGTAAGAGGCGACTAAGGTACCGGAACCGACAGATGGCGGTATATCTATCAAATGCATAGGGTGAAGATGGGCAGCAGCATACCCGTCGCCAAAGCTGCGCTCTGCAATTGCCAACAAGCTTGCCCAGCGCGTCATTTATGGGCAAAATTCCCTCTTTCATGCTGAGGGCTATGTCCAGCAGTGGACTTCCAATGGCTAATGTTGATGATTGAAGTATATAACAAAAAGGAAATAATTAAATGGTTCCTAATAGCAGTTTATAAGAAAACATGGAAAATTACGCATGAATTTGTCGAATGGTTTTGTTTGAGTAAATTTCACATGTTTACAACGTTTGCGTCGGACAAACAGATAGCGAGAGATAGCGGCGTCGCACGCGCTCTTATCGGCCCTAATTAAATACGGAGCTGCGCCTACCTCCCTTGCGGTGACCTGTACGCCTGTCCCCTCCTCGTCTACATCGCCATCTTTATTTTTTCTCGCTTATCATCAACTCATTCATCATCATCATCACCTGTCTGTATGGTCTCACCAATATTACTTTCATGACAAATATCTAATTGTCATCAATCGTGTTGACTTATCCTGCATTATTTTGTTTTTATAAATATAATACAAATCTATAGAAAGAGCGAGTCGGTGACTACAAATAGATAAATCATCATCTTCATATCAGGCATAGAAAGTCTACTGCTGGACATAGGTCTCTCAAAAAAGGAGTTTTTTCTGCCATCCCAGCCCCTGTGCATTTGAGCTGCACCGTTTCGGATGGATATTCCACCATTTGTCGGTTCTGTTCCATAGTCGTCTCTTACGACACCTAGTACCGTTAGGAGGTACTATTCTCCTCTGCCGGTACCACACGGCAAATTATTAAATACGATAAGTTAATGCATAGGAATACCAAAAAGCAAGTATGTAGTTGCAACACAAGTTAATAGCGAGCTTAAATCTCATTATAAACGATCGGCGCACCGATCGACTCCCGCGCAGCCCTACGGAGCGGGTCCTGCGCGCGCATTCCAATCTGGCGGCCATGTTTAAAGGTGGAGTTCGGTGCGGCGACACAGTTGTTAGAGGCCTGCCACTGCCGGCACAGATCAATATTAATCAGTGATGCTATAGAAATCTCGCCCTAAATTCTATTTTCCCTTTCTTCTTTCCGTACCGTGGACCAAATAGCGCGATATTAAAAAAAAATTTTGCTACGCAATACATATTGCAGCGTTGATCTATCATTATGATCTTTTTTTTATATATATATATATATATAAGTATAAGCTGACTATCTGACTTATCAACGCGGAACCAAAACTTAAAATAGTCAGGAGGACTAAGAAAGAGATTTGTAAATTATCCTCTGCAGGGGTAAAAAGAGGGTGCGAAGTATAATAAAACTTTATTGTTATTCGAATGTCATTCTCTATAAAGGTTTTTCATTGAATGTCGTGTAAAATGTTCGTATTTATTTATTTCAGATTTTAATTATTCGTTTTAAGTAAATGAAAAGATTCAATTTTAAAAACTCTTGTTTAAAACAGCTTAAACATAATTAAAAATAGATATTTTAATGATAAATTTATAAAAAAAATAATTATTTTCTTTTCTTTTCGGTTCTTACTGTAAACCTGCACACTGTTCCTTGCGATAATTGAATTTATGACCGTCAGTATGTTACACCCAGACACAGAACAAATACTAAAGTAATCTCAATTCAATGGCGGGTGGCGGTGTCGCCGCTTCGAACCCAACCTTTAAATTATTAATGCTCGCAGCGGCTCGGCAAACAACTCCGCTTTTTTGAGGCTCACGCTGCGCCAGGATATATTTGTTTTTAATGTAGGCTTGCGGTGAAATTTCGGTATTAGTGTCGCATTTGTTTCGACAACTCTGCGTCCAGTGTTCGACACGCTTGAGTGACGCCAACACAGCCTTATTTGTTCTACTCAACTAAAATTCTCGAGTCACCGATTGGTTAACTATAGTATACTATTAAAGATATCTTATGGTTGTATTTCTATATCTCGATAAGGATGCGAAGTTGCTTTTCCTTATTTAATATTAGCATCGCAAGTTGTAAAACCTAGTATCATTTATGCTACGCTGTTATTGGTTCTAGCGTGAAGTTATATAGCCTATAGCCTTCCACGATAATTAGACTATCCAATACTGAAAGAATTTTTCAAGTCGGACCAGCGGTTCCTGAGATTAGCACGTTCGAACAAACTCTTCCGTTTTATAATATTAGTATAGATATCAATATCAAATATAATTTACACTTGAGTAACATTTATGGCTTCAGCTTAACCTAAAAAAAATTTATTTATATATATAAGGCTGGATGGTTTAAAAGTTGTCTATGACCAATTATGATGTTGATACGGCACAGGAAATCCCGTTGCAATCAATGTTTCCGGCAAGCTCAGCTTTATTACGACGGGATTCCCTCGAGTCCTCATCATAGGGTTTCCCGTGGGTGCTGACGAGCCTCCCCTACACTGGCTGGCTGGCGCCTGGCGGCGATTTTAACTGATATATTGCCTGTTAACATTATTCCATTTACCCTTCCCACCTGTTAAGCTAACCATGTCTAATTTGGCGATAAATTACCACATTTAGTTACGAAGGGGATGATTTTGATAATATAATGTGAATGAGGTAGATTTAAAGCATTTTAATAAAACAGAGGTATTTAGTAGAGATCTCTTACTAAGGTCATTTGCATTCTCACTTATTTCTACCGCTAGACAGAATTACTGTGTTCTGATTGGAAGGGTGAAAGAGGCAGTGAAATTACTGGGTATATATAATTTTCAAGTCACAAGATTGGTAGCTGGTGATATCCTCGATGATACGAGTCTACAGACTGTGGTAATGTTTAGGTACCATCACCGTACCGGAACGTATGCTTTGTTTGGCGACTTTCATATATATATCATCATACCAGCCATTGCTAGACAGGCCCAAGAAGGGGGTAATTTAACCCATAATTGCCGCGCTGGGCAAGCGTGCTGGCAACCGCAGAGCGCAACTTTCGCGACAGGGATGCTGCTGCCCATCCCGTCTATTTAAGCTGCACTGTTTTGGATGGATATACCGCCATCTGTCAGTTCTGGTACCTCAGTCGCCTTTTACAACACCTGGTACAGTTACTATTCTACCTAAATAGTACCTAATATACGAGTATATACATATGAAAAAAAAACAATGGAATAAATTTGAAGATTCCTCAATGATATTGTTTTCTTATAAATACAGCCAGTTTTAAAGTGTCGCCCGATCCGTAATCAGACCGATATCCTGTCCGGGGCATTGGTGAATGGATGGCCACGATTTGGGACCTCCCTTTTTTTCTGATACGGTTGTCACTGACATTCCGCCGGCTCCATTATGCCCTTTCTCACGTGCTTCCCCGAATCCATTCATTGCGTCCGACAAACTTACCGGTTCCGCCCGCGCGTTGGTAATTAACGAATTTGGACTTTAAATGTGAAGGTTAGGGGCAATTGTGGCTCGGGTTTCGGCCGATGCCGACTGGCAACCTTCTCTTGAGTGTCGTGCGATAAACCTCGCCTCCATTAAAGTTATCGTCTCGTTATCGTAGCGCCGGCGCCGTGCCCCACCACAAATATACTGGCCCTCGTATCATACACGGACTAATTCCATATCCACACAATATGTAATAAGCCTTTTAATACTCGCAAACCCACTCAAAGTCAGTCACCGCATCGAAAGGATATCACTAGTATGTCTATCACCTTGTGATTAAGACAAGTAACTGAATGTGGGTTAGCTTGTTAGTACCTTCCGTCTGTAACACAGTCAACAGATGGCGGTGTATCCATCAAAAATAGCGCAGTTCATATACACAGGGCGGGGGTGGGCAGCTGTCAGTCGCTAAGCTATGTGCCCAGTGTGGCAATTAAGAGCAAACTTCTCGCTTCCAGCATCCAACGGCTGATATGACAATGATGATGACCAAGTAAATGAATTGCAATTCACTTCTCTCAATCGCAGTAAAACGAGCAGTATTTTTGGGTGTAATGGTTTTAAAACGCCAATCTAACCAGAACTATAAAATCTAGGGAGTCCTATGTCCAGTGGACGACCTACGGCTTATATAATAAATGAATACACAATGTAGACCAGTATTTCTACATCTAGTAAAATAATTCATCGGCGTTTACAGAGAAGTTATGTAACAAAATTCGCTCGCTTATATATACGTCATCTATGTAAACTTCGCAGTAGATACGTTTATGTGTGTAGTTTTATTAGAATCTGAGACCGGCTGTGCGGCGCCGCCGATTGCCCGGTATTTTTATATCAAAATTATTTACTTAACATTTGGGGAGATAAGGCGTCTAATTAGTGTTAATGCCACCATTTAATGATCTGTATACCATACTGCTTTCTTTCTTCCTTCGCTTCTTCTTTCCAATGTCTTTCCTTAAATTCCCACAACGTCGCATACATTGACCTGACTCCGTGGTAAGTCGCTTTAAGCACTTTTGTTACGGACGCCAGAAAACAGAGGAATCACAAAAATACTATTTAAATACATATATTTAACACCCAGACACAGAACAAACACAAATATC
>JACJUM010001610.1:716438-733929 GCA_020976665.1 Heortia vitessoides | reverse complement strand
TTAGAATTGCTTACTTTAAAAAGATTGAAGTACTTCTGTTGCATTCGGTTTTAATAATGGATATTATTGGTGGTGGTGATTAAGTAAGCTGGTATTAGTAAGCCGTGGAGGCAGAATAGAATAGTACCTCCCCCTTTACTCGGTGTTTGAGGTATTAGAACTAGAAACAGTGCAATTACTGTCGCGAAGTTACCCTGCGATTGCCAACACGTTTGCTCGTCGCGGTAGATATGGGTAAAATTTTCTGGTTTTTGGGACGGCCTGTGTCCAGCAGTGGACGGCCCACGGCTGATATGATGATCATTACCGTATATATCATAGCTTTCGCGTCGGGGATGGATGCTGCTGTCCTTCCCCGTCCTGTGCGTTTGAGAGGTAGAGGGGCGGTACCTCACGGCAAACATAAGGATCCGCTAATAATTATTTTAAGTATATATTGTTAATTTTTTTTTACTGAAAGTACCACGTGATATCGTTCAAGTTCGAAGTCAGTTCTAAGAATTCCAGCTCGTTCCAGTTGGTCCGTGATATTGAGACATTGTAGATTGCCTTTGCATCAACCGCGACATTCGGGCAGTACCGCTTGTAAGCAACACCGGTTTCTCTTGACTAAAATGCAGCGATGGTAACCATGCTAGCCCCATTTGTTTACACCGTGCGATACTTTGATACCGTCCACAAATATTTTTCATTTGTATAGTAAGATTTTTATTTCATTTACTTTAGGTTTTGGTGTTGATTGTGCGTATCTTTTCGCTCGTGTTGAGTGCTTGTTTTTTTATTACGAATTAAGTGGATTATTGTCGCACCTTTACAAGTTTGTTTGTATATTATAAAATAAATGTTTGTTATTTAACAGGCCGGATTGCGTATTCGGTACTGATCCTATCTTGTGCGCCAAAGGCGAGGTTCGATTCCCAACCGGAGCAAATATTTATATGATGATATTTGTGTTTGTTCTTTGTCTGGGTGTTAAATATGTATTTACATATTATATTTCTTATTTATTAATTTCTCTGTTGTCTGCTGTCATATCATAATACAGATGATTTAAATCACAAAAAGGTCAATCTATGAGGTGTTGTGTGATTTTATTTATTCATTACAATGGTACGTATCCAGTACCAATATCGAGATATTTTCGCGTAAGTCCATTCATAATGCAGTATCCAAATACTGCATAATGAACGGGCTTATGCGAAAATGTCTGAGCAATAAAGATATCGATAATAGCTTTCATAAAGTGGTTAGGGTCTTCATATGCCTCTTCAATAAAGAATTTTTTTTAAATTGATATAGGTACCTTAGTCGCCTCTTACGACACCTAATAAAGTAGAGGTAAATAGTACTCGGTACCACACGGCACTATTCTAAGATACTCTCATTTTTATTATTTAATTTATTCTTGGATGTATTTCTTGACAAAATCTGATTAAGACGTTTTTATTGGTAATAGGTTTTATTTAAAAAGTGACATATTATCATAAGTACACAAAGAAATTGCTAATGTTCACACACATATGCAGCGTTTACATAACATCTTTTATTTTCGTCGTGTGCTAGAATCGTGCGCGTGTCGTGTCCCGCCGTGTAAACGCACCCCGGCGGTGTCATTGAGCTTCAAACTATTCGGCTCGTGTGAACGGTCCCCGGTGTTCGAGTTACACACAGTGTGCACGCACCTTTTGTGTGCGTCTTACCTCTACAGAGATTATTCGAGATGTCAATAATCTCAATCGGGTATTTTGATATTCTTCCCGATATTCTAAACAACATATCCCTAAATATATTTATTTTAAAAAAGATATCATTTATATATAAATATCAATGCTATATATAGTATCTTTATATAGTTAATTATGAATAAGCCTACCCCTGATTGAGTTAGTGAAAAGTTAATTATTGTTTAATCAAATATCATTGAAAATCATTAAAAAAATGGTTAATCCATCTGCATCCATCCATAGGAGGTTTTCAGTGACGTACACACACACAGTAGAATTATATATATAAAGAAAATATAGTATATTCTTTAATGCGACATGCATTATATGTTTATTTAAAAAAAAGTATATGTATAAAATATAGCATTCACAAATTAATTTATAATTTTTATTTCTTAATATACTTATATGTTGAACCAATCAGCCACGCATTAGTTGCATAAGGCATCTTCTAATCTGATAATGCTACGACATTGGCCTTGGTTCTTGATCAAACGAGCCTGGTGGCGCAAACATTAGTAATCGGAACTGGTGCACTTTCTGGTGAACAGGGTCGTGTGTTCGATCTACCCAGGACAAGCATTTTTATGATGATATTTGTGTTTGTTTTGTGTCTGGGTGTTACATTTAGGTGTGTATTTAAGGAGTATATTTGTGATGCCTCTGTTGTCTGACGTCCAGCAGTGGGCTTTCATTGGCTGATATGACGATGTTAAATAAATTTAAAGTCTTCGTTTCAGTATCCCCGCGCCGGTCTAATACTATTGCTAGCTTTTACAATAATTATAATATTATTATTGCCCAGTACGTTTGTTTTCATTCCCAACTACACGTGGAGATCGACCGGCGTAACAAGGCGCACATTCAAAACAACTTGTGGTATTTGAAAACTGATTGTCCACATTATTATATCAGCCGATGGACGTCCACTGATAAACAATGGATCTCCCCAAGACAGTAGAAATGTTGCTTAGATTATACGACGGTTCACTCACAACAAATATTTATATGATGATATTTATTTGTATTGTGTCTGGGTGTTGAATATATGTATTTGAGTAGTATATTTGTGATTTATCTGTTGTTTGATGTCCGTAACACAAGTAATTTAAGCGACTTATGACATGGTATGAGGGGTCAGTGAATGCGATGTTGTGGGAATTATTAATTATTGTTATTATTGGCACCACGCGTGTGTGGTGATAAACGCAAAGCGAAGTTTCTTGGAGGGGGTAGTAGCTTTTTTCCGCCCCGTGGATTTGAGCTACTCTGTTTCGGATAGATACCGCCATCTTTGGGATCAGTTACCTTAGTCGCCTATTTCGACACCAGAAACAGGGTGAGGTACTATCCAACTCTGCTGGTACCCCACGAGACAAACGAATTTTCGTTTGTCTCGTGGGGTAGATGAATTATAGATGTTAGTCTTGTGTTATAGATGAATTATTATTTTATTAATAAACATTGAAGCGCTATAATTTGATTTTATATATAATTTATAGTTTAATTAAATAACTAGAAAAATAAACTATGTTTGTTGTAAGCATAACAATTCAATAAACAAACACATCAAATGTATAAATATAAAATGTAAAAAATATACTTAATAATATTTTCCGTTATACTTTATGGCATTTTGCTTAATTTAAATTAGATTTAGTAAGTGAAATGTAGTTTTCTTATGAGTTAACAAAGTTTAGGTATCTTTCTTTCCTTCCCCATAAATTGTGCCACATTATTCATTGAACACAGAACAAGAATCAAGGAATTCAGTGGGCATTTTATCTTCTTCCTTTAATCTGAGATAACGCGGGATAAAGAGAAAACAACGGAAAATTTCTGAAAAACATACCTACATGATGTTAAAAATAAAACCAAAAATGTTTTATGGCCTCTTTCTGACGTTTTATAAATACACGGCTAGCAACACGCGCGCGGCCTGCGTGATTGTCGCGCGTCATCGTAGCGTAACACTCGTGTCATCACAGAGATGTACATCAATTCAGGTTTATATATCTAATTACAGTCATTAAAAGTCCACTGCTAGACATAGGCCTCCCCGAGAAAAGGGTAATTTCCAAAATTACCGCGCTGGCAATGGAAATGGGGATGCTGCTTCCCTGGTACTTTGGCCTCTTATGATACCTGGTACAGGCACACATATGTACCTGCAAGATAGAGGGATTTTTGCCCATAATTGCAGCGCTGGGCAGGCGTGGTGGCGATCGCAGAGCGCAACTTCGTAACGAGGATAATGCTGCCCATTCTCACCCTTTAGTATTTAAGTTTCGCTGTTTCGGATGGATATACTGTCATTTGTCGGTTCTGGTACCTTAGTCGCGTCTTACGACGCCTGCTACATAAAGAGTACTATTCTACTCCGCCGGTATACATAGTTATACATAGATTTAATTTAAATTAGTAACTTGTTTTGACAGCAAGTTTATATATAGGAATATGAATGAATCTTAAATCTTCAAACGTCTGTGAATGTAATTCTTCTCAGAATCCTAACTCTTCTTACAAACTGTTATGTTATGACAGCTTAATTAGTGACGTTGATTGCCGTGAAGTACCGGCAGAGTAGATTAGTACCTCCCACTGCACCAGGTGACCTAACAGGCGACTAAGGTACCAGAACCGACAGAGAGCGAAATATCGATATTCGAAACAGTGCAGCTCTATAGCACAGGGTGGGGATGGGCAGCAGTTTCCGTCGCGAAAGCTGCGTTTTGTGATGTCAACATGCTAGCCCAGCGCGGCAATTATGGGCAAAAGAATTCTTTTCTTGGAGAGGCCTATTTCCAGGAGTGGCCTTCCAACGGCTGGTATGATGATGATGAGATATGTTGATTTCCTTTTTAAGTAGAGTTCTCACAAACCTCATCACAATTCTTGATCTATATCAAGAATATAAATTTGTGTCAATAAAGTCGAAATTGTTACCTTAACGGAAAAACAATTTCAGTGATTTAAAACTTGTTAGAAATTACGAATGAATATTTATTACTTATTTTATTTTTTTTTTTTACAAAAATATTTTATTTCTTTATAATTGCGTATTAAATAATGAATATTCTGATTAGACTAAGATTTGTTTAATTACCGTGTCCCTCTCGTCGGTTTATAGCGACGACCGGTGTGGTCCGATATACATAAAAGTGTTCGCATGTCTGTCAGTCACGCCGACCTTGGATTGATCACTCGCATGGTAATGTGTGATACATTATGTATTTATACATGTACCGGTATATACTTGCCGTAGGGCTGGCAGAAGTGGCCATGTCTATATATTTATTTATTTATTTAGTTTATTTATGAGACCAGGTCGATAAATAAGCATACAGACCGTCTACAGACGCTCGTAATATCACAAGGATATCACTAACGCGTTGCCAACCTTGTTACTTGAAGGTGTTACGTCACATTACCTAGAAATAGGTGAGGGTGAGGTACCAATGTAGACGACCTTTTGTGTGAGGTCTACCTCATATAAAGTTGTTGAGTCGAATGTGAGTATGAAAGCGACATAACATAAATCAATGTTACGTCTCACCCCTCGGAAAAAAAACCTGTCAGTTTAGGATTTAAGCTACCTAACGCGAGCAGTTTCATCAAAACAGGCCCTTAATTTTGAGTTTCCGGGCTCAAAAAATAGTTTTTAGACTCGCCGCCTGTTGTCTAGATCAAGGTAGGTCTAATTGAATGACCTGTATGTTAAATGATTCTTATGATACCGCAGGGTCATTAGGATCATCTCTATTATAAGTATAAATTAAAGTACTTATGTTGTGTTGTACTTATTGACTCAAGTCTTTATTTATATTGCGAAGTCTGCGAACAAGCGTCCGTCGGCTACCGGTTAATAGTACCTCAAACAATGAAGGTGAATTCGAAAGCGTAGCCCAAATTTAACAGAGCTGGGATGGGTAGCAGCATTTTGTCGCGAAGTTATGCTCCGCGATTGCCACCACGCCTGCCCAGCGCGGGAAGAATGAGTATCAAGTAGAGGAAGTCTGCGGCTGCTATTATGATGCTGATGTTGACTATGACGGTGATGATGATAATGATGATGATGAAGAATTATCTGACGATAACCCTACTTTGAATATTTTGTTCAAGAACTAATAGATGTAAGTTCATAAATAGTTTTATAGCCTTTTTCGTTGAGAAGCGTTCGAATTAACGTACATGAATTTCTTGGAATATTCGAAGGTCAGGTGATTATAATATTAATTTGAAATCATCATTATCCTCTCAGTTAATGATGACGATTAGGTGGTGATTATTTTTTTAAATTTATTACTTCTCTTTAAAGTACCTTATTTCTAATTAATATGTAAATGCGAAAGTTTGTGAGTACAAATAGTATAAAAAATAATAATTAATTCATACGACATCTTATACGTTGACCTGAATTGGAAATAAGTTGCTTGAAGCACTTGTGTTACAGACGCCAGACAACAGAGAAATGACAAATATAATACACATATATTTAACACCCAGGCATAGAACAAACACAAATATCATGATATTAATATTAGCACTGGGTGGGAATCGAACCCACGACCCTTGACTCACAAGATAAGATCACTACTATAGATACACCGAGACATGTATATACACATTATATATACATTATATAATATGTGTATATACATGTCTCGGTTTTGGTCCAGGGTGAACCTAAACTACTGAACCGATATTAATAAATTGCTTACTGTATAGTTTGATCCAACTCAAGATTTAGGATAGTTTAGACTGCACTTGAAGACAGGACAACTACTACTACTACATAACTATTAAAAATACATACATACACACATACATAAATCACGTCTGTGTCCCATCGGGGTGGGCAGAGACTATGTATCTTCAATGTTACGATCTTGGCATACCTCTCGTTTCCCTTACTCCCATTAGATTCTTGGTACTTCTGACTTGGTTCTTCTTTAATACCTCTTCTACGTGATTAAGATACATTCGCCTAGGTTGTCCTATACCAACTCTTCCGTTGACTTTCGCTCTATATATTAAATAAACCATCAACATTCTTTCATCTTTTACACTACATTAATTTATATTTATAAAATATTACACAGAATTTAAATTAAATTTTCAATAATAACATCTCAATGATGTAACCATGGTCTGTCCGTCCGTCTGTCCCCCAAACCTGTATAAGAACAGCAATAATACGAATTCCTTGAATGAGCCATCATGCGAAATGATTTCGTCCATTCATAGATACCAAACGTTCTGGCCCAATACACTACCCACATGTAAAAGTTTATATGTAAACATATGTAAATACGTTTGTGGTTATCGGTGTGCGCGTACGCAGGTGGTCGTGATGTCATGCCAAAACTTGACACACAGGTCCCCCAGCTCGTAGTCTCGAGTTCAACATATTTTTTGCGGCGTTCACGCCTAGATTTGAGGGGACCTTTGGCAAAATTTGTGGGTTGGTAGGATACTGTTGCCAGCGGTACCAAATATCTGCTGGCGAAGGCCCGCGTTTTTGTCTGCGTACATAATAATTTTAAACTTTGCTTAAAAATGCAATGATAATATTCTTTACGCGCGGCGGTACACGCTGTGTAGTAATCATTACAATAAGACTAATAAATAATAAAAAGTAGCCTAAGTTACTTCTTATAACATCAGCTATTTGCCAGTAAAATTCCCTTTAAAATAGATCCAGCCTTTTCAAGATTAACCGAATTAAACAGACAGTCAAACATTTCTATTATACATTTATATGTGTCTAGTAAAAAAGTTTTTGATTTTGTTAATTTGTATGATACGTTATATATTCATCAACATACCAGCCATTGAAAGTCCTCTGCTGGATATAAGCCTCCCCAAAATAGGGGGAATTTTGTCCAAAATTGCCGCGCCGGGAAGCGTGTTGGCAATCGCAGAGCGCAGCGACGGGGATGCTGCTGCCAATCCTCGCCCTGTGCATTTGAGCTGCATTGTTTCAGATATATATACCGCCATTTGTCGGTCGCCTCTAACGATACCTGGTACAGAGAGAGGTACTATTCTGCCGGTACTTGTATGTATGCACGTATATTGTGGATACCTATTGTCTTTTATTCGTGTAATATTTTAGAATGGTTGTGATTGTTGCAGACCACGGTGAAACAACTGAAGACGCCAGGAGGACCGACCACGAACGGCTTGTGAGCGGCTCGCTGGCTACCGACGGGGAAGGTAAATATAGCACTTGTCTGTACCTTTGACCCGCCATTTTGATTGACCCAATGGTGCATTTAGTGGTGTTCATGCGTTAAATGTTGGGGCTAGATCCCCGCCCGGACTAAATATTTATTTAATTATATTTTTTTAAAATACATATTCTTTTAAATTTATTTACACAATATCTGATACTTTTGATTGACCTGATACCGTGGTGAAACGCTTAAAGCACTTGTGTTACGGTTATCAGACAGCCGAGGAATCACAATAATTATATTTAAATACATATTTTTAATACCCTGAAAAGGACAAACAAATATGATCATTTAAATATATGGGTGTGGATCGAACCCACGACCCCTGGCGCATAAGATAGGATCGCTACCATCTGCGTCATCGGGCCTGTCGATATTTGTGTTTGTCCTGTGTCTGGGGCTAAAAATATGTATTCAATTATGATATTTGTGATTCCTCTGCTGTCTGATGTCTGTAACAAGAGTGTTTTAAGAGACTTATCTCGGAGTCAGGATGTGTGAGACGAGGGAATTTAAATATCACTCTACCAGGTGTCGTAAAATGCGATTAAGGTATCGAATCGAACAGATGGTGGTATAGCTATCCGAAACAGCTTAGCTCAAAAGTGAGCGGGGATGGCCAGCAGCATACCACTGCGCCTGCAACACAATAAAGGCTATTTGGCCCATTGCCCAGAGGAAGGTACTTTTCTACTTCGCTGGTACCCCACGGCTCTCACTGCGGTACCCCACCTATTTGTTCAAATAACACTTATTACCCTTATAAAGTCATTAGGGTCATCGGTAATTTGAGTAATCAATTGTAATCAGTAAATTTATATTTATAGAAAATATATTGTTTGTTGAAGATTTAAAAGTGCTTATTATAGGCCATGGATATCATATTGACTTTCACTTGACGTTGAGCTATAATCAATTTTAGCGGTCACCCATCCAAAAACCTAATAGCGGCAGATGTTAAGACTTTTAACCAACCTTAAGATTTAGATTAAGTCGAACACGCGAATATATAATAAATTTAAACGTCGGTGATATGTGCGGATGTACGTTTGTTACTCTTTCTCGCTCGAGCGGCTGTACAGATCTGGAACAAATTTAGCACTGGTATTGGTGATATTCTTGATTAACATAAAGGCTGCTTTGATTCCGACAATATATTCCCGTGGGTTAAATCTTGCTTTTAATTTTTTTTTAATTTTCATATTTATTAACTTTATGATGTGTTTGTTTATTAAATTTTGGACAAAATATATATTTTTTCTCTATCTTAGTAGTTTCCATTACTCTTAATTACTGTCATTGATATCTTAGTATCAGTGCTTGCGACTTCGTCCGCCTTGGACGTATATTGTGACTTTTAGGAGTTATTTATTATAAAACAAGACCTCGATTATCCTAAATTATTATATAGGCTATCCAGCACTGAAAAAAAAATTTCAAATCGAACCAGCGGTTTTCGAGATAAGCGCGTTCAAACAAAAGCACTTTTCAGCTTTATACTATTAGTATAGATATGTAGGTTTTTAAATACCTTTTTAATATAGGTAGGCTCTTTATATCCTTTATTTCTTCTGGCCAACTATTGTTAATATAAACTTCTTCAAAGCTCTCTTTCTCTCTATAGAATCGATACTACATTTTGCACAAATTTGTTTTAGCTACAATTTTGTTTTAGCTTAGCAACAAAGACTCTTTCTCGGAAAAACAAGCGTGTCAACAACAACAAAACTCTCGGAAAAAATAGCAGGCGAAAAGCTACTCTCAAACCAAAATATTGACCTTACGAAATTGGACTTGAAATCACAAATTATCGCCAATTCATCATAAATTCAGTGTCACTCTTATTAATTGCAATTTGTGTCAATTGTGTACGTATTTATTGTTCGAAGGCTTCGACACAGCGGGGTCAACACACTCCGGTAGGTCCTTGCCTGCTAAATACTTCACTGTTTTCTGTGGTACAAAATATAACTTGCGAACAAAGAAATATCTTTTTACGTTATACATATTATTTATTTATTAAACTTTATTGCACAAAATATGACAAAATGTAAAAATAGTTTTCTTAATGTCAATTAGCGTATCTCCCAGTTAACAATTACCCGAAACCGAAAAAAATTATATAGTGATGCAGACAATATATATATACTAAATAGATAAACGTTACATATATATTTGTGTAAATAAATGCAATACATACGCATGATATAAAATAATAATAATTAAAGATATATATAGATAAGAAAAATACAAAGTATGAATATATAACTTCTATTTAATTCATTAAATGCGTAGATATATAAGAGATTTTTGCATATACATTGCGTTACTTTGTAAATGATCAAGACCTAGTCCTATCTAAGGCTAATGTGTCTTTCTATAAGCAATCATCAAAGTAGAAACTATATATACTGTTTGGGAATTTATTTCCATGTACACTTCAAATACCAATGGTGTATTAAGAAAACCGTCCCCATCCCCGATCCCATGAGCCTGCACCAATCCCACCATCGTGGTAACCTTGCGATCGATCGCGCCAGCCCGGCGCCGGCGAGCTGTGACGTTTCGTGGTGGTTATACCACTTTATATCACCATGCCGGCTCGCTTGAGACTTCGCTCCTGTGGGATTTTCGTAGAATCACTATTGGCTTTTTTATGTTTATACAAATGTAATATTTTCTTGCTAAACGCTTAAGTAGGATAGATCTTTTTTTGTTTGTATTTTAGAGTCCGGTTTTAGAGCTAATTGGTATTGTATATTTTTTTTATAGGTTAAGTAGATAAATATGAATGCTGTTCGCGTCAATCCTGACATTACTTCGACATTAATTAATCTTATCAAACGCGATCGGTTAAAAGACGCCATCAGATAATTTCTTTGAATATCTTCAATTTAGTCAGAGTATATCTTTTAAGGGCTGTTTTTCTAACCTCATTAATACAAGATTTATAAATAATTGTCTTATTCCTAATTCCTGTAAGAATATGGTGATAGAATACAGTTTGTTTCTCGCTGATGACGTAACTTTGTATTAGTAAAAGTGTATTTGTAATCGGTACATTAATTTTTGAGTTTATTTGTATTATTCCGTATGTTTGTACTTACGGAAATACAAAACCCGTATACATATTTCTATTTTAAGAAAGGAACTCTAATTTATTTGTAAATATAATATAGCTTATATTATTTTAGAAAAATGTTTTTTGTGAGTTAGGTATTTACCAAAATAAGTTTAGTCGTTATGAACAAAAATACAAATATTTTCTCTTTATAATATTACTAGCTGTGCCCGCTACTTCGTCCGCATGGAACAGTAACTTTGGGGGTATAGTAGCCTTCCTCGATAAATGGACTATTCAACAGTGAAATAATTTTTCAAATCGGACCAGCTGTTCCTGAGATTAGCGCGTTCAAACAAACAAACTATTCGTCTTTATAATATTTTTAGTAAAGATATTACAAACTATTCATTGACATTACCAAATTAATTCCCATGACAATGAAACAAAAAAATATATAAATACGCTTTAGATACGGGGTAGACTTTACACAAAGACCATCTGCAATGGTACCTCTTTGAACTATATCTAAAGTCAAATAGCAGTGTTCTTGTCTGAAGGCTGAAAGAAGGTGAAATTACCGAGTAAATCTGGCATATATTCAGCGCACAGTGTTAGCGACACATTAGTGATATTTTTTGATGACACGAGTGTTTAACATCAAGCGGACTTTATAATATAAAAAATAGCTTAACATCTGTGTGCCCGAAGCCTCACCGTAATCCAACATTGAACGTGATCTAACCCAACATTATTGACAAGTGGTCTAAAAAAAGAAATGTGTATTGGCGTTACCAACAACAAAGGGACTGACAAATGGACGGACGAACAGATTTGCCGATGAGTGGCGTTTGGCGTCGGCGCCGCGGGCGAATGGGATGTCATTTCTAAATACTATTGTATCCGCCGAGTTTGTGAACATGCCAGTTTTAACGAGTGGAGAATTAACTGAATTTCTACTAATTTTGCAACAAATAAATCATATATAGTGAACACATAATTAAAATACACTCATGAAGAAATAAAATGTGTGTCTGTTTGTTACCTTTACATCATTAAAATGTTCTCAATAAATAAATCAATTCACACATCCCATACACTGATCTGACTCCGAGATAAGTCGCACTGCACTTGCGTTAAACACCTAAAGCATTTCTGTTATGGACATCAGACAACGGAGGAATCACAAATATAATATATAAACATTTATACGATTCAGACATTTAACTAACAAACATATTGATCATTTAAACGTTTGCCCTGGGTGGGGGACCCTTGGGGTTCATGATAAAGACACAAATGCGCCATCTCATCCGTCAAAATTAATGATATTTAGCCAGCTTGAACCCTATGAAAGAAAGTAAGCTACTTTTAAATGTTCCCGCCGTATAAATACATAATCCTATCGATTATGTATTTATATTGGTATCGTGATTAAGTAAAAAACTAAACAAACTTATCTTCGCAATTATAATATTATTCATGACGATACTCAAATTATGTAATAGTTCACAACAAACTAGATTTAATACAAAAGAAAAAAAGGTTTTATTCACTGCGAAGTTAACGCATCAAATCGTTATGAAATGCAGACGGCGCAGTGAGTGTGTCGACCTAGAATGCGCGAGCGCAGCCGACCGCAGGTTTTCGATCCGGGAATTTCATATATTTCCGATTTGGCCAAGTCCAAGCTTCCGACTCGTTTTGTTTACGCAAAAATGTGATGCGATTTCATCATTTTTGACATTTTACAATTTCACATAGGCTTTGATACTTTTGTGGTCATTTAGCTTGAGGATATTATGGCACATTACCCAGTAATTGCAACGCCTCTATCATCTTCCAAAGCGGGACACAGCAAAGCGAACAATGCTATTTGGGATAGAAATAAGTGGGAGAGGGTACCAATGCAGGCCCCGTCATGTTCATAAAATTCAAACTACAAGACGCGTTAGTGATATCCATGCGAAAATCAAGGGTCTCCAGGTTGGTCACTAGCCTGATGGAATAAAAGAGAAATTATCATTCAACGTTGCTCTTTCTTCTATTACAGAGAAGCAAACTTGGGAGACAGAGTGGTGTAGATTGGCTTATTGGGAGTTGACCCAGCGGGTCGGCAGGCAGTTCGGTGTCAGGATGAGGGCAGTGGACGTGTTCGGTGGAGGCGCCTGTGGGAGCAGCAAGCACGGCTTCTGCTTGGACGCTCTCGACCATAGAGGGGATTCGCCGCAAGCTGAACAGGTAAATATTGCCAGTAATATCTTGATATTGATGATAAACGGGCAGAGAAGAATAGTACTTCCCCGTATACAGTTGTTGTAAAAAGCGACTAAGGTACCCGAACTGACAGATGGCGGTATATCCATCCGAGGCAATGCAGTTTAAATGCATAGCACAGGGCGGGGATGGGCAGCAGCATCTCCGTCGCGAAAGCTGCGCGATTGCCAACACGTTTACCCAGCGATTATGAGCAAAGTCCCTCTTTCTTGGGGGAGGCCTATGTCCAGCAGTGGACTTGCAATGGCCGATATGAGGACTCTCATGATTATCTACTTTAAGTTGTACAATACTGTCGTACATTATTTCGATCTACCTTATCTGGATTAGCCAGCGTTTGCAATGTAATCGCAATAAATATGTTAAATCACTACTTCACATTGAAAACCTCTAAAATGATCAGTGGTTCTCTATGATATTATATATGTATTATACATATAAACCTTCCTCTTGAATCACTCTATCTAATAAAAGCAAAAACCGCATCAAAATCTGTATCGTTGTTTTAAAGATCTGAGCATACATAGGGACGGACAGTGGGAAGAGACTTTGTGTTACGCTATGCAGTGAAGCCGAATGATGATGATCATGAGATCGCCCGCAACGAACGAAGCCGATTAATTCGGTGACGATGGTCCGCCGATATATGCTGGGGATATATCAGTGAACGCGTTGTATATTGATTTGGTAAGGCCATAGGGCACTGCCTGATAACCCTCGTACGAATAATTCAAGTGGCGATACAGCGGGTTGTGATAAGCAATCACCAATTATTATTATTATGCGAGATTATAATATATATAAACATGTATGTTAATTCCTGGAGGACAGTGGTCCTCAAACTTTGGTACTCTGAACCCCAAATTTATTATAGTACAGAAGTTTCCAAACTTTGTTAGTGCGTTTTGGTGGCTGTCTAAATGTCAATGTTTTGTTGAGTAATCCACGGATAGCGTAGCATCATCATGATAGCAGCCAGTGGTAGTGGTGGTGTAGTGGTCCCTGACTTTTATGGTGTGTGTGCTAAAATGTTCTGACCATATTAATTTATTTTTTCCAGGTGCGAAAAACGAGATCGAAGATCGGTCTTGGCGTGACCCTATCGCTGGAATCGGACGGTGTCTGGCTCTACAACAGGAGTCAGGAGCCGGTGTTCGTCAGCTCGCCGGCCCTGGACGCAGCAGCTGCCAAAGCCCTGCTGGTCTGGAGGGTCGCTCCTGGCCACTGCCTCTGCATCTTCGACCCCCAGTGCCCCCCGCCGGCGGTGTCTCTACCGCATATCGGGCCGGTAGACCCCCGCTCGGTGAGGATCTCCTTCGCCAAAGGTTGGGGCCCTAAATACTCCAGGAGGGATGTCACGGCCTGTCCGTGCTGGCTCGAGGTGTTGCTAGCGCCGCCTAGCTGACGCAAAGACTGAAGTGTCGAGTGTGTTGGGGCCGGTTGCTTGGGGATGCGTGATGGTCCCAAGGGACCGGCCAGACGCGTCGTGGACTTCTATGAGACATTCAGTGCAGTGAAAAAACAATCTGTTACAGACACATTGCGGAAGTGGTTTTCGTTGAAAAGTTGGACTTTATTATTTTTAAATTAGACACTAGTACACTTGGGGACACTGGAAGTTGGGCACGTGAATATTTATTTACTTTGAAACAGTTTCCATATTTTTAAATCGTTCAGTGAGGTGTTTATTCTTGTTGTGTTTCAATTTCCGTGATCCCAGCTGTGCGATTATGATACCCATGCCATGTGTTGGTGCAAACTGCGGGTATCCCACTTGTGGGTTACGTATACCGTTAAGCGGGATAATTGCGTGTTGTATTTATTAATCTTCCGAACTTATGTACTTTGCCACAATTGTAAATAGACTATTTAATTTTGTAATTATCACGCATGCAATCGGGGCCTTGTATTATTGTTTTGATAATTGTTTGTGTATTTGAAAGTTTTAAATGGCGTTATCATTGGAGGGGGAAACAGCGGCGCCATTACAAAACCATCGATTTCAAAACGTATCATCGCCATTATAAATTCATAGTTTAACAGCTCCATAATTTGTCATGGAAGGTTTGAATATAGGGTTGTTTTGAAGTGTCTCATGATATCTTTTAAACCTTTCATAACGAAAATGTAGACGCTGTTTGCTCACGGGCTACTCGCTCAGATTGGATGAGCCAATTTTGTTGTGGAGTTCCCGGCGCGCTGTCTCCTCCTCGCCTGCCGCGGAAATATTGAGGCCTTATACTGTACCATATAGTCAACTATACGACATTCTTAAGTTGTATGCTATTGTATAGAACTCGGCTTTAACACATAGCGAGACTGTATATATAAAAAATATATGTACTATAATATTTGTAACAAAATATTTATAATTATGAAGTATGCCTTACCTTAGATTGTAAATTATTTAAGATTAGTATATAGTCATACGACTTTTGTACAAAAAATATTATTTGACACAATTTTGTATTGCGAATTGATGCAGTTTATATGTGAAGGCTGTGTGTAAAAAAGCATTTCTTACCGACTTCAGAAGTGATGAGGTCGCGAGGGCAGTGTCGCGCCGGCGCGTGCGCACGCGCCGACACATGAACCTCGTTTCTTTAGACATAATCACACAAAGTTTGATCTTTTATAGTCCCAATCATATCCAGTTACCGCAGGGTGCCACCACAAACCCACCCATCGTTAACTGGCTATAATTAAGATTGTTAGTATTTATAATCGATAAAGATCTGCCAATGTTAAATTAAATCGTATTAAAAATAGTGCAATCGATTTGATTTTAAACAACAATAAATATAGATAGGTGAATTGTCTAAACAGTTTTCGAACATTGTGCCTTGCGTTGTATTCAGATATATAATATACGAAGTAATAATCCAAATTTTTACATAATATAGGGTAAATACAGTCAATTTCACTGGCCTATAATTAAGTATATTTAATTATATACAAATACTTTATTATGAAGCTCGAATTTATGAGTGTGCTGCGTAGGGACAAAGTGAGTTGACTTGACAATAAGATTTCATTCTAGTCTTTATAAAAATCTTGCTTTGATGTAATACATAAGTGTGCTGACGCTGTGGGCCAGTTTACTGATGTGATTGGGTAGGAATTGTCACGCGGCCTCGGGCTGGTCTTGCGTGCGATTCTCGCCTTTATTCTAATGTCGTTAAACGACACAATCGTTGCACCACCGAAATCACTCGGGTCAGTTGCGGATACGATGTTTGATGTTATCATTCATTGCGTTAACTTCGCTTACGAGAATTGAACTTCGGTACCTGTATTTCAAATCCAATTGATTGAAATTCAATTTCTTTGCCTTAACTCCAATTGAGATTCAATTGATGATAGTCCCGGAAGCTAAACTTGTAGTCACAAATGCAGCCGGCACGATTCCGTCGCTGATGTCGTTGAACTTATTTGTTTTTGGGGAATTTTTAACATTTGCTGTTTAGTCATTGCATTAGACTGATATAGCGCCTTAATGAGTCGACGGTGACATATTTTTGACGGCATGTACTTCATATTTTCACAATTCCAAAATCTATAGAAATATATTTATAAAAATATTTATGATATTTCAAACAGGTTTCGTTTACATGAGAAAAATCGTGAGTGACCAGTTTTCATGACCACAAGTATAATGATTTTAGAATAAATTATTGAAAAATATATACATGCGATTAAAAATATGTTGTCTGGAGGTATATAAATAATAAATATAATTAGGTCACCCTGATTCGCCGGTAACGTGTTAGACTTTGAAGATAAATGAGATTAGGTTATGATAAATTATAAATAAAGAACGAGAATATTTTTAATTTCCGTCTTTTTATTGGTTCACCTGTTTATTTACTATGTACTATTTACAATAAACAAACATACATTACTTTTTACATACACATTTCATATTGACACAATACAACATCCGCCATTATACGTAATATTTTCAGAACAAATATTCTAATCAGTTCAATAATATAACATAAAAATACATATAGAACACTTAAGCACAAACATGAATTAAGTAATTAAGCTAAATAAAAAAGGCGGAAGTTTTTTCTTTATATGCCTATGTTTTCAAACACGCATACGGCCCGCATAATAGCAAGCGTCATAGCAGCCTACTGACGTTTGCATCGTCACATGGATATCACTAGCTAATTGCCGAACTTGTG
>JACJUM010001610.1:650980-716428 GCA_020976665.1 Heortia vitessoides | reverse complement strand
GCTGATATACAATACAGTTTGTGTGTGTATATACAGATGGCGCTGTAATATTCACAAGTGAAATAAATTAGTTCCAGTGCAGATGATAAAAATATTATCTTTTCATTGTGCTACATATTTAAACCATGTCAACGGAACAATAATAATTCAAATTATAAATCTAAACATTTTATTTTTAACCGTCATGAAATAAATAAATATAAAAATAAGTTACCTCCCAACACAGCGGCGATAGCGATGAAAGGTGGAAGGCAGCCAAAGGAGATGAGCGCGGGAAATGTGACGGATCCAGCGATTGTGCCCAGTCGGCCGCACATCAGGAACGTCGACATGGCCATCACTCTGTGATATTCAAAGACTGATATTAGAGCCGTTAACGTTATTAAATATGAGATTTCTGGCAAATTCAAACTATAGGTATAAATTGCATTCACTGGAGATTATCAATCGTATTATGTCTTGGACTGTTTAACATTTGTCTTAGGCTTAGGACTTCATATTTTTTTGTGAGGCCGAAGAATTCAGGAAAAAGAACTTGCACCGTTCATTATTTTTCTCCAGAAAATATAACAAAGATAGTTAATTTCACAACAATAACTCATTTTATTAGGCATGAAACGTCTTAAATGATGCGCCTACGTTTCTTTCAAATAAAAGCTAGGTCAAGCACACAGTCATCGTGCCTTTTCGACATGTGCAACAATCCTGTTGATTTAAATTTCAGCCAATTTACATACAACGTTAACCAATTTTACATCCCCTCATCATCAGCGTAGCAGCCGTAGATCGTCCACTGCTAGACATAGGCCTTATTTTAATTTGTGAAAGGAAGGTAAAAAAGTGACATTTACTCCATGGAGGCTTGCAGAGAAGTTTGTAGCAACACTACGTACAAACAATACTTACATCTTTTACATTGTAGTTACATCACGCCTGTGTCCCATCAGGTTAGGCAGAGACTAAGGATCTTCACTTTTTACGATCTTGGCAAACCTCTCATGCTTCCCTTACTCGCATTAGTCCTTTCGTACACGCTCGTATATGCTTGGTACTTCTGACCTGGCCCCTTCTTTATAGTTAAGATAGGTTCGCCTCGGTCGTCCCATACTGACTCTTCCATTCACTTCCGTACAATATATTTGTTCAGTCATTCTACTTTCATCCATCCTTTCTACATGTCCAATCATCTCAACATTCCTTTCTCTATTGTTGTCACAAAATCATCTTTTACACCACATTGGTCTCTTATTACACTGTTCTTTAATCTGTCTCTCAAATTCACACCGTACATACTCTTTTCAACAGCATTTATTTTACTCGCGTACTTCTTTTGCCATACCAAACATTCACAACCAAATGTCAGTGTTGGAACCAACACACCTCTACAGCCCCTTCTGACAGATTTTGTCTGCCCATAAAAGCCTGTAAGCATCCTTTGTCATTAGAGCCCCTCATCTTTACATATTTTACTGTGATAGTATTTCTGCTTCTCGATGTAATTGTGTCAAAGCACAACCAGGTATGACTCTACTACTAGCCGCTGAGATCTCCTTTACACTCTTGTTTTTGATGATTCGTGTACCTATTTGGTGATGTATTCCAATTATTGTTTACATTTGACAGGGCTCCCCAAAAAAAAAGGAAATTTTCATATCGTATACCATCAGTTTTTTTAATAAAGCTACATTGGTTTGATCAGAAATACCTCCGTCTGGTGGTTTCGGTACCTCAGTCGCTTTTAATGACACTTGGTACAGAAAGGGGCAATTCTACTTCTAGTATCCCATTATATCTTTATATGTATATAAAAATTACGTGTCACGGAGTTTGTCCGGGATGAACTTCTTAACTACTGAACCGATCTTAATGTTATTTCGCTTACTTTGTTAATGCAGTTTGAGAGATATGATAGTATATACCTCAATTTAACACATGATATTGTCTGTCAGGTCATTTACAAATTTAAGAGCTATACACCCTGCAGGCTATACCTCAACGCAGTTGGAAACAGGTCAACCGTTATGCTGGCCAGGGTCGCACCGTACAGTGAGGTGAAGGCCTGCGCCACCATCATCATGGCAGCAACAGAGAACGAGTCCCGGCCCAGGAACGGCAGCATCAGCACCAGGATCGAGCTGCACGCGCCGCACGTGCCGACAACCAGCTTTTTGCCACATCTAGAAATCACGGAAATTCATGGAGTTGACTGTGTATCAAATTGTTCATTGTAAATTTAATCGTACATAATATCATCATTCCAGCCATTCGATGTCCAGTTCTGTACATAGGCCTTCCAAAGAAAGAGAGAATTTTGCCCATAATTGCCGCGCTGGGCAAGCGTATTGGCAATTGCAGAGCGCAGCTTTCGCGACGGGGAAGCTGCTACTCATCCCCGCCCTGTACATTTGAGCTGACTTTTTTGCATGGATATACCGCCATCTGTCGGTACTTGTACCTTAGTCGTCTCCTACGACACCTGGTACAGGGGGAGGTACTATTCTACTCTGCCCGTACCTCACGGCTAGGAATTGTAAAAGCAAGATATATTTAAGCATTGAGATTTAGCCTTTGTTTAGTCCGGTGATACCTAAAGTAACTTACCGATGTAGACAAATGGACTGTGGACAAATGGATTTTGCAGACATGCTGTGGGTTAAATATAAATACAGTTTAGGAAATTTCAAGGTCTAGCCTATATCCAGTCTATACCAATCTAAGGAAAACTCCTACACTGTTCATAATTCCTGTATCCAATACCGTAACCATCACTTCAGCTTACCTGTTGATCAACGCACCCCCGATCCCGTACGTGAGGACGGAGCCCGCGCCCACTATGGTACTTTGCAAGTACGTCTGCATGTCTGTCTGGATGGGCTGGCAGTTGTCGTCCGGCAGCGGCACGGAGGCGGTCGTGATGGCCTCACAGAGACTCCCGTTGTTGGACCCTATCATCGCCGCTAGTTGGGGATACCAGAGTCTGATGGTATTCGACCTGTCATTATAACAAAATAAATAAAAATGAGCCAGTAATTAAGACAAACTGGAGAGAAATGTAGTTTATGGCTACACTTTTATATGCAGTGCTTAGTACCTCCCTTTGTAACCGGTGATATAGCGGTATACCCAATTGGAACTGTATGGCTCAAATGCACAAGGCGATAAAACATTCAAGTCGCGAAGCTACGCTCCAAGATTGCCACCACGTCTGCCCAGCGCAGCATTTATGGGTGAAGTTTCTCCTTTTTGGGGGCCTCTATCTGTCTGTGGACTTACGGAAAGACTGATACGGAAATATGATCTCTAACTGTAGGTCTTCATGATAGGAATGCTGCCCATCCTGTCTACCCTACCCATCCCCACCCTGTTACATTCGAGCTACTCTACGAGCTACGATTCCGGAACTTCAGTCCCACAGCGGGATATATCATAGACGCTAAATCGTTCGCTCACCCAAACATACAGCCCATCTGAATCATGCAGATGAGGAACAGCCAGATCGCGTATGGGGGCTTGAAGAGTGGAGCCAGCTGCGCCGCGCCTCCTCGAAGGGCTGCCAGCCCACGCGCCTGCTCCTCTGTCTTCTCTTCTACTAGCAGCGTGATCTGATGAGAGAAAATGCACCGACTTACTAGAGGTAAATCTCATGGAACAGTCGCCTGCATTGGTACCTCACTCACATATTTCTACCGCCAAATAACAGTGTTTGCATTGCTGTATTTCGGTTTGAAGAGTGAGAGGCAGTGAAATGACAGGTTATTTTGACATAATGTCTTCAAGTCACAAGGTTAGCAATGCGCTAGTGATATCCTTGAGGTATAACGAGAGTCTACAGTCTGTGGTGACGGTTACTACCATGCAAGCCGTTTGCTTGTTTGACGACTTGTGATACTGATATAGCTATTGATTACAATATAAACATGTTCTTGCTAATACTTTAGTATGTAATTTCTTTGACTAGCTGGTGACGTCGACTACGTCTGCGTATTTTGAATTTCTCGTCCATTATACTACTATTTTTACATAATTTCATAGAGTATTTAAAATTAAACTACTTCAAGTAACTTCTTTAGCTATCTGCAGTAAGATTCTTGTTTAATTTGATTCTTTACTAGTCCATAGATTAAAGAAATAGTTAATTTAATATTATAATTATATATTTTTTTAATTTTATATTTTGTTCATAAGAACAGATTAACATTCCACATCATACCCCTATTTCAATTTAATATAATAATAATAAATTCCCACAACATTTCGTACATTGACCTGTTTCCGTGACTCTTAAAGCAAAGGCGCTAGATAACGGAGGAATCACAAATATACTACTTAAATACACATATTTAACACCTAGACACAGAAAGTATGTAGGTGAGAAATATTATGTTGTGGTATTATTAGATAATAATAATAGACTTTATATTTCTTACCAAAACATACAATGCAAATTGTTAAAAAACTTAGATGGGCAAAATTACTGGAAAGTCTTCCTTTGGTTTGTTGGTGTTCATGTTGTATATCTTCCTGAAGATGGCCATCGCCTCGTCGTTGCGGCCGCGGGACATGAGGAACTTGGGGCTTTCAGGCAGGCAGAGGAAGGCCAGCCCCGAGAGCAGGGGCATCAGCGCAGTCGCCAGCAAGAACATGTTCCAACTGTGGATCACTGTTGATAGTTCCTTGGTTATTGACGTGACTTGGTTTTTTATATTGATAAGTGACAAGCGAGTTTACCACCAGCGCTACGTTAAGAAGCGTTAATAAGCAAATAATCGATTTTATGACTAACAGAGTTCTGCGTAGATCTGGTTCCTTTACGTGAAAATAAAACACAATGAAAATTGCTTAAGGGTGAAAATATTCGGTGCAGCCGTTTCAGAGATTAGCCGGTTCAAACCGGTATACTTTATATGCGTTTAGTGAAAAAAATTGTTATTTATTTAGAATTACAAAGTGACACTTATTTTATTTATATCATCATATGAGTCATTGGAAGTCCACTGCTGGATTAGGTCTCCCCAAAAAATAGAGAGAATTTGCCCATAATTGCCGCGTAAGGCATCCCAATCTTGTATATTTGAGCTGTCCTGTTTCGGATGGATATACCGCCATCTGTCGGTTCTGGTACCTTAGTCGCCTCTTACGACACCTGTTATAGGGAAAGGTAATATTCTACTCTGCCGGTACCACACGGCAATTATTTATAAGGTTGTAAAAATAAATGCATCTGCTGCTTTCAGTGTCGCACAATACCAATTTCCCAATTCTGATTTACAGTTGAAATTTGCGCTTTTTAATAAACCGTCTTAAGCTTTAATAAATTTCATTAGATTTATAGGAATCTCAGAACCTTCCTGTTTATATAGTTCAAAACAATTGCTGTTCACAGTTGCCTTGACATATCTAGAAACTATTCCAAAGCTTGACCTTACGAATAAATCGATAATCGATGAAAGTATATGGGGAAAAGGGGTCGCATACCAAACGTCTCGCCGAACAAGGTGATCTGCCATTCCTTGGTGAGGAATGCCCAGGCGAGCAGAGGCAGCGTGATGTTGGCGAACGTGTAGAACAGGCTTGTGAGCAGGATGACCCGGGCGCGGAGCTCGGTGCGGTGCAGCTCGGCGATGTAGGAGATCAGCACTGCGAAGGGGCCGTTGAAACTGGAATCAATCTAGGTATTAACCTTATCGTGCATAACCTTATTGTCGAATTGTTCGTTATTCTTGACTTGTTAGAATTTTTAGTGTTAGTATTGAGAAACTCAAAGTTTTGAATCCTGACTGACGGAGCAGTGGCATTAGAGTCTTTACCATCTGAAGAATCGAAAGACCCTCCTTTTTCGCCAAGATGACGGGATCGAAGATGCTGATGGTAGTGGTACTATCTTTTGCGCCAAGACTTGTTGGTTCGATCCCGACCCAATATTTATGTGTTTTTTTGTCTGGGGTGTAAATTATGTATTTAAGTATTAAAGCTTTGTTATTAGACCAGGTCGACAGACGCATACAGCCCGCGATAGTAAACGTCACTGCAGCCTACAGACGCTCGTAATATGACAAGGATACCACTAACGCGTTGCCAACCTTGTGACTTGGGGATATTATGCCACATTACCCAGAAAAATCCATTGCCTCTTTCACTATTCAGACCACTGCCATATGGCGGTAGAAATAGGATAGTGAGGTACCAATACAAAAGACCTTTTATATGAGGTCTATTACTTTTTGTAGGTAGTGATTCCTCTGTCGTCTTATGTCCGTAACAAATGCGCTTTAAGCGACTTATCTCGGAGTTAGGTCAATGTATGAGATATTATAATTAGCGAACAAAAATGACTTTAGCAGAAGCCGTTTGCACTGTACTGTCTTCCTCACCTATTTCTATCACCAATCGCTTTAAAGGTCGAGGCAATAAAACTCCTGGGTAATGTGACATAAAATCTTTGGCTCACAAGGTTGACGACTCGCTAGCTATCTTTGCAATGTGTGTCGGCTATAGTGACATTTGCCGTCACACTTTGTAATAAAAAATATTTCCAATTACTTCTTCCAGCCATTTTTTACTCCTAAATATAAAATTAATTTAACGTTCTCGTAATAGACTGCAGCTGTCTTTCAAACATCAGAATCTCGATGAAATAGTTTCACAATCACGTTGGTAGAACGTTCTAGAGACACTCAGTTCTCGTAAAACAATACTCTCAGCTTTATGAAAGATTAGCAGTGCCCGAGACCGTCCCGAGACTCGTCCGCTTGGAATAGTAACTTTTAGGATTTATTTATATTATTATAGCGGTTTCTGAGATTAGCGCGTTCAAGCAAACTAACAAACCATTCAGCTTTATAATGTTAGTATGCATGAGACTAACAGTGCCCGTGACTTTGGCCGCGGGTAATAGTGACTTTGGAGGTTGTAATAGTAAACGAACTAACACTGAAATAATTTATCAAATCCGACCAGCAGTTCCTTAGATTAGCACGTTCAAACAAACAAACACTCAGGTTTATAATATTAGCATAAAGAGATGGAATTCAAAAAAATACTCATAAGAAAAGCAAACTTTTCGTTCTTATCTGCTAGACAACAATCATTAATATTTGGCGTTACGGCTAAATATTTACGTACTCTTGAAAATTTCACCCCGCGCAATGTTGTTGCACAAAAGTGTTTGAGCTAAGGTCACCAGCACACGTCAGTGTGTGATCGTCAAATAAGCGCACCACATTGTAAATCAGTATTGTTTACACATCAAGGATGCCTCATTCGTCTCGTTATCATCTAACCATCTTTACTGTTTGCGCATCTGTTAGCTTTTTTGATATGTTTACACGTGTAACTCTCTGTCTGTTCTGGAAATTAAACGGATGTAATGTTTTGTTTTCGTTAAGCTTCTTCAATATCTTACACATCGACTTGGTAAATAACTAGATTGTTCTATAATTAAGAAAGTCAACGACCAGATAGGCAATCGATCGTTTATCGTGAATTCAATAAACAATCTATAGACTTAGACACTACATGCATATAGACTTCAAACAATGATCTTACAAAGATTTAAGTCATAATTTTTCACTTTTTAATCTTTTCGCTATTTGAACTAAATTCATCATCATCATTATCATTACAGAAATTGTTAGTCCACCGCTGGACATAGGCTTTTCCAAAAAGGGGTAATTTTGCTTTTTCGTCTACTACCCATCCCCACCTTGTGCATTTGAGCTACACTGTTTCGGATAAATAAACCGCAACCTGTTTGTTCTGGTACCCTAGTCGCCTCTTACAATACCTAGTACAGAAGGAGGTACTATTCTACCCCGCCGGTACTTCACGGCTCAATTTAAGCTATAAGTCGAATATAAGAATATAAGTCGTTTAATGAGGTACCGGAGGTGTATAACGATTGCATATCCATTTACTAACAGCCTGGTCCAAACGTACCTAATAAGGATATACCCAAGACACTGCCCTGCATGGCATATGTGGTGTACTATAGGCGAACATTTCCCGCATTGATAAAGACAATAGTCTACATGATGAGATTGAAATTAGCCCTCTTAGATTTTTTTTGGAAATACCTTTATCTCCTAATCTAACATCCAATCCTAATCCAGCAGTAAAGTTCTGCGGCTGATATAATGACGTGAATCATCACCATCATAGCTGATGTTGAATGTCCACTGCTGGACATAGGCCTCCCCTAAAATGGGGGAATTTTGTCTATAACAATAGCTACGCTACGAATGCTGCTGCTCATTACCACCCTGTTGCATTTGAGCTGCACAGTTCTGGGTGGATGTATTGCTATTTGCTGTCGGTACCGGTACCTCAGTCACCGATTATATTACCTGGTACAGATGGATGAAATTTGGAACTGAGAACTGATCTCTCTAAGAGTCTTGGTATCACATAGGCTATTTTTGTTCTTGTACTTTTAGTTCGAATATAGTAACCATAAATTGAATTGCCACAGCTGTGTGGTTCAAGTATAGAAATCATTAAGACTGGCAGATTATCTGCATTATCTAGATAAATCTAGCACTAAGCAGACTGTAAAACCTAGTTTTAAATCGATTTAGTCCTGTGCTGTATCGTTAAGTGCAAACTAATATGAAAGCGATAATAGGACCCATCAAGGAAAAGTAAAAAATAACATAGGATACATATAAACTGCGTGCAAATTAAGTAATGCCCTTAGATATCCCTCAATTGGCCATTATTTACGATCTCAAATAATTGACACTGAGTTATTGAACAGTTAATATAACTGGTTTCTTGAATTATGGTTCATCATTAGAAGTCCACTGTTGGACATAAACATCAACAAGAAAGAGGGAATTTTGTTCATAATTGCCACGCTGGGCAAGCGTGTTGGCAATCGCAGAGTGCAGCTTTCAGCCCGTCCCCCCTCTGCATTTCGTATCTGTTTCGGATGGATATACCGCCTTTTGTCGATTCTGGTACCTTAGTCGCATCTTACGACACTTGGCACTTAGTGAGGTACTTTTCTACTCTGTCGGTACCGCACGGCTCAGGTTATCAGGTGAAGTCTATAATAGTTTTGGAAATTAACCATGACATAAATGTAAACATGACAGAATAAAAGTTGGTTGTGACATTTTGAGAGATTCCTAAACAAACGTATACATCCTAGGGTAAGTTATAAAGTTCAGAGTATTTTAAATATTTCGGAAAATGTAACCTCTTTTTGAAAATAATAACAAAACTAATTTCTTTAAGAGCTGCTCTCGACGTCCTGTGTGTGCTAGACGGACGAAAAATTAATAATAAGAAACTAGTATATTTCTCACAGGAAACCACTTGCAAATCTTGTCAGCAACAGCATCACGAAGTTCTGGCTCATGGCTGCAGCCATCTCCAGCAGGCCTGAGCAGAAGAAACCGTAGGCCATGATGCGCCGCCGGCCCAGGGTGTCGGAGAGGAAGCCCCAGACCATGGCTGATGAGATCATACCTGCCAAATCGAAGATAAATTGGTTATCATACTCAAAAATAAGTATTGTATTGTCTGATATAGGTAACACAAGCGTTTAGAGCGACTTATCTGTCAGGTAAATGTGTGTGAGACAATATGTAAATTTATTATTATTATATAATGCTTAATGAAAAACTATTTCATGTGTTTTGATTGAAAACATTCCATAATTTTATCTTAACCTTTAATATCGACGTGCATAAATTTAATTGTCGTCAGGGACAATGTGCACGTTCACAAGAAAAACAAAAAAGAAAATAAAAACTATTAATTCTAATTAATAGTATTTATTTTCTACTATTTATCTTTTTTTAATTATGTTTAAGCAGTGTAGAATAGTATCTCCTCATGCACCAGGTGTCGTAATAGGGGACTAACGTACCAAAACCGACAGATGGCGGTATATCCATCCATAAGAGTGCAGCTCAAATGCACAGGACGGGGATGGGGATGGGCAGCAGCATCCCCATCGCGAAAGCTGCGCTCTGCGATTGCCAACACACTTGCCCGGCGTGAAAATTATAGGCAAATTCCCCTTTTCTTGGGGAGGCCTATGTCCAGCAGTGGACTTCCAATGGCTGTGAAGAAGTTTTTTGAAGTCCATTGAAAATCTGTTGAAAATATTCAAGATGGACTTTTTCACAGAGCAAATAGCAAACTACTCTGTACTGTTATCTACTCTCTCGGAAAACCACTCTGTAATAACACATTCTTACAGAGATAGCATCGGATAACTGCATTTTGTAATTGTCTGAAGAACACAAACAATAAATAAGTTATTTACATTTCACTAACATTCGATAAGTGTGCAAATTTGCCCAACTCCGGCGCTTTGTGTCTACGCAAATATTGTTAGAGATTCTGTTATCAGTACACTTGAAGGCTCGCTGTTGTTCGTGGCTCCCGAGCGCGAGATATTTGGTCTGTGACGCAAGTGTGCTATTGGTTGTTCTAATAAATAATGTTACAACATTATTGCTCACGCGCACGAGGGTGGTTCGTTTAGCTCGTCTTCATCACCAGTATAACGGGGATGAAACTAGTTTCGACTAATTCACTAGTTTTCACTAGTTAAAATCGTCTGTGTGACACAGACGGTTTAAATGTCATCAGAATAAATAGCTATTGTATCAATCAATGGTGTATTCACATTTGACCCTGCTGATCTTAACAATTCAGTATTTCATATCAGCCAGAAGACGTCCACTACTAGACATAGTCTTCCCCAAGTAATCTCCAACAGGGCCGGTTGTATGCGGCCTGTGTCCAGCGCGATCCTGCGGTTTTAGTCAGATTGTCTGTCCATTTTGGGGGTGGGCGCTTTACGCTGCGCTTGCCGGTACGTGGTCTCCATACCAGAACCTTACAACTTCATCAGCAATCGGTTCTTCATTATTTATTCAATATTTAAGTAGGTAAAAAGATGAGCCTCTCTTGCTAGGTAGCCAGGCAGTCAGTCTTTGTTTAAATAGGCCTATCATAAGCACTTTCGAATTGTCAAAACAACAAAATTTGTATCAGTATAGATTTGCTTATCACAATTTTATACATGACCGATGACCTCGACGACCTTATGTTATAAGTGTCATTTAAACAAATAGGTCATTAAATTAAGTGTCTTATAATTACAGACGGGTCTTATAATGATGTCTATAGCAGGTTGATTACGCGAGTCACCAGGCAAGAATCTGCAAGAAAAACTGATGGTGATAGAGATAGTTTAGATATAGGTTAATGTTAGGTATTATTGGAACCCATATCGGCGTGTCAGAATCATTCTATAAGGAGTTTAACCAATTTAAATTTTACCAATTTCTCTCCCGAATTCGTTTAGATTTCCTTGTAAATGTCTTTTTCTGGATACATCTATATTTGTTTCAATTTATTTTTTAAAATTTAGCCGCACCTAAAATCTCCCTAGGCCTGCTCGGTCTACTGTTATCGATGGAATAAAACATGAATTTATCCTTCTAATATAAGTGTAAAGAATGTCTGTAATTTCAATTAAGTTATTTTTACTCTTAACAGTGATATAGCCCATAAAATCACTTTGAAACAAAAGATATTTAGGTGGACCAATTATATAGTTATATATAATTAAATATGGATACATTAAAATATAATATTTATAATAATAAGCATCTTTTAACATATAGGTCTTTTGTCTAGAAATCGCTAGAAGTGACTGAGGTATCGGAATCGACAGGTGGCGGTATTTCAAATGCACCAGGGTGGGAATAGGCAGCAACATTCCAGTTCTGAATGTGTGGCATATAGCTGCTATACTGATGATGATGATGAAATTGTTTCTTTTTATACTTTTCCGTCTGTTACCCACTGGTCATAAAATAAACAAAGTATCAAACTTGCCAAGTTATCTACTCTCTTCATAATTATCTGATAGTTGTAACAAAACGTTTGTACAAAGCTATTTTGTGGAATCACCAGACTTGAGTGGGCGTGTCTAATGTTTGCTTCTCTCTCCAGCAAACAAACAGACACGATAGGACTGCTTCACGCAATTCATAGACACATTTCAAGTCAATGTTTTCAAGTGTATTTTGTTATGTTGCTATTAAAAAAGTTACAAAAATCGGAAATTATGAAACAGCATTTGATCAGGAATCAGTTGATAAATTAAAATTAACTAGAGGTAATTAAATTTTGGCAGTTTTGCTTGATTCAACAGATAATTAATGCTTGCCTCAATTAAGAATGTCATTTTCCTAGTAATTCTTTTACGGCCCCGGCTGTTCGTTTGTGGAATGCACTCCCGCTTAATATTAGAAGTACGAAGTCCCTGCCTGTGTTTAAACGGTTGGTGAAGGATACTTTCTATCATTATAGTTACATTTTATTATATTTCCTTATATAAAATCTATTTATATTATCTATAATTAATATATTTTTTCTATATATCTTATTTACACCTCTTACCGTTTAGTTTTATTCGATCTTTCTATTTAAAGATTGACTAGAAGAAATCGCTATTTGCGATAAGGCCGCCCATTGTACTTTGATTTTTTTACATATATTTTTATGTTTGGTGTATATTATTTCCTATTCAACATTAGCCTGTCATTCAATCGATCCCATGGGGTCCTCGGGATTGATTGGGCATAGAGCGATTGTTGGCCGAAGGATACCGGCAGAGTAGAATAATACCTTCCCCAGTACCAGGTGTCGTAAGAGGCGACTGAGGTATCGGAATCGAGAGATGGCGGTATATCCATCTAAAATAGTGTAACTCAATTTCACATGGCGGGGATGGGCAGCAGCAAACCGGTCGCGAAAGCTACGCTCTAGAATTGCCAGTACGCTTTATCAGCGCGGTAAATATGGGCATAATTCCCTCTTTCCTGGGAAGGCTTGTGTCAAGAAGTGAACTTTCGATAGCTGATACGATGATGATGATTAAGGTGGTTCAGTGATGACCGGCATCGCTCATTCTTTGTGGCGCTGGGGTTGGCGTCTCGGTAAAATATAATGTGGTACCTCCATAAGTGATGGCGTTAACGGTGCCCATATCCAGCAAGCTGAGCTGCATGTCGCACTGGGCCTGCGTGAAGATGTACGACACCGAGCTGGTGACGGACACCGCGCTCCAGAACGCTGGGAGGCTGCACAGCATCATGTAGATGTTGAACTTGCCGTAGCCCGTCGCGGAGATGGCGGTCTCGAAGTCCGCAGCTTCTGTAACTAATTGAACACGTTTTACGTATTATATTATGTATATAAAAATGTAATTATATGTATAAAATTTTATTTGAAATACCGGCAGAGTAAAAAAATACCTCCCCCAGCACCAGGTGTCGTAAGAGGCGGCTAAGGTACCGGATCTGACAGATGGTGGTATATCTACCTAAAATTGTGTAGCTCAAATGCACAGCGCGGGGATACCATGCGGCGTTTCGTTGTGAAAGCTGCGTTCTGCGATTGTTGACACATTTGCCCATCGCAGCAATAAAAGGCAAATTTCCTCCTTTCTTGGAGAGGCCTTTGTCCAATAGTGGATTTCCAATGGCTAATATGATGAAGATGAAGACTGTATCCACTCAAAATTATACAATTCTGATAATTCTAGAAGCATCAAGAGTTGTTTTCCACCTGGGAGAACGGACAACATGTTGTGAAACCTTTTCTTCCCGAATAAGTATTGAAATCGCTGTGCCTGATGTGATCGTCTACGTCAATTTCAAATGGTCTACAGAACTAAAGTTCAGAGTTGTTTCACCTACGACTGCATCAGAGGCTAGAATAGTTACAAGAAAATAATTTAAATAATTTAAATTTTAAAATGAACGTTTAATTTTTTTTTGTGCTGCAGGTTTTTAACTATCGTAAAGTTGTAAAAGCTTATTGAGGCCTCTAAAGATCTTAATATATTTTCAACTATTTACCATTTCACCGTCAATTATCCCAAAATTGTTTTATTTCATTCTCCGTTTCAACCTTTAGTGTCTACTATCATCATCATCATACCAGCCATTGAAAGTCCACTGCTGGACATAGTCCTCCCCAAAAAAGGGGGAATTTTGCCGCGCTGGGCAACTGTGTTAACAATCGCCTATCCTCGCCCTGTGCATTTGAGATACACTGATGGATATACCGCCACCAATCGGTTCCTGTACCTTAGTCGCATCTTACGACACCTGGTACAGGGAGAGGTACTATTCTAATTTACCGGTACCTCACGGCTACTTTTATAGTATGTACTTTATTCACATTCTCCATTCGAAGGTGGAAGAAATTTAAAGCTTTTGCTATATGCGACAAGACTGCCAATAAAAAAGTTTCAGACTATTTTTTTCTGTCTGTATATTTTGTACGTGACTTATATAATTCCCTGATTATGTCTCTCTACAATATCTCTCTATTGTCACCACATTAATGTAGAGTGGAAACTCAATCCTCGTGGATGGAGTCAGCTCGGACAATAGCGTCACCGTTCGTCTAGACGTTGGCATTGTTTCCCTCGTCTGGATATTATAAATAGATTATATTTGCTCCATTATTGCCACATGGTAATAAAATTTTACGGCTGCTCTTTGAGATGGCAGTCTGTCACTATAGCGATATCATTACAATTAAAATACGTCCAAGCACGTATGTTGTTTACTTCGAGCGGCGTTGTGCATTCTTTGAAAGCTTATTTCTCAATAGTGTTTTCGGATTTTTCGTAAATTAGTTTTTGTTGTTAGTGTTGTCAGCGACTTCCCGCGTCTTTGACTGTTGTTAAGAACTCACATACCTTCAAGCCGTCAGGTTGTAAGAGGCGACTAAGGTACCAGAACCAACAGATGGCGGTATATGTATCCAAAACCTTGCTACCATGGCTATCCAGTGCGGCAATTATAGGCAAAATTCCCCTATTCCTGAGGAGTCTAGCAGTAAATGTTGTTTATTTTTTATTAGACCAAGTCGACAAACGAGCATACAGTCCGCGTACCAGACTAAGCAGTACCGCAGCATATATACACACGAGGATATGGTGCTGCAAAAAAATTTTGTTGATACAAAGATTTTTGTCAAATAAAGTAATTTAACTGTTTCTATCACTGAAGGGTACCGGAACACAGCAATGCGAACACTACCCACTATTTGCTGGTAGAAATACATGAGAGTGAGGTACCAATTCAGACGATTTTTGTACTCATGAGGTCTACCTCATGTAAGTATTGTCATAAGTCATTGATACTCATTCAAACAAACAATAAGAGAAAACAAATGAGCATCAATTTAATGAAAAACGTCTTTATTTATATACCCTGTAGGTTTAAAACGGAAAGTCTTAAACAAACAGGTGGCTCGATCGTTGTAACAAACAACTTCGCCATACACTGCGCAAAAGTGACACTCGGCATATATCCAGTGGTCGTTTGGATAATTGGCCACGTTCCAACGCACTGCAAACCGCGAGATTTGTTCGTTCATCAGAATTGGGAGACTGTAAATTTCATCTGCCGTCGACGAGGTGTGAAACATAGAACTGTAGAAAAGATTATTACCTCCCCCAGTACCAGGTGTCGTAAGGGGTGACGGAGGTCACAGAACCTACAGATATTGGTATATCCGAGAAAGCTGCTCTCTACGGTTGCCAGCATGCTTGCCCATCGCGGCAATTATGAAATTCCTCCTTTTTTAGGAAGGCATATGTTCAGCAGTGGACTTCCAATATCTGTAATATTGAATATGTCGTATAGAATTGCTTGGTAAATCGTTGGTAAATATTTTTATTGGTTATGGTTTGGTTGGAAATTGATTATTGTAGATTATCTTTTATAAGAAGAGAAATATATATTACAATGGATTTATTAAACTTTTTAGTCTTTTAATTATATACATTTTTGTAGTACATTAATTAGAACGATTTATTTAGATTTAGCCAGCGTTTGCAAATTAAGAACACGTTTTTTTAAAGTAATTTCAAACATCTCATACAATGCCCTGACTTCGTGGTAAGTCGCTTAAAGCACTTGTGTTACGGACATTAGAAAATAGAGGAATTACAAATATTATTCTTAAATAAATATTTTTAACACCCAGACACAGAAAAATATCTTCATATAAATATTTGTCCTGGGTAGGAATCGAACCGACGACTCTTGGCACATAAGATAGGATAGGATCACTACCATCTGCGTCATCGGGCCCGTCATATGTTTGTTATGATACTCGTATCACAAATCTTTGAAATTATCTGTTTCTCTATTCTAAAACGTGCATCTATCATATGTATAAATATTCCATTTGAATCAATATATATAGGCTTATTGCAGCTTTGAAATCCGTTGAATAGTTTGAAGCACTTTTCACTTTATATATTACAGATAGTTTTGTGAGGAATATACAAGTAGGTACAGGCAACATGGTGTATTTAGTAGCGTCCCTATCTAGAGGGTCGAGGGTCGTGGGTTCAACCCCCACACAAGATAAATATTTATGTAATGAACATTTGTATTTGTCCTGTCTCTGGGTTTCATAATATTTATTTATGTATAAGACTTGTGATCCCTCTGTTGTCTGAAGTTCGTTAAACTGGTGTACTTAGCGACATGTTGGAGTCAGATCGGTGTACGGTTGCATTATATTCTATTGACAATAAACACGTTTGTCTTGTGTGGATAATTTATTTATTTATTGAATTTTATTGCACAAAAATTATTACAAAATGTGCAAATGGTGGACTTAATGCCAGCTGGCATAATCTTCCAGTCAACCATTACACGAGACAGAAAAATATATAAATAGTGGTGCAAACAATATATATACAAAATAAATAGACGTTACATACATATTTGTATAAATAAACGCAATAAATAATAATAATAATTATAATAAATTCCCACAACATCTCATACATTGACCTGACTCCGTGGTAAGTCGCTTAAAGCACTTGTGTTACGGACGCCAGACAACAGAGGAATCACAAATATACTACTTAAATACATATATTTTACACCCATACACAGAGCAAACACAAATATCATCATATAAATATTTGCTCTGTGTGGGAATCGAACCCACGACCCCTGGTGCACAAGACAGGATCACTACCATCTGCGCCATCGGGCCCGTCAAATACATATGATATAAAAAAAATATATAAAATAACATACATCAGGGTTATAAAGTTAGAGAAGCAGCATCAGTAAATAAAATATGAAGAAAGCGTTTCAGGATAAATTTGTTTGGGGATTGCTTAATATTCAACGGAAACTCATTCCAGAGTCGTATAGCTGTCGCTGTAAAAGAGTTGGTCAAAGAACTAGAGTGATGAGAAGGAGTTAAGAGCAAAAGATTATTAGAAGAACGGAGATTACGTTCGTGACAGGAAGATTGGAATTGGAAATTTCACATAACTTTGCCTTCTTTTGGCTTCTTTGTACAAATTTTCTAGCATATCTTTCATTATATATACTTAATACAATAACTAGCGAAAATTTTTGCACGTAAACAATATTTAGCGAACCAAAGGAATTCGTGGCGGCCTTCATGCCTCCGTGATTTGAGTCTACCCGAATTTTAGGTGTTTGACCTATTTTCGGGGAATATTCATTTGTTTTGACTGTTCAAGGCCGGTTATTACAGCCGGGCGTCTAGAGACACGGCGCAGGAATGTTGTTTTGAACAGTTTGTACATTGCTTTTACTTTGCGGTACTTTTTTTAACCACGATCTTGGCGATTTTGCATACAGACCATTTAAACTTTTCAGGTCAATCAAATGGGCGTCGTCGATCTTTATAAAGCCGATTTACTCCTCTTCTTAAGGATCCTATACTGTAGTCTCTTGGGAAACCTTTCCCCCACAAGTAAAACGTTCTCGTGAGGTACAAGAGGTAGACCTCACACAAAACTTGTCTGCATTGATACGGCAGGATCACTTATCTACCGCCAAACAGAAGTGTTCGTATTACTGTTCCGATTTTATAGGTAAGTAAAATTACTTGGTAATGTGACATAATATCTTCAAGTCTCAAGATTGGCAATGTGCACGTGATGTTCTTGTGATGTCACGAGCATTTATAGGCTGCTATGACGCTTACTATTTATATACCTTGTCTGGAGACTTCATCATCATCATATCAGCCATTGGAAGTCCAGTGCTCAATATAGGCATCCCTAAAAAGGGAGAACTTATCTATAATTGCCGCTGGGCAAGCGTGTTGGAAATCGCAGAGCGCAGCTTTCGCGACGGGGATGCTGATGCCTGTTCCCGCCTGGTGCATTTGAACTACACTGTTTGGATATACTGCCATCTGTAGGTTCTAGTAACTTAGTCGCCTCTTATGACACCTGGTACCAAAAGAAGAACTTTGCCAGTAACCCACAGCATAGTTAAGAGTCGTGTTCGTTCCCCTGTACCAGGTGTCGTAAGAGGCGACTGAGGTAACGGTCTGACGTAACTATCTGAATGAGTATAGCTTAAATGCACATGGCAAGGATGGGCAGCTCCCTGTCGCGAAAGCTGCGCTTTGCGACTGCCAACACGCTTGCCCAGCGCGGCAATTATAGGCTAATTCTCTCTTTCATGCTGAGGCCTATTCAGTTGAGCAGTGGACGCTTTTGAGGCTGCCATGATAGAAGAGGTCAATTTTAAATCCATTACAACAAATGTTGGTGTAAAAATAACCGTCCAATTTAAATTGCTATTTGCATAGTTTGAGCCTAGGGGTAGAAAATTCGCTAATTTGGAAAATATCCCACAGGAAACTACACAGACGGAGCGCGGACGGAAAACTACCGTTATTTTAAAAGAGGATTTTTCCTAATTGTTTGTAATGTAATCATGATGCAACAACTGAACACATGTGAATTAAATTTAGCACCGATATAGGCTACAGTATCAAATATTATACATAAGATACTAGCAAAAAAAAATCATGAACAGACACCGTTTTTAAAGAGTTTCATCAAATTTCTAGAAACAAAATTTCACCATTTAGAATGAAAACTGGAAAACGTTATTTTTAGCTTCAGTTAAATCTTGTGCTGAAAAGATTAAAAAGCAACGAAATTTAAATTGAAGTCTTAGCCCACATTGACCTCATCTTCGTAGTTCCTGACTTAAGCTAGTGTACACTAATATTAGAAAGAGAAAATATTTGTATGTTTGCTTGTAACGCATAGACATAAAAATCACCGAACCGATTTTAGAAATTCTTTCACTAATAGCAAGCTACATTTTTCTAGGAGTAACCGGGGATGAATTACATCCCTATCTGAATCGGAAATATGTTAAGGGGATTTGTATTTCTGTACGTTTGTGACAAATAAACTTAAAAAATGCTGGATTTATTTATACAAAAATTATTTTTCTCATAAAATGTTACATTATTTACTTGCTAATAATGTATTAACATAAAGTATAATTTATTGAATTAGGGGTAAAAACGTTGCTAGTATTAAAAAATAGTAAGTAAGAAGATATTACAAATACCTTGAGCCAATTTCTCGAGATTGCTGGACGAAAGTCCGGTAACTTTGAAGAGATGGTCATGTGGTATCTCCTCCTTCGCCGCCGGAGCCTCCGCATCGACCTTCGTCATCACCATATTGACAATCGTTCAAATATTACAATGTAAATTATAAAATAGATCGTCTCCTCTTCGTCTTGTAACCGTGATGTCACCTATGACCATTATTATGTTACGGGCGCGACTGAGATAATATCCGGAGATACTTTTGTTTTATAAGATGCTGCGGGAAGGCGTATCTCTAACGTTTGCTTTGGGATCAAATGATTTGAGGCGCAAACAATTTTTAGTATTTCTCCAGCAGCTGTGTGGAGGATGTATTTAATAGCGCTTCAGTATCTCAACTCCGTTATAATCAAATCGTGGCACATTTCATGGCAGTTTTATCTTAATCTACATATACATACATACATCACATACATCAAGACCATGGATCTCTACTTGCTACAATTTTAGCTTTACTCGCATTAGTCCTTTCATACACTCTCATTTATTCTTCGTACTTCTGACCTGGTCCTTCTTTAATATCTCTTCTATGGTAAAATATATTGACCTCTTTATCAACTTTTCCATTCACTTCCGCTCTATATTTGAGCAGTCATTCTACTAACTTTCATCTATACTTGTAAATGACCAACCCATCTCAACATTCCTTTCTCTATTGTCCCAAATTATATTTCCCACCACATTTCTTATTACACTATTTTTTAATCTATCTCCCAAATTCAAACCAAATTAACTACTAAGTGTTCTATATAAAGAAGCAAAAGATCCCTCGCTTAATCATACCGAAATGCCAGAAACTACAAGTGACTCACAAATTTTGATTGATTGTTTTCTTACAAATATTATCATTGAAACGAATTTGTAAAAAAAAATCATATTTAATATACTTAAGATGATATTTACAAAAAAGAAGCAACTTGTTTCGGCTCTCAGGTGATCAATATTTCGTAGTACACGCAATCAAATGCCTTGGAAAAATCGCAGAAAATACTCAAAGCAACATGCGAATCCTCCCAGACACTCTCGTACAATATTTATTTAAAAAGCTCAACACCGGCATCGGTTGTCGAGCGACCCCAGTTATGAAGAAAATCTCTGAAAGGTAATAATCTATATTGTAATTTCAGTAAATTTTTACTAATATCGTTATTCTTATTTTCTTATTTTTTTATGTACTTTCGAATATATGTACAAAACTGCTGTCGTGGTACCTTTAAAATTAAATATAAATATTTATCGGTTCGGATATGGAGAGACTGGTAATCTGTCACACAGGGTTTTTCTAGTACGGATGCAAGTCTCTTACATAGACTATATTGTAATAAGTCTATAGTTTCAGCATTTTGTTATTCTGTGTAAGAGTAGAAAATATATAAATTATATTTATTACTTAAGATACTGTTGTCATTTATATATTATGTAAGTATATTGTTCGGTAAGCATGCATGCGTTTTATATAGTACCTATGGAAACATTACATACCGATATAGGTGTATTTACTTACAAATAACGTTTGTTTGCAGTGATAGTTGTTGATTGGGTTATATATATCGTTTGTTTTTGGATGCAGATCACGGTGTCAATACAGATATTTTCGTGACCATCTATTTGGTTTTCATATACTTTATCAATAGAAGCGTGTTTACATACATCACTAGTGTAAGAATGACGACACAATTTATATGTAACACGTTCAGAAAATAGCATCGACCCTTATCTTATTCAAAAAAATAATCTCCTTTTCCCGCGGTCACGACATCTCGTGGCAATGATTTTACTCGTTTTTGTATTGTCTGGCAAATGTTCTTACGAAATAAAAATAACTATATATTTTTTTCTGTTGTGTACATCGACAAACGAGCATATGGCCCGCGTGGCGTCATCGCGGCTATAGACGATAGGTTGTGTTATCACATGGATATCACCAGTGCGTCACAATATTATGTCACATTACCCAGTTATTTCACTGCCACTCTCAACCTTTAACACCGGAACACAGCAACACTGTTTGGCGGTAGAAATAAGTGAGAGTGAGGTACCATAGCAGACGACCTTTTACAGAGCTCTACCTCTAAACGTGTGCAGTTTCAGAGAAATCCAATTCCGCAGACGTTACAAATATAGAATCATCATACCAGCCATTGAATGTCCATTGCTGGACACACGGGCGTCACAGGGTGGGCGCCGCCAAACTGCGCTCTGCGATTGCAAACACAACTGCCTAGCGCGGCAATTATGGGCAAAATTCCCCCTATCTTAGTTACACCTAGCTGGTATAATTATTATAAATACGAGCATGTATGTTTGTTACTCATTCACAGCTGAAATGGGAAATAGATTTTGAAGAAGTTTGGCAGTAACTCTAGAGCAGATTATAAACTACTTTAGACCTTTTACAAAAGTCGTTTGCATTGGTACATCATTCTCACCTATTTCTACCGCCAAATAGCAGTGTTTAAATTAATGTGTTCCTGTTTAATGAGTGAGAGAGAGTGAAGTTACTGGGTAAATGTGACATAGTATCATCAGTTCACAGGGTTAGCAGCACGCTAGTGATATCTTTGAGATGATAGAGCGTCTATAGGCTGCAGTCACTTCTATCATAAAGCAGACCGTTTGCTTGTTTGTTAACTTTATAATATAAAAAATGATTCTACGAATCTATATATATAATGTAGCAAACTAATTAAAATAGTGTTTTCAGTGGCGTGCTTACCCAGACTTAGAATGATCTGGGCATACCTCTCGCGCTTCCCTTACTAGCATTAGTCCTTTCATACCCACTCTTTTATTTCTGGTAGTTCTGACCTGGCCCTTCTTTATTACCTCTTCTACCTGGTAAAGATTTGTTTGCCTAAGTCAGCTGATACCAACTCTTCCATTCACTTCCGTTCTATATATTTTTCCAGTAATTCTACTTTCATCCATCCTTTCTACATTTCCATACCATCTCAACATTCCTTTCTCTATTGTTGTCACAACATCATCTTTCACACCACATCGATCTCTTATCACATTATTTTTTTATCTATCTCACAAACTCACACAATACATTCTTTGAAATGCTCTCATTTCAACAGCATTTATTCTACTCGCGTGCTTATTCTGCCTTACCCAACATTCACTATCATATGTCAGTATTTAAACCAATACACTTTTATGAACAGCCAGTCGTCCCCTTTTTGAAACATTTTGGCTGCTTATAAAAAGATGTTAGGCTCCATTGACACTATTTTCAGCTTTCACTTTCCGTTCAATATCTTTATACTACCCATCTCTCGTAAAACACTTCCCAGATACACAAACTTTTCCACTTGTTTAGCTTTCATGTCATTGATCACAATTTCACAATACTTTCTTTCTCTTCAATCACCATCACTTTCGTCTTTCATTTACTTTCATACCTTTCATTTTAAAAGAATCTTGTAAAATCGTTACCGTCTCTTGTAACTCTTCAGCTGACGATGCTAACAGTACTTGATCATCAGCATCAAGAAGACATTTTATGAGTAACCCATTCATGTTTATCCACATTTACTGGCTTTCAAATCCGACAGACAGTTGCCTATAAATAAGTTGAATAACCAAAGAGATGCTACACATTCTTGTCCCATAGATGTTAAACCATTTAGTGTAGGCACCGTTTATTCTAACGCAAGCAGCACAGTCCTAGAAAAGAGACTGGAATGCCTGAATCGGACGGTCATTCAACCCATAAACAGACATAATCTTCCACAACTCCTTTCGCATAACCCTATCATAAGCCTTTTCCATCTCAATAAAAGTGCAATAGAACTTTTGACCTTTTGCAAGGCAGTTTTGGCTATGCAGCGCCGGGAAAAGACTTGATCCATGCACCTCATTCTCTTTCTAATACCCGCTTGCCTGGGATGACCCAGATGATACCCAAATTCTACAATAACCATATTTTAACTTCACTGCACCCGTACGGCGCCGGGGCGGGTCGCTAGTATATTACAAATATCTAGAAGGCCTGCGACTTTGTTTGCGTGGTATAGTAGCCTGCCTCGACTATTTAACACTGAAAGAATTTTTCAAATTGGATCAGCGGTTCCCGAGATAAGCGTGTTTAAACAAACAAACAAACCTTTCAGCTATATAAAATTAGTATAGATAAATTTAACTGTAAGAATATTACGTCTTAGAATTGGAATAATCACAGCGAAAGATCTTTTGCTCCTTTCTTAACCGGCAAAAAACCGCACGCTTCGGATTCTTAGGAGAAGTGCATTCTACAAAAGAACAGCATAAACCGAGAAGGATTTACTGTCGAATGTGGTTAAACTTTGATGACCTAAGAGATCGTGGCTGTCACCTAAGAAGATAAAAAATTTTGAAGGTAAGAAGGATAGGAGGCAAGTATTACATTATACATACAATACATTTACAGAGAAGACAAAGTATTAAAGTATGTAATATGTAAGGTCAGATATCAACTATCGTCACCTCTAGTATGCAATAATAGAAATGAAGTAATACCTAACCCAATATTCAGTCAACAACTCGTAGATTAAATCCAGTCAATAACTTTTAAAAACAATACGAACGCATTGATAGCGTCTGCGCAGTTATGCAAGTCAATGAGAGTGTGATGACAGGTTGGTGAACCAACGACTCCCTGCGACCTTGTTGCCGACCATGGCCTCCATGGCGACGAATGTTCATGGAGATAAATTTCACGATTCCAAATTCGATCATTGCTTGCTGGGGGGTACCGGCAGAGTAAAATAGTATGTCCCCCTGTTCCAGGTGTTGTAAGAGGCGACTGAATTACTTAAACCGGTTGATGGCGTGGTGATGGAAGTTGACTCGAAGACTTGACATACTAATATTTATAAGAAAATATAATATTAACTAGTCAGTCACCTAAGAGATGTGTAGGTACATTACACGATCTGTTTTGTTTTTTTGTCAAACAAAAAACCTAAATAATGATAAAGAATACAAGTATAACGTAAATATATATATATATGATATATTTTTTTTTGCTCTTTAGCCGATCATGATGTTCTATGTATTAATTTCCCGCCTTGTCTTTGCCAAAGTCGCTTGTCACCATTCTTGGGGTCAGTCCAGCAGTGGACGTTCTTAGACTGCAATGATAATGGAGTACATCTTGTAATTATACACAAAGTTCAATTAGACTGTGTACCATACATTTGTGACTTAGTATACATTAAATCTCCTAATGTATATTAACTCACAAATTATGAATAGACTTTTATTTGTATACGTTATTTTGTTTTGTTAAGAACGTCAACTTTTTCTATAAAGTGCTCTTTGTCCAGAACTTCCTATGGGAATTTGACTAGCCCAGTGTAATTATTATTTGGCGTATACATCTTTAGCAGCTCTAGAGTGATGCCGGGTCAACGACCTCTGCGGTCTGTCACGACCTTCTTTTGTTATAGCCATTTCGCCGATTTGTTCAGATAATTTGGTTCAAATTGGACGAAGTTTGCAAGTGGATTATGACCGCATGCATGAGATGTACGAAGATAGGCGGATCGCGACATCAGCCCGATAATAGGTCGGTGACTTGGGTAGTCCCTGCGACCTTGTCGGGGACAGATCGACCCGATGCATTGGTGGGTTTGTGTAAAGATAATATCGATTACAGATTAATTAGATACGGTAGATACGGTTTTTAATTAGTAATAAGGTTATTATTACTACATTGAATATTGAAATTTAAACAAAGAAAATAAAAAAAACAAAACAAGGGAGGTATTGGCAGAGAAGAATAGTACATCCCCCTATACCAGGTATCGTAAGAGGCGACGAAGGTACCAGAACCAAATTCAGGAAGGCCTTTGTCTATCAATGCACTTTCAGTGGCTAATATGATAATGATGAACAAAATATATTTCAGTTTTAGAATTGTTGAGTAATATTACGTAATAATAGTGTATAGGAATATGTATAAAACTATTGTTTTTATGTCAACTGCATATGTTTACAAATAGGAGCGATAATAACATGATTACACCATATTCCCTAGTATTGTTTACTGTCTGATTTTCCTTTCAAAACACGACGACTCAACGTCAATAACCCTTTGTTAATATGTATGTTTTTAATTTTTTACAATCTAACACAAGAACACCGCACAAACATTTGTTACGTTGTAGCCATTATATTAACATTATCTTGTGCAATGGAGTAGGACATTTGAATTACCTAACTACTTTATATCAAGCAGGGGTTTACAAAGAAACCTAATTCATTTATAGTGCATAATATTTAGCCGTGTGGTACTAGGTGTGATGAACAGTATCTCTGTACCAGGTGTCTTAAAAGGCGATTAAGGTTCCGAAACCGACAGATGGCGGTATATCCATCCGAACAGCGCCCCTTACTACAGGGTGTGGATTGGCAGCAGCGAGGATGCTGTCAATATTCGCCCTCCATCCATTGCTGATCGCGAAGTTGCACTCAGCAATGGATGGATGACGAATATCCCCCAATCTTTGGGAGATCTATGTCCAACAGTGGACTTTCTATGGCTGATATAATGATGAGTTTACAGTTGAGAGGTCTGCCGCTTAGAGCCCCCGAGTTTTGAACCCTACCGATAGTAAGAATGACGCTCTCATTCCATATAGCTAAATGAATCGAACTTTCCAAAGTCCTGTTTCATGCCATTTAAGGTCAGAATGTATTAATATGACTTTTGCCAACATTTTCACGTCGATGATTGCGCTCAAAAGTAAAAAGTTTAATTTACTTGATTTTTTAACGTATCACTTTGGCTTCCGTTTTCTTTTTATGTTAAACTACGATTTTAAATTAGAAAAAAAAAATCTTGTTTTGTGCATGCTGTGTTCATCTATAAATGAATCAAATCGATTATGTTCTGATAAATGTATTAATCGTTGGTGATTCATAAAAAAAATAAAATAAAAAATATATACTTTTTTAGGACAAATAATAAGGCCATACACATAAAAACTAAAAAAAGTACTTATATAAATATTGGTGTACATTTCTTGACGTTGCCACGGAAAGCTTACAGATACCAAGTTGCGCTAATAACGCATTCCTTAAACTATATAAAATTATACTTAAATTAGACATTACATTGAAGTACATACATACGTAGTTATTCTGGATTACAAGCACTTAGAATCGATAACTTACCACATATCTGTTATATAAATTTCGACACTGATCGACTCCGTAGCATGCATGCTACACACAAAAGCCCAACTATCGGTTGGACGGTGCTTTTTTTTTATATATTATAAAGAAAGCACACAAGTATACGATCCGTTTGATGATAAACGTGACTGCAGCCTATAGACACTTGTGTCATCACAAAGATATCATATGCGAACACTGCTGTTTGGCACACTCACACCTATTTCTACCGCTAAATAGCAGTGTTCACATTGCTGAGTTCCGGTCCGAAGGTTGAGAGAGGCATTGAATTTACTGGGTATTGAGGCATAATATCCTCAAGTTACAAAGTGGATATTACGAGCGTCTGTAGGCTGCTGTGACGCTTGCTATCACGAGGACTGTATGTATGCTTGTTTGTTGACCTGGTTTAATAAAAAGAAACAATAATTGACACAGTAGTTTCGCATAAGGTTCTTCGAAAAGACCCATAATAGACCCTAGAAAACTGCGCTCTTGTGGAGTCGTGGACAGCCTTGTTCAGAAACTTTCAAGTAAATCATGGCATCGGAAACCAAAGCATCGTTCTTAATTTAGTTTGAATCCTGTACTTTGATCCCTGACTGGACTTTGATGGGTCCAAAGTCCGACTATTAGGGTTGTCACATATCTCAAACTTTTATATCTCTTTTAATTATGAAAATGAAGAACGATTACCATTTGTATTATATCTTTGACGGGCCCGATGGCGCAGATAGTAGCGATCCGATATAGTGAGCCAAAGGTCGTGGATTTGATCCCCCAACTAGGACAAATTTTTATGAAATTTATCTTTGTTCTGTGTCTGGATATTAAAAAGTGTATTTGCGATTCCTCTGTTCTCTGATGTCCGTGACCAAGTGTTTAAAGCGACTTCTCATGGAGTCAAGTCAATGCATGAGATGTTGTGGAAAATTATTTCATCGTCATCATCGTCATCATCACCATATCAGTCATAAGAAGTCCACTGCTGTACATAGGGGAGTATATACAACATAGAATTGGGGAGGCCCAAGTAATCCAAAAGAACCGACTGTATAGGCCTGTGTCCAGCGCGATCCTGTCTCATTATAATCGGGAATTTATTTAAATATTATAATTTATTTCTGACATATAATATAATAATACTCCTCTTATATACCTGTAATTTAAATTGAATTGAAGTTTTGTTTTACATTTAATAGTATACCTGAGGCATATCGGAGTCTGTCTGTTTGTTGTCTTTTTATAGCCTCATAAAATTTAGAATGTGGACATCTTAAATCTTAAAAAGAACACAGGCTATATCTTATCAGTTAACTAATGTTCCCACGGGACGTCATATAGAGGGAAGTTCTCGCGGATTGGGCCTTATTGCATAGAACGAGCAACTTGGCAACTTATGCTTGGAATTGGTGTATGAAAATAATTGATAATAAATGAATAATGAGATTTAACGACATTTTTGTAGGACGGTGTGCAAGTGCCGTGAGGTACCGGCAGAGTAGAATAGTACCTCCCCCTGTACCAGGTGTCGTAAAAGTTGACAAAGGTACCAGAACCGACAGATAGTATACCACACACAGCACATGCACAGGGCGAGGATGGACAGCAGCATCTACGTCGCGAAAGCTGTGTTCTGCGATTGTCAACACGTTTGCCCAGCGCGGCTTTTATGGGCGAAATTCCCCCTTTCTTGAGGAGGCCTATGTCCAGCAGTGGACTTTCAATGGCTGGTATGATGATGATGAAATTAGAAAGTATGAAAAGAGTTCATTATACCAATCCATTTTAATATACGACTATAATAAGATTCAAACAACGATTAAAATTGACAACAATATCAATATATTCAAACGTTAATTAAAGGAATATCTCATTAAAAATCGTATTACCCTGTAAATGAATTCATTGAATAGAAATAAAATGAGTTACAGAAAGCTCGTATAGGTCGAATGCATGCGAAATTACTAGTTCTATCTTCAATTCTATTAGTTTAAGTTGGTTTTGTGACACCCTGACCTGGTTTTGTACCACACTACTATTTTATATACTGTAACACCTTAAAATATGTGTATGCAATATCTATATATATATATATAGATATTGCATAATATATATCGGCATAATATTGGCGTTGAACATTTTCCTCATTGTTGAATGTTCATAGCACTCACGTATGTAGCTAATGGAAACATCTATCGATGCAGTGTTTAGAGTTGACCGCGCCGAGTCCGACTCGCAGACATAAACAAACTCCCAGACACAACACAGCGTGGCTGTCCAATGGAAATCATTCTAGTGTTTTCCTCGAATTTAGCATCTAATTGATGAATGTTTCAGAGCCGTCAAGGTAGTACAGGAGAAAACGTTTATTATGACTTGGTATGAATATTGCGATGAAATGTTATGAATTAACGATAGAAATGTCAAATATATTGACTTCACTTGTGCCGGATATATTGACATGTCACTTCTTGTGAACTATTTTAAGAAACAATCTCCGGTTATAGTGACGGACTTGATTGCTAACATCTTTTTTTTTCGTGATCACCCACCGCTCTCTTCGCGACTACGTCGCGCGAGCGCGTGCCTCGTGTTCTCGATTTATTTTTCCCTATTCACCTACGTAATGTGTACTATTTATTAAGCTAAATACCTAACAAAAATATAAAGTTGCTCTTAGATATGTTTCAAGTCTTCGCTTTGTAAAAAAAATCTAATTATTTATGATTTTGTGGTTACTTGAGGGTGTCAGACACAACCCTAGCCAGTGAGAGCGGCGAAGCCTCACAACTGGTAATTGTTTCTGCAGCATGACTCGGCAACGTGCTCGCATTCTGTGCGATGTTGCGCGACTGTTCCACGACTTTAGTGTCGGTTTATATCTAATCTTCTCCATTCTATTTACATTAATACATAATATAAAATCAGTAATAATGCCGTGAGGTACCGGCAGAGTCGAATAGTATCTCCCCTTGTACCAGATATCGTAAGAGGCGACTAAGGTACCAGAACCGACAGATAGCGGTATATCGATGACGGAGATAGGCAGCACCATTCCCACCGTGAAAGCAGCGCTCTTCGATTGCCAACACGTTTACATAGCGCGGCAATTATGGGCAAACTTCCTTCTCATTTGGGGAGGCTTATGTCCAGCAGTGGACTTCCAATAGCTGATGTGATGATAAAATCGGTTTACCTTCGCGTTAAAGATGTATAAAAACAACACTTCTTTCTACAATCCATTAACCTGATCGTGTTGTTCCTGCAAATAACTGAAACACAGCGGCAAAGACGAAGATGTTTTTAATAATAAATTCTGTACTTTTAAGACGGAAATTTCTTTAATTTTAGCGGTCGAGTCATCCTCTGCCTCCACATAAAATATCATAATCGGCTAAATAGCAAAAAAATAATTCATCATATAAAATATTTACTTGGTTATATTCTAAATAAAATAAATTTGAAGAAACATGTCGTGTCCACATCTCCTAGGTTACCGTCTAGTTAATATTATATTTTATTATATATATTTGTACGTATGACAGTAATATGTAAGTAGGCCTATGATAAATAAATAAACAATCGGAATTGTAGATCTTTAAGAAGTGTATATTATACCCTTTTAAAGATCTACAATTCCGATAATATTCCAATAACATGATATCATAGCTCATATATACTTGTCTTAGAGAAAGTACAGCGGTGTCCCGTTGAGAGGACATTAATGGCTTCCAGGGAGGGCGGTCTCGCTCCGGGATGTGGGCTACATTTTGTGCCAGGGTGGGGTTTATCGAATTTTAATTCGATCGAAAGTTTAATTAGATCGACACAAGAGTAATCTCTTAATATGTATTATAATTAACTAAATACGCTGGGAACTAGTGTAGAGTACTTTATCCTGTCTTAATATTACAGGTACTAGGTGTCTTAAGAACGGGAGAAGTTTGCCCATAATTGCAACGCTAGGCAAGCGTGTTGGCAATCGCAGAGCAGAGCTTACACGACGGGGATGCTGCGCCCCTCCCCACCCTTTGCATTTCAGCTACATTGGCTCGGATGGATATACCGCCGTCTGTCGGTTCTGGTACCTCAGTCGCCTCTTACAACACCTAGTACGGAGGGAGGTGCCACACTATTCTGCCGGTACCTCATGGTAAAGAGAAGGCTCAGTTATAAATAAATAAATCATAATTTCCTTCAAAATCTCATGCATGTACTTGACATTGTGATAAGTTGCTTAAAGCACTTGCGTTACGGACATTAGACTACAGAGGAATCACCAATATACTACTTAAATACATATATTTAGCACCCAGACAGAACAAACATAAATAATTAATAAATAATAAATATTTTACTTAGATGGAAATCGAACCCACGACCTTTGACACTACCATCTGTGCCATCGGGCCCGTCATTTATAAAACCAACATTTCGGTATATCTACTTTCGGGTAGCTCCGGGTAGGTACAGCTTAGCTTAAATGCAACAGAGGCAGAAGCATTCCCGTTGTGGAGCTGTGCTTCGTGATTACTGCTAATGCTAGTGCTCCTATATTGCCAGTCGCCAGAGGTCGTGGGTTGGATCCCCACCCAGGACAAATATCTATATGATAATATTCATGTTTGTTATCATTATAGCAGATGTAGAACATCTACTGATGGACAAAGGCCTCACCAAGAAAAGAGGAATGTTGCCCGTAATTGCCACGCTGGTGACGGCAATGGTAGGCCGTAGCTTCGCGACCATGTTGTTGCGTTTGAGCTTCGCTGCATCGGGTGGGCATACCGCCGCCTGTCAGTTCTGGTATCTTAATCGCCTCTTACAAGGTCTGATTCAGGGGGAGGTACTATTCTATTTTGCCAGTAATTTTTTCTTTACAATATTTTTTATTATTTTGTAAACATTTAGGGCCCAAACGTACAATAATTTAATTGATTAGATATAATAGTCAGGAAATACTATAATTCGAAGATTATGTCTTTAATTACTTCCGAATTCCGAAACTAGATAGTGGCGCTTAAACAGGAGTGGGTGTGGCGACCCCAGTGGGGGCCGGGATCGTGGTCGGGGTCGGGGGTGCGGTAATGGCGAGTACACACGGGATGTTGACTCGGTTTTTGACCTTGGCTTGATGGTCCGTTTGACCGTGTGGCTGTTTTTAGACATGGACTGTCTTGACATTCGCCATAAAGCCAGGTATTTTATACTATAATGTAACAGCTGTTTCAGATAATTATTCGGAACAAATAAGATGTATAGTGAGCTTTACTGCAGCCTATAGACTCTTGCAGTAGCACAATAATATCACTAGCTCGTCGCCAACCTTGTCACTTGAAGATATTATATTTGCCCAGATATAACAATGCGAACACTGCTATATGGTGGTATAACGCAGGCGGCATTTGTATTGCAAATAAGATTTCATCCAGACCAGAACAGTACCAGGTATCATAAGATACAACTGAGGTTCCGGAACCGACAGATGACAGTGTGTTCACCCGAAATGCAGAAGTGAGCAGGAGCTTTCCCTTTGTGAAGTTCCGTTCTGCGATTGTTCCCACACCTGCCCAGTGCGGGTATTGTGGACAACGTTTTCCACAGGGAACGGCTACGGTTCCTGTGACGATAAGTCAAAGTTAAACAAATGACATAAAATATGCCATCGGTTGTGTGTCATTTTTACATATTATTTTGTAACATAGTGTTTAGGTGTAATCATCATTATCATACGAGCCTTTGGAAGTCCACTGCTGGACATAGGCCACTAGGACATAGGACACAGGCGCGGAAATTATGGGCTAAATTCCCCATTTAGCCCATAATTTCCGCGCTGGACAAGCGTGTTTTCAATTGCAGAGCGCAGTTTTCGCGACATGGATGCTGCTGCTATTCCCTGCCTTGACCATTTGAGCTTCACTTTTCCGTATGGTATACCGCCTTCTGTGGGTTCTGGCACCTTAGTTTCCTCTTACGAGACCTAGTACATAGGCAGTTAGTATTCTACTCTGCCGGTATTCCACGGCTATAATATAATGTTTTTTTTTAATAAATAAGCAAAATTTTGCCATATATTATCTTTTATATTTTACACGCTTTATAATAGCTTCAGTTGTATGTATACATATGTATGTGTGTGTGTGTTTAAATTTGTACACATATCAAGAATCTGTGCCAATACAATATTTCGATATGATTATCTCATTAATTTATTATATTCCAATTTATTATTATTGTGATACAAATTTATTAATAAACTGATCAGGATGAAGGATGATCTTCTGTGTAAGAGTAAATGAGAAAACGCAGCCGGCGCATGCGTACAGTCTACCTATTTTTCATATTAAGTACTGATCTAGTTAATATTATTTAACAGTAAATCGAACTAAAAAGGGTTAAATAAAATATAGTTTGAAAACAATACTAGTATGTTTTGTTCATCTTTATTTACACTTTTGTTTTAAAAATATAATTTTTTCATAAGTACATTGTGCGACGAATTAGAAAGGAACCTGTAACAGGTGTTTTTAATTAGTAAAATAGTAAATTAAGGTACGCCTTCTCAGCGTGGTAATTATGGGCATAAATCCCGCTTTCTTGAGTCTTACAGTAGAGTGTATGTCTTACAGTAGACTTTCTACGGCTGATCAAATAACAATGAATAATTAAAAACAAATATGTAAGTGCATATTTAGTTACTGCATTTAGATTTTTTTTCTGCAAAATATTATAATACTAAACAGTTTAGTCGGTTAATAGATCAATTTGTTATGTAAATGTGGTCCATTACCGTTTATTTGTTACTTTTTGCTAAGTGTAAGCTATTTAAGTGCGAATTGCGTCCAAGCCAAATGTATTATATATTTAGTATTTACTTTATCTATTTACTATAGATTAGTTTTTTAGTTTCTAGATTCCAATTTTAGACGATCCATTCGCTTAGATAAGGAAGTGTTTAAATACATTTGATACGGTCCATTGGTGGGGATAGAATTCAACGTTTTTGCTCCCAGTTAGTTTTAAAGGAGTAAATACAGACAAAAAACAAAAAATTACTTATATAAATTTATCTAAGAAATAAGGATAGAGGGGAGAGGGAGAGATTTATAAATTGACTGGTTTTCGAAAAAGTTTTTTTATAAATAATAATAATATTAAATCACACACAAGATATCATACATAGACCTAACTCCAAAATAAGTCGCTAAAAGTCGCATTTCCGGTACGGAAATTAGATAACAGAGGAATCACAATTATAATACGTAAATATTTTTTTTGCACCCAGACACAGAACAGAAATATATTAATAAATTAGTCAAAACATGTTTTACCATTTGTGTGCTCGTATCAATATTAGATCCTTAAATATCCAGCCTTTTGTGAAAACTCCTTGAATGTTAATAGGATTCCGTTAATTTTATTGGCAGCTTAATGAGAAATATCTTGCATTGTTGATGCTGGAGCCATATGAGAGGTCATTGACCGGCTTATAAATTTCAGCGGAGTGGTTTATTGCTGCATTACCACTTTTGTTTTCGTATTTGAAGATGAATACATACGTAAGTAGGTACCGGTAAAGTTTCTACTACCTCCCTCTGTACCTGGTGTCGTAAGAGGTAACTTAGGTTCCAGAACCGAAAGATAGCGGTATATATTCCGATTTTGACAGTGTAGATCATATGCATGGGGTGGGGATGGGCAGTAGTATACCCGTCTTGAAAACTGTGCACTGCGATTGCGAACACTCTGGCTCAGTGCATCAATTACGGGCAAAATTCGCCCTTTCTTGGGGAGGCCTAAGTCCAACAGTGGACTTCCAATGGCCCAAATGTTGATGATGAAGATGACATATGTAAACAATGAAGTTGGTATGTAGTATTGCCTTTATAAAGGTAAGCAAAATTTTGAACTTGAATAGTTAAAGACTCTGCTTGAAACGTTCGAAAGAAAAATTACAGTTACAAATTCCACATTAATATATATATATGTATAAGAAACAATGTAGCTTAAATACTACAGGATGGGGATGGGCAGCAGCACCCTCGTTGCAAGGCTGCGCCCTGCGATTGCCACCACTCCTGCCCAGCGCGGCAGTTATGGGCAAAAATCCCCCTATCTTGGGGAGCTTTGTGTCCTATAGACTTTGTATGGCTGATATGATGATTTTATAGTTTTTTTTTGTCAAAAAATCGATTATGTTTAACTAATATTATTGCAACAAAAATAATAAAAATTTTAAAGTTATATGTTAGAATATTAAATCTATAATTGTACTTTCTTTGTATGTTGAGATATGACTTTATACGTATATAAGTTTACTGTAAGGCCAATATAAACCCACGCCGAAATAAACCTTTAGCTCAAGTCTGCCCATTGATGCCAGGCTGCTACGGAACAGTCGAAAGTTCCGTATTAGAGTATCAGTGATCTTGTAATTATAATTAGTGTTCGCCAGTTAATTAGTTTATTGTTATTATTTATGTTATAAAATTTCTGCACATTGTTTTTGTCTCTGCACAGATTTCAGATTATGCCGACACTATGTCAGAGAAATCAGGGAATATTTATGTTGACGCTCCAACATGTGGGTTACACAATTGTGTTTTATGTCACAACTAGCAATCCGCCCCAGCTTCGCTCGGTTGCAATGAGAACAAAAAAAGCGTTATTGTGGGTATTTCCTGAGAGATAAACATATGCCAGCGCAGACTTTTCTGTAGACCTTTTAAGGTGTACAATACACTAGTACATTATTTTTATCTATCTCGTCGGGTTTGCTTACGACATCACATTTGAAACTTTTAAAATAATCATATAGATTTTAATGGTTGTCTAGTATTTTTTTTATTTTAATTGTAATGATAACAATTTGTCAAATTCACCTTCTTTATCATAGCTCCTTAATAAGGCGTATAGAAATGGATGTATTATTGAATCAATGAAAAAGAATCGAAAATATATGCCCTACACATAAACAAGAACTGAAGCGGCACGCGTGCGCATTTCCAATCACTGAAAACACCGCGCACGTCACCAAAGCGTCCTCAAATCAAGCGCGAGCAAGAAAGTCCAGAACCAGCGCGGAGCCAACACGCATCCAGTTTGCACTTGACAAGTTCGAAAGCGCGGCCGCACGCACCCGACGCGCGACTCCCGTCAGTCCTCATCGACACCTCGCCGGAGACGGCCTGCCGAGCCAATGCCGCCAAGATACCGCACGCGCGTCAAATTAAAAATCAAATAATTCACAAATGGGATAAAAACGTTTATTCATTCAAAAAAAACAACAACTAACTTGATTAAGTTGAAGTGATCGTGAACCCAAAGACATTTTTTTCATTAGTAATTTTCGTGTGATACTAGTTGTAAGTAATTTAGGATTTGTTAATTAGATTTAAGTAGTGTTTGTGACTTTTTTGTGTTGTATGTGCCCGAAGATGGAAGAAAATGGAGGTAAATATTTTTTATTATCACTTTTTTAATTTAGAGAGTTTTTAAGCCAAAAAATTAATTATTATAAATGTTTTTATCAATATATAAAATTAAACTCAATTTTTTTAAATACAAACAAGACATGCAATCGCCATTTTGTATCTACTTATGAAACAAATTGAAAAATAATAACGATTGAATGGATGTAAGTTGTATCGGAGTCAATTTATTTATGAAATGTTTTCTTAATTAAGAGTAATGTCTCCCTCTTGTGACGCCAGGCAATGATAACGATTATTAATAGAAAAAAACACGGTTTACGAGCACGTAGTCGAGTTGTAAGCATTCTGCGATATAATGGTGCCATCTGCAAAAAAAGGAATGATTTTTCGAAATAAAATATACAGTCATATATATTGGAATAATAACGAAATAAATTAAATCTTAAAAAAAACTATAAATCAAATATATTAATGAGAATCTATTAAAGTTCGATAATACAGTAACGATATGTAGAATCACATTTCGCTGTACATTTTTAGTTTGTCATAATTTTTTGTCAAAAATTATCTATGTAATCCAAAATGGTTAAAAATTATGCAATATATGTTAGAACCCAAGAATAATTCATACACAGAGTAAATAAAGAGACGAATATTTTATTTGACTTTAATATAAAATACATAAAAAAATTATATGTATTGAAAGGACAATGTCTTTTTATCTTTTTCAGTCATTCTTCTTGCTAAATTTCAAAACCGATCTCTACAGTATTTTAACTAGATAAGGAATATAGCAAAATCAGAACACCGCTCAAGATCGTACACGAAAAAATATTCATTCGAAATTGGTTAAAGTCGAAGTTCAGTGCAATCCTAATTATTATATCTATTTACAAAATAAATAGGACTCCTCAATTCGGAACAGAAGAGAAAAACTTATATTTACAAGCTTCTCATCTGGGGTTTCATCCCGAGACTTTTCGTGACTAACGAATCAACATGAAAGAATGAATTAAAAAAACCTGATAATATAAATAATCTTTAATATTACTTAAAATTATCTAATGCGTGATAATAAACATTTCCGAAGGCTTCAGCCGGTGCGCCAACTTCATGGAGAATTTCCGTGCGAAGAAGAGAAGCGTAACCAAAGTACTCACCCAATGTAGTCTTAACAAGCAGGTGACAGTATCAATATTCGAAATCTTTGGCGGTGGTGTACTGACAGAATAAGATAGTGTCTCTCGTGGTACATCAGGTGGTGTAAGGGATGAATTAGGTACCGGAACAGACAGAAAAAGCATATCTCGAATGCAACAAGATGGGGATAGACAGCAGCATTCTTGTTAAGTTCAAGTTACGCTCTGCGATTGTCACCTTGCTTGTTCGGTTCATCAATTATGGGCGAAATTTCCAAAATCTTGGGGAGGCCTATGTCCAGCACTTGAAGACACACGGCTGCTAAGATGACGATGATGATGATGATAATGATTACAAACTAACAAACTAATAATGATATATATTATCCGTGATAATTTATGCATATTTCCTTTCACTAATTGATCGAATATTTATGAGTAAATTTAATTGACACAGCGCTTGTTTTCTGGACGTAATGCTGCTGCCCATCCCCACCCTGTTGCATGTGAGCTACGCTGCTTTCAGTGGATATACCGCTATCTATCAGAGATATTTCGTCTGGTACCTCATGGCAACCAGTGATATGTGATTAGAGATTTAAAATGTGATAATTACAAATAACGATACATTACATTTCCAACTAGTTTACTGCTAAGTACCTATTATTCCTGTGTAGTTGAGTTTACTAGGTAACGTGAAAAAAATGTCGCACGTTTTCGAGAAAGCTATAAAATTAATAAAGTGAAATTATTCTATTCCTTTTGTAGATTTTTATAGATAACGAAAATCAATTTAAGAGCTAGCCCGTGATAATGGAGTCGGTTGTAGCTTTTATCGGTGACGTCACCTATCTACGCCGTAGCTTCGTAGTGCCTACGCCGTAGCAATTACTGTTTACGATTACTATTGTTTGGAATCACTATCATTCGATCGTTTATTATAATTAAATGGACCATGTACTCTAGTTTTTTTTATTGTTTCAGCTAATGACTTTATCCGTGTCAATGTAGGTGTTAATAACACTTTCCTATTTCCGTCGTATACATTTTATTTTTTTGTGCTTAACTCTTGATATTTTATGATAAAATTCTGATAAAACTAAATTATTTGTCCGATTTTAGCTGTTACTCAAAAAAATAAAAAAGTTATTTTGAATATTACCTGGACAAAGAAAAAAGTGGACTTGTTTTCAAAAATATATAAATCCTTACATATTTGCTTATGCATTAAAAAATAACAACTATCACATTTTTTATGTATGATTTCTATTGAAATAATGTACATTAGTATGATTAATCATAAAATTTTATATGCTTTTTCAAAAAAATATATATCTCTTTTTTTTCAGTACTCATTTCTTTTTAGGAATTTAATTTTCAGGAGATAAAAAAAACTACGCAATTTTTTTATAACATTAATTGAATATTATTATTAAAAATTGCTAAATAAAAACCTGTTCCATATTTAAAATGAAATACTTTTAATATATAACAATAATTTTATATAAATTAAATAAATATGCCGGACGCATAAAATGCGGTCGGGACAGTCAAAGTCTAAGTTCAGCAGTGGACGTCCTACGATGGAAATAATGATGATAATTGTCTCATAAGAATCATATAATCTCTAAAAATACTTGCGCGTACAAACATTTTACCTTATACTTTTTTTTTCATATATTTATACAGTAAGTCAACTCACTGTTTGCTCAAACCGACACTTCTGAAAATCATATTAATTAGTTGATACCAATATATATATATAATATGACCTAGCTTAAAAAACTTGTGTTACGGACATCAGGCAACCTCGTAATATAATATTAAAATACATATTTAACACCCATACACAAAACAAACAAAAATATTCATCATATAAATGCTTGTCCTATATGGGGATCGCTTTCTGCACCGTCGAGACCGACATATGACTCAAATCCAAGTCTTTAGTGTTGATAATCACAAAGAAAGCCACACAACCGCGCGATCCCGAAACTCGGCGATATTCCGTCCAGTTGTGTCGCAACGTAGAATTTATATTTAACTCGGTACGTTGCACTATGACCGTGCCACTCACGGCTACGCACTTACGACGCTCGCCTATTTTTACTATATCTATCAGCTTAGCTCGCGATGGCCTCGCTGGTGTTTTGGAGTACGCTGGCACAGATCTGTCGCATTTCCGGACCGGACCTTGACGTAACTCATCATCATCGTGACAGCATCCGCAGTGTCCACTGCTGGATCTAGGCCTCCCCAAGAAAGGGGTTTTGCCCATAAATGTCTTGCAATCGCAAAGCATCGCCCTGGTGCATTTGAGCTACACAGCTTCGAGTGGATATACCGCTATCTGTTGGTTCCGGTACCTTAGTCGCTTTTACGACACCTGATTGGCAACACGCTAGCCCGGTGCGGCAATTGTGTCCAGCAGTGGGCTTCGAGTGGCTCATATGATGATGCTGATGATGTAATCATTTTTTCTCATCTTGCTAAAACGTGCGAATTGTATCTGAAGTTTGCTTCGTGTTCCAAGGATCCTTCCCAATGTAGTTATATAAAAAAATGGTTTCATGTATCAAGTCTGTATGCGTGTGTATGTAATATTAATAGTAAATTCACAATGAAATCCCACATTCATTGACCTGACTCTGTGGTAAGTCGCTTGAAGCACTTGAAGTTACGGACGCCCGTCAACAGAGGAATCACAATTATACTACTTTAATAAATATATCTAACACCCAGACACAGAACAAACATAAATATCATCACATAGGTTCCCACTCAGAGCAAATGGTCTGAGTGGGAGTCAAACTCACGACCCTTGGCACACATGATAGGACCACTACCATCTGTGCCATCGGGCCCGTCAAATAATAAACAAAAATATAAGTAATATACACATACAAGTTCTACATAAAACTTCCCAACATATTTTTTCCACACCGGAACACATTACGGTTCCAAAGTCCATGTTGACAATATATATTCACGTGATATATTATACGATATAGTATTAGCGCGACCGCGGAATTTTCTATATTTAGCTCTATGGCTGACCGCTGTTTGCCAAATATTGGTTGGACTGGCTCGCGTTTTAAACGTACACAAAAAGTCATCAATATAAATACATATATATAAAGTACAAATATCATCAGATCAATATTTATCCTAAATGGGGATCGAACCAACGACCCATACATAATAATCCTCCCATCAAGTAATCAGTTAAACTATAATAGTGTAAATGTCCCGATAACCTGGCAACCTCTAGCACTACATTTTTATATTCCTAACTTGAGCGAATGTCAAGTCTCACTAAATCATCATCATCATACCAGCCATTTGAAGTCCACTGCTGGACATAGGCCTCTCCAGGAAAGCAGGTTATTTGCCCATAATTATCGCGCTGGACAAGCTCTTGGCAAACGCAAATCCACGTATTCGCGACAGGTATGCCTATCCCCGCCCTCGATTTGAGCTGCACTGTTGCTGATGGGTATACCAGTATCTGTCGGTTCCGGTACTTTAGTCGCCTTTTACTACTCCTGGTGCAGTAGGGGTTACTTTTCTTCTCTGCCGATACCTCCTTTTTTATTAGACCAGGTTGACAAACCAACATGCAGTCCGCACGAGTAAGCGTCACTGCAGCCTGTAGACGCTCCTAATATCACAAGGATATCACTAACGCGTTGCCAGCCTTGTGACTTAATGATATTATGCCACATTACCCAGTAAATGCTGCTTCTCTAACTTTATAACCCTATTTCTGATGTACGTTATTTTATGTATATATATACATATATATCTTTATATTATATGCATTTATTCGGTTTATTTATACAAATATGTATGTAACGTCTATTTATTTTGTATATATATTGCCTGCACCACTATATACTCGTGTATATATATTTTTCAGTTTTGTGTAATGGTTGACTGGGAGATAATGCCTTTTGGCATTAAGTCCGCCATCTGTACATTTTGTAACATTTTGTGCAATAAAGTTAAATAAATAAAAAAAAAAAAAAAAAAATTCACTGCCTCTCTCACCCTTCAGACCGGAACGCAGCAATGCGAACACTGCTATTTGGCGGTAGAAATAGGTGAGAGGAAGAACTTTTATATGAGGTTTGCCTCAATTATTATCCACCTCACTTCTCACCAAAATTACTAGTTACTAATTTAAGTTATGAATTCCTACTAGCTTTAAACTGTCCAATTACTGTGGGTATTGTTTGAAGTCTCTTGACGACTGAATTACGAATTTTTATATATATATACCTAACAATATTCGTATTGTCTTATTTGTCTTTACCCTACTTTCCCAAATAAACAAAACAAACATCGTAACACCTATGACCCAACAACGAGTCATCTTGAGACCTACAGTATATCTAAACAAATCGGTCAGTCAACCTGCGGTATCAGCCAAAAGTGACCAGAACACTTCACTCGCAGACTAGCGCACAATTGTTGACATATTAATAATAATGAATTTTCTGTATCAATCGTTATCTTCACTGGTCATGTTTTGCATTCGTGTTGTGTCTTTGGAGATAAATGAGTCACTTTATTTTTTTTATTATTAAATAACATAGTACATTTATTTAAATTCCCACAACATCTCACATGTTGACCTGACTCCGAGATAAGTGGCTTAAGGCACTTGTATTACGCACATCAGACAATAGAGGAATCACAAATATAAAATTTAAATACATTTGTTTAACACCCAGACACAGTGCAAACACAAATGTCATCATATAGATATTTGCTCTGGGTGGGAATCGAATCGACGACCCTTGGCGCACAAGATAGGATCACTACCATCTGCGCCATCGGGGCCATCACTTGTATATTTTCTGTGTGATGTATATGGATGTTATTCATATGTTTTTTAGCATTATGTTTTATTTGTTCTGGGTTTTAATGTCCGTAACATGCGTGTTTTAAGGGACTTGTCACCGAGTCAGGTCATCTCAATGTATGAGATGTAGAGAGAATTTATTTATTTTATTCATAAATAACTATGTAATGAGACAACACTATGGATTTCAGTATACATTTTGATACATAGTTGCTGAAGTAACAAATTCACCATAGTAAAATAAATATTTTTAATGGGAAGCTGTTAATTTTACTACTCATTGTGTACGAAGAAGTTTTCATATTCATGTAAATTAAATAGCAACCTGAAGTTCTCTGCAAGTCATTAAAATGTTATACGGTTGAAAATAAACTGACTAATAAATTTTAAAATCTATTCTATCTTTAACGAAGGAATTACATTGTCCCTTGATAATGGAAACTAGGAAAATACAAACAAGTAGACTCCGATATATTTCAGGGCCCAAAAGCACACATGGTAGTGATCCTAACTTATGCACGCAATATTAATATTTATATGATGACATTTATTTTCGTCCTGTGTCTGGGTGTTAAATATATGTATTTGTGATTCCTCTGTTGCCTAATGTCTGTAAAACAAGTGACTTTAACGAATCATCTCGGAGTTAGATTAATGAGAGGTATGAGATATTGTGTGAATTTATGAAAAAAAACAATATTTTTTTTCTAATTTAATTTCATAATCACTAGTTCTCCCACAATTCCTCACTTTATTTCTCGTCCCCTGGGAACTTTTCCGAGAGATTACATCCTTTCCTAGGGATAAAGAAGACATGGCAAATTCAAAGCTCACGGTTGAAAAAATCATTATTTTTACCAAAGTAATGGTTACATACAATCAAACAAAGTACTCTCCCGCTGTCTGTCTGTCCCTATGAATGCTAAGATCTTTAAAATGGAAAAAAGTTATTAAAGAGGTAGGTTATATACATCAATACACAAATAAAATTGGAGGGCTTGTAATATTAAAAAAACTGCTTTTTACTAAATGCAATATATACACGCAAAAAATATGCTGCCCAAAGTCACTATTAAACGCTGACAAAGTCGCGGGCACAGCTAATGCATAATAAAGTAAAATAACACAGATTTTTTACATTGCAAACGCTCTCTGAATCAAACGAGATAGATAAGAATGAAGTACTACAGTATTGTACACCTTTAAAAGGTCTACAATATAGTCTGCAGGGGCATATGTCTATCTGTTAGGGATAACCCACAATGACCATTTGTTATTTTCATAGCACCCGCGCGAAGCCGGGATCGGTCGCTAGTTGTCTATACCACTAACTAATATTACAGAATATACTAACAGATTTAACATAATTTCGGTTGACGGGATCCTAAACAAGGACATTCCTTTATTTCAAGTCTTCAGGATACGCCGTGAATACATACCAATTAGACTGACAGACGTACTTTTGCATTAATATGATTATTTAATCACTATCATCATTATAGCTATTGGAAGTCCACAACTGGACAAAGGCCTCCCCATAAATGGGGGAATAACCCAGAATTTCTGCGCTTGACAATTGTGTTGGTAAGCCAGTCTTCGATCAAGGTTTTTTATAATTAGTTGATAACAAAGCCATCGTTATGAACAACCAAACAAGCGTACTGTTAATTCTCACTTCATATATGTAACAATGGTAACAATCAAATGGAACAGCGGAAGAATATATATTATTCTCTAAAGTTTATGACACAACACAACACAAATGAATACTCAATATTAGACGCTGTCTTTATGTTTTTAGAGTTCCTTTTGAACTTCGTTCATTTTGAATTTGTATCGTTATTGCTGCATAAGAGGAAAATATGGAAGTGTTTAATGGAAATAGCTATTTATCGTTATCGCTTGCTAAACAAGACTTGCCCAATATATTGTTGTTTGCCTTAACATTTCTCACCGTAGTTATGATACAATATATTCTCATAAGTAACTATAAGGCGTGGGGTACCGGCAGAGTAGAATTGTACCTCCCGCAGTACCAGGTACTACGGTACCAGTACCGACGGATGGAGGTATATCTACGCGAAATAGAGTAACTTAAATGCACTGGGTGGGGATGGGCAGCAGCATCCCCGTTGTGAAAGTTACGCTCTGTGATTGCTAACTCGCTTGCCCAGCGCGGCACATATTTCCAAAAAACCGTTTTTTGAGAAGCCTATGTCCAGCAGTGGACTTCCAATGGCTGGTATGATGATGATAAACCATCAAAGTAGAGTGTCAGCTGATTGTTAAGAAAATTACTTTGATGTGCCCCAAAATACCCAAGGGAAGCGAGAGAAGTATGCCAAGATCGTAACAAGTAGAGATCCATAGTCTATGCCCACCGTGATGGGACACAGACGTGATTTATGTATTTTTTCTTTTTTCAACTATAATGTTAATTTTATGCTGTAATCATATTCAAACTTGTTACTACCCAATATATTGCATGTCGAGACAGCCTGTAATTAAGGCGTCACTATGAAATGTACTTCACAATTGTTTTCATGATTGTCAAGGGAATGTCTTGTCGAATGTCCTGAAATAAATAAATATCTATCGGCACGACACCTGTTGCAGATAGAAGGCAGTGGGACGATGACCTCATACAATTCAAATTTTTATCTCCAAAAAGCTGTGTTTGTATTTCTGTGTTCCAGTCTGAAGGGTGAGAGAGGCAGTTAATTTACTGGGTAATTTTACATTTCTTAAGTCAAGGTTGGCAACGCCTTAGTGACAAGGATAAGATGTAACGAGCGTCTATAGGCTGCAGTGACGCTTACTATCACGCGGACTAAATGCTTATTTGTCGACCTGGACTAATAAAAAAAGGTACTTTTCTATTCTGGTGGAACGTTTGGCGTTTTGATGCATGTGTTGACTCACAATGTCAGCTGCATCTGCATTATCTACAGCCTCATGAAGCAAGGTTGGTGTGTGACGTCACAAGATTACAGTGATAGGCTGCTATCCGTAAAGTGGTTATTACACCGATAACAAGCCAATGGCCCTCAACCCTCGCTTGATTGCTAGATTAAACACACAGTTGATACATTCTGTAGACACATTTTTAATACCATGACTCTACTTTTGTAAAATCTTCTGTATTCTTGAAAATTGCTTAATGTTTTTTAAAACTCGTTTATCAGCTTTGAAAAAGTAATTTCAATGTTTTATGATAATTTATTTTTAAACATAAACATAAATTACATACATACTTCCGAGAGGTGCCGGCAGAGTAGCATAGTACTTCCCATTGCACCAGGTATCGTAAGACGCGACTAAGGTACCAGAACCGACAGATGGCGGTATATCCATCCAAAACGGTGTAGCTCAAATGCACAAGGCATCAGCATGATCGTCGCGAAAGCTGCGCTCTGCGATTGCCAACTCGCTTGCCCAGCGCGGCACATATGGCCAAAAAACCTTTTTTTGAGAAGCCTATGTCCAGCAGTGGACTTCCAATGGCTGGTATGATGATGATGACAAACCATCAAAGTAGAGTGTCAGCTGATTATTAAGAAAATTACTTTGATGTGCCCCAAAATACCCTAGGGAACGTATGAAACCTTTGCGTATAATATATCGTAGGTCTGCATGTGTTGCGAGCTCACCGGCCGTCAACAATTGAAGGGTGTATGTATAATAATGTAAGCGAATTTATTGATGAGATTTGCCATGAACAACTTAAGATAAAACTGTTCATAGAGGTGTGTCGGTTCCAACACTGACATAGGGTAATTAATGTTGGGTATATCAGAAGAAGCACGCGAGTAGAATAAATGAGTTAAAAGTAGCTATTGAAATGTGAGTTTGAGAGACAGATTAAAAAATAGTGTAATAAAAGATCAATGTGGTAGAAAAGATGATGTTGTTACAACAATAGAGAAAGGAATGTTGAAATGATTTGGACATGTAGAAAGAATGGATGAAAGGATAATGACTTCACAAATATATAGAGCAGAAGTGAACGAAACAGTTGGTATATGACGGTCTAGGCGAACATACCTTAACCAGGAAGAAGAGGTATTAAAGAAGGGCCAGATCACAAGTACCAAGAATAAAGGACTAATGCGAGTTAAAGAAGCGAGAGAGATATGCCAAGATGGTATCATGTGAAGATCTATAGCCTCTGCCTACCCCGATGGGACACAGGCGTGATGTATGTATAAAACAATTCTTTAATGGAAATGCGTCATTGTAATTATATTATAATATTTCATGAGTATACTGCAGGACAAGTACCTACCTTTTTATGTAAGATAAATTTGGTCATTTTAATGTTAACAGAAATGTATTATTTTATATTAATATATTTTTGTATTGTCATAAAATGTATTCTTTTTACCGCTTGTATTTTGCATGCGGTGTTTGCCTGTAAAAATTGCATATTTAACAAGATTTTATAAGAATGATAGTTATTTAGTAACCGAGTAACATTTGTTGGTGATTCTTAACTAAATAATAAAATTAGCAAACTCTCCCTTTTGTGGGGGAGACTATGTCCAGCAGTGGACTTCCAATGGCTGTAATGATGATGATGATAGAACGAAATATGTCGTGTTCGTAAGCCGTTGCAATATCGTTTCATTATAAACAACAATTTAGTAAATGGATTGCAATGGAGGCACGTAAATGAGAGTGCAGGGGTGTGTCCATGCACGAGGTCCGAGGTAAAGGTCACGAGGTGGTTTTATTTACCTGACGCCGCGTGTTCATGTGTCGCACCTTCAACTGGAATGTCTTAGATAAATGTATTAACGAATTTTTTGTTCCTATTTATCTTTTTACTATGATCATACTAGCCGTTGAAAATCCTCTGCTGACCATGGGCCTCTCCAAGAGAGAAGGTTTTTTGTCCATAATCGCCGCGCTGGGCAAGCGTGTTGGCAATCGCAGCACGCAGCTTTCGCGACGAGGATGGTGCTGCCCATCTCCACCCTGTGCATTTGAGCTACACCGTTTCGGATGGATATACCGCCATCTGTCGGTTCTGGTACCTTAGTCGCGTCTTACGATACCTGGTGCAATGGGAAGTACTATGCTACCCTGCCGGTACCTCATGGCTACGTCTCTTTACTATACATGTATATAACATATCTCTACCGCCAAATAGTAGTGTTCGCATTACTATCTTCCGGTTTGAAGTGTGAGAGAGGTAGTAAAATGACTGGGTTATGGTGACATAATAACGACTGACAGGGTTGGTGACAAACAACGAGCTGGAAATAATATCCTTGTGATATTACAAGCGATTATAGACTGCAGTGATGCCTACTATCACGTGGACTGTATGCTTGTTTGTTATTAGGTCTTCGTGGTGGACCGACAAAAATCATCACCACCATCATTATAGCAGGTATTGTTGCTGCTAGCAGATCGGGGTTGAACCAACCTGCTAGAATGCACCTAGTTTACGTTGTTTTGGGATGGATATACCGCCATTGGTTCACATTATAATAGTGAGCTGGCAAAATAATCTTCATCATACCTCCCATCAAAAGTCCACTGCCGGTACCTCACGGCTAAGTTGTCAAAATAAATATAATTATTTAAAAAAACACGTACGAGTATATAAAAGTAGGAAGAAACACGATAATAGATGCAACCCTGGGTTGATGGCAGATCCATTAGCAGGCGACCTTTGCATAGACCAAGAATACACAGACTCATATCAGGAATGAAACTGATGTAGGAAACATCGTTAATTGATACAACTCATAAGCAAACGTCAATACATATCAATTGAAAGTATTATTGTTGCACAGCATTATTACGCGTCCGATCACAGCGGCCATTTCGCGATTCTAGCTTGAACCCGTCCAAGCTGGTTCAAACCGGTTTACACAGGTCCGCGGCGGGAAAACCGGTTCGCTGTGGTTTTGGATAATCTAGCAATTGCCTTGATTGGTGTTGACGTGTTCCCACGGGATCAAATTGGGTTTAAAAGAGCCGCTGCTACATTCCAATGCGTCTGCTGTTAATTGTTAGAGTTGGTTATTTGTGCTGGCCACTTTAATTGGAGTTCATGTTTGTTGGCGGTTGTTTATGACAGTGGCAAGGTTCGTCCTTTGTAAGGTCGTGCTGGGGGACGTTTAAGTGGGTAATAATTAAAAATATAAAGCACATTATAACATGTTAACTTGTACTTCATTTACATGGTCTAATTAATGGATCTCGAAGACGCAACTGTTCGTGACTTGTGCGGTCGTTCGCTATCTCTTATGTAAAATGTTTCTTTGAACTTTATTCTGGGAAGTTAAAGTAAATGCAAATATATATTATATAAATATTTGTCTTAAGTGGGATCGAGCCCATGGTCCCTGACGCATAAGATAAGATTACCACCATCTGCGCCATCAGGTCGGTCTAAATCGTGCTTCGCGAAGCTATTGAATTGCGAGCTGAGTCTAAGTTCTTAAATATCGCTCATGGAACTTGCTGACGTTGCTGATTGTCAACCATCAGGTGACCCATTGCCCTGTTAGCTCCCTACAATATATACAAAAATTGTTTCATCATCATACCAGCCATTGGAAGTCCACTGCTGGACAAAGCCTCTCCAAGAATGGATGTGTTTTTTCCATAATTGCCGCCCTGGGCACGCGTGTTGGCAATTGCAGAGTGCAGCTATCACGACGGGGATGCTGCTGTCCACCCACATCCAGTGCATTCGAGGTGCAATGTTTCGAATGGATATACCGCCATCTGTCGGTTCTGGTACCTTAGTCGCCTCTAACGACACCTGGTGCACTGTCGGTACCACAATGCAAAAAAATGTTTAAATAATCTATAAGTTGTAAAATAATGTATGAGTTCATGATGATCGCTGTATGTTTATTTTTTTATTTATTTATTTATTTAACTTTATTGCACAAAATGTACAAATGGCAGACTTAATGCCAGATGGCATTATCTCCCAGTCAACCATTACACAAAACAGAAAAAATATGTATATATAGTGGTGCAGGCAATATATATACAAAATAAATAAACATGGCATACATATTTGTATAAATAAACGCAATAAATGCATATGATATATAATAAATATATATTGGAAATAGGGTTATAAAGTTAGAGAAGCAGCATCAGTAAATAACTCTATCAGCAATGTTAATACATTATAATGAGTTATTAAATACATTTTATTGAGATTTGTGCCCTAAGTAACGGGAAGCCGCTAGTATTGAACAATGAATCTGCGGTCACCTGTACGCATCGCGCCACGCACTCTAAAAATATCGCTCCCTGCCAATGACAGTCTGTAGGTCATCCCACGACCACTGAACTTTGGTAATGACGCACACCACTCAAGCTAATCACGAATTTGTATTAATTAAAGCAAGTGTCACTTTCGCTGTATCTAAGGGTGAGTTTGTTTGTCACCAAGGTCTCTGACTTTTGCTTTGGCTTCGGTGTTTGCCTGGTATTTAGGTCTGCTCGGAGAATGAGGGTTGCTTTTAATATACTTGGACAGTCTGGGTAGACGACATAGACTGATAAAGGACAAAACTATGTATCTTTATACTGCGAAAACAGGTCGGAAGCAGCTGTTCGAAGTTTGTGACAGTTTTCATAGTAAAATTAGAAGACGTACCTGATAAAATCGATAATTTGATGAAAATATAAATGGAAAGAGATAATAAACATTATTTAATATTATGCTCTTAAGGCAATCGTATTCAACTAGGGTACCGGCGTAGTTAAATAAGTACCTCTTGTACCAGTTGCAAAAAATTTACTGAGGTAGGAAGTGAAACCGACAGATGGCGGTTTATCCATCCGAAACAGTGTAGTTAAAATGCAACAGGACGGGGATGGGCCGTAGGATCGTTTGTTTTGACATTTCATAGTTCGCATTTGAGCTGTGCAGTACCAGCATAGCCGTGTGGTATAATAGAACAGTACCTATATCTGGTGTAAGAGGCAACTGCAGTACCAGAACTGACAGACAGCGGAATAACTACCCGAAACAGATTGGCTCAAATGGGACAGAGTACGGATTGGCACTAGCATTCCCGTCGTGAAGTTATGCTTTGAGATTGCCACCATGCCTGCCCAGTACAGCTCACTATGGATAAAACCCCTCTTTCTTTGGGAGATCTATGTCCAATATTGAGCGTTATATCGTTGATGATGATGAATGTGGTGAAAGTGGTGATGTCGCTCTTGAGAACGCAATTATTATCAAGCAGACGTAAAACGTTAATTGCTTGAAATAGGCGCCCTCAGAATGGGGAAATATACCCATAGTTGCCGCGCTGTTTGAGCGTAGTGGCAATCTCAGAGGGTATGCTGCTGCCCATCCTCGCCCTGTCCCACTTGAGCTACACTGTTTCTACGGTACTCGCCTCTAACACTGATATAGCAGGAAGTGCTATTCTATTCTGCCACACGGCTGTGTTGGTACTGCACGGCTAAAACGCGAACGATAAAATGTCAAAACAAACGATACAGCCTTTTAAAACTGTAAGTAAATGGTTTTGTTTATGAATAGTAAATGCATACTTGTAATGATAAGAAAAGTTGCGTCATTCTTTCTATAACTCTGTTAAAAAGTCTTCTGCATTGGTACGTCACTCTCAGCTATTTCTTTCGCCAAACAATGTTCCCAGTGCAATGTTGCCAGTGGAGGGTGAGTGAGGCCGTGAAATTTATAGGTAATGGTACAAAATGTCAGTATTATCAAATTTGTCGACGCGTTTGAAAAATCTTCGAGGTAACACAAACGTGACGCTTACTATGTAAGCTTGTTTACCCTCTAGAACACTAAATATAGTTTCTCCGATATCAAAGAACAGCTTAGGCCGTTCTTCAGGCCAGCCATTAACGATTTCAAATTAAAACTCGATGTATATTTTGCGGAAGTAAAAGACATTCACTAGCGATAGACCTATAAAGGACGTCTGCATTGGTATCGATCTATTCCAATTTGAAGTATAAGAGATATAGTGAAATTACCGGGTAATCTGGAAGGTGGGCAACTCGCTACGTATCCTTGTGATATTACGAGCGTCTATAGGCTGCCGTGAGGTACCGGCGGAGTAGAATAGTATCTCTCACTACCAGAACCGACAGATTGCGGTGTATCCATCCGAAACGTGCAACTAAAATGCACAGGGCGAGGATGGGCAGCAGCATTCCCGTCGCGAAAGCTGCGCTCTGCGATTGCTAACACGCTTGCCCAGCGCGGCAATTATGGGCTGCGTGGCAATTAAACCTCCTTCCTTGGAGCGGCATTTGTCTAGCAGTGGACCTTCAATAGCTAGTATTATGATGATAGGCTGCAGTGACGAATACCATTACGCGGACTGTATTTTGTTTGTCGCCAAGGTCTAATAAAAAGTAACCTTTGCTTTTTGCGAAGTTATGCAGTTACTACCACGTAGCACATGTGCAAAATATTGCACATAATTGCCAAAATTTTGCCTTTTTTGAGTGGGCCTCATCCAACAGTGGACGTGCTACCGCGGATATGATGATGATCGTGATTTTTTGGTGATAGGTAGGATGTATATGCGGTACCAGAATACGTGATGTGTGACAGGCATTTCGCGGAATAAAACATGAAGTTACGCAGTGTTGTCGTCGCGGTCGGCTTGGCACCCGCCCTGATCTATTTTTGTTTGTTGGCAGAGACCAAGGAGCGGCTGCAGCGGGCGCCCTTCGAGACCGCCCTGCATCACGCTGGTGAGTTAACGGATTGCCATACATGGCTACCAAAACATTCTTTATTATTAAGCAATCAAATTTTTTTTAATTAAAATAAAATTATTTGCTAAGAACACGGGACTCAAAATTTTTAAAATTAGTCAACAGTTCAGTAAGCAATGGATAAATCTACTGAATTCTGTAAAATTTTTACAGTCAACTTTAAACTCAATGGCTCTCTATTATAGATTAATATTGATTGCAAAGTTTTGACAGATTTGGGTTGGTTGATATACATATGTTTTCTAGTTGGCCTATAGGTACATATCAAAGGGTCGTCGATATATGCACGCTTTTAACACTAATAATTATAAATTTATTTATCAATGATAGCTTCTCTTTTTTTGTTAATTTATCTGATTACTCTTTTGAATTAAAAGAGAAAACTCAAATAAAAATAAGCATTCTTGGAATAAATTGTTTTTATATGATTAGATATATTATTAACCTAATCATAATTATATTTTAATTTTTATTTCCATTTTTTATTATTACTGTACTACTAATACTACTATGTAAAGTTTTTTTTTAAATTCGTTTCCATTTTTAATGTATATATTTACTTGGTGTATATAATATACTATTTATATTGTCTTATAATATATGGATATAACAATTTCTCATATAAATATATTTTAATTGTTAATGAAAATTTTATAACCTGTAATATTTTGGTATCCATTTTTATACACTCAATAGACATTTAAAGCACGGACAAACATTTTATCAACTAGCGAAGAAGAAGTAATTTATAAAGCCCACTGAATCTAAAAACTTTCCAAGAATAGGGGAATCTCGCCCATAACTGCCGCGCTGGGCAAGCGTATTGGCAATCGCAAAACGCAGCGTTTGCGAGAGGGATGATGTAGCCTATCCCCGCCCTGTACATTGGTGACGCTTTGTTTCGGAAGGATATACCTCTATCTGTCGGTTCCGGTACCTCAGTCGCCTCACTCACGTCACCTGGTAAAGGGGGACGTACAATTTTACTCTGCCGGTTCCAAGAAGACAAGGTTACATGAACGTCATGTTAAACATTCCTCAATAAATTCCTTAACACTATAAAAAATAACAAACATCCGTTGCTTTAATCGTTATTTTAATAAGAAACTATTAAGCAGTTTTAACTGATGCATTCGATGTGTTTGTTATCCAATGAATCGGGTTTATCCAAAACATATTCGCGATGAGTAAGCACAAGAATAAAAAGTAACAAAACATTTCAAACGAAGAAATGTTTTCACTCAATACTTAAAAATAAAAAACAACTCGTGTTCTACGTTAAAATGTGTTTTGAATTGCATTTGGTGCGTGAGTCATTCGGGAGATCGACATCAAACGGCGGCCATGGATACGGCATTAAAACACACTAAATAGCGAATCGTAAAATGTCCTATTACATTGTCTGCAGTAACGTAGGGCCTGAAAAGATGAAGAAGCTAGCGAGCCGATAGCGCAGGCTTACAGCAGAGTCTAGGTTGAGAAATTAGGGAAAATTTAACTTACTCACTTCAAAAAGATACATTATTAATTCAAATCTATTTCACATCGTTCATAGACCACTATTCTTGTACTTCACAAATCAAGTCGATCCGTTTGTTTAGGAAAGGTATAGGAAAAGTATAATCTATCTTAAAAGTCGCTTCATGTTCCTTGGGGACAGCCAAAATGCCTCCGCATTTCAGAAGCTTCTATAGCAAATCCTTTACAGTTCAAGCCGTTCGTTTGTGGAATGCGCTCCCCCTCAAAAGTGAGATCTGATCTTTCTCTTTTGGTTTATAAGAGAATGGTAAAGGAGTATTATCTGTCACTTTGATTTTGTACTAAATTCACCTCAAACTTCCACCAGCTTTAACATTATTTCTATCCAAAGGTTGCCTGTAAGAAATTGCATTTAACGATAAGGCCGCCTCTTGTACCTACTATTCCATGTTTTTGTGATGTTCTTGTCTTGTTTTTATTGGTGTACAATAAAGAGTATATTATTATTATTTTCTATAACTATTCATTAATCAAATATAAAAAAAAAGTCTTAATACTTTTACATTGTTTTGTTTTTTTAAATAGTTTATCTGAAAAGTGGTTATTTTTAAAATAGTTTATCTCAATCTGTTTACCAAATATTTGGTTTATATTAAAGAGAGACTAATTTAATTAGTTTAGCTTTGTATATAGCCTATACGATTAGAGAACAAGAAATTAGTATCAAAAGAAAAATTATACAGACATTAAAAGAAAGCAATATGAAGCCGCTTAAATAGTTTGTTGACACTGACTACACCCAAACTTGTATACGCAACAAGTGACAAGTCTCCCCCCCGTGTGTGCTGACCACCGCGTGACGTCACGGGGCACTTCCCAAGGATGCGTGACGTCATGAGTCGATAGCGGCTCATCCCCGACGGTTAGGTGTTGGTTTCATTAAACGATTCAGAGTTTACTTCATATAATTTATATTTCACTAGGGATACGAATAATTTATATTGAGTAACACATTACATAACCTCAATTTTATCTAGTCTTCATATTACGCTTCCACAACTAACCTAATTAGATAAAATTTCTTAAGAAGATACCTTGAATATAGTTTAGGTGCTGCGGAAAGGTCCTGTGGGATATGAAGTTAAGCTCTATATTCTCCCTGCAATGCCAGTTATATTATTTGGGTTCCTAGACGCAGACACAAATTTCTTAGCCTAGATATGATGTTATAAATAAAAGTAGTAAACACGTCATCTGTCCGAACATCTAATTAAAATAAATGTATCTAGACCAAAATCAGCACCTAGCTATAAATTATTCCATAACGATGGGGTACTTTAAAAAAATCTCATCAAAAGAAGCGATAAAAAATACTAAAATAATGTTGATCTCTTTGAACGATGTGCCAACGTTTGTTTTGGCGGTAAAGTCGTTCCCCGTGACATGTATTGCCGCCATTTTGTATTGTGACTCCATTTTGGATTTTTTTACCATAGATTAAAAAAAGGCAATAGCTTTTTGACTTTAGTTAAATGTTCATCTCTTATCTTAACTGAAATATTGTTAATTTTTGTTATTTATTTTATACGAATATTATGTTTTTAAGGTACAAAAGTAATACAATAAAATATACTTTACTATATATAAAGTAAATCTTTAATAAAACATTAAATCAAAGCATTTATTGTTATAACGGCTGTTTTAATTGGCGAATATTAAGTGCCGTGAAGCAAAATAGAATAGTATCTACCTACCGGTACCTCAACTACAGGCGGTATATTCATTTAAAACATGAGTAGTTTCCAAAGAAAACCAACAACGTGACATTTATGTGTAAAATCAGAACAAAATGAAATCTCTGGTTCCTAATGAACGCGGTTCATCGGTAGACATCTGAAAGTTGTTGTGAAGACGACAAGCGCCGGTTACAAAGGGAAGTTCGAAGTGAACCTCTATATTATTGTTCGTAATGCATTGCGCGATTACTAGGATCTTATCTCGACGCATCAAGGTATCACTAGTCACATGGTTACTAGTTAAAACAATATTCCCACGCATACGTTACTGTGTCTTCAAGAGAATGATATATAGCAAGTTTCTAGGTAAACATAATATAAAACAAGACGGTGGTATGCCGCTGTGGGCATTACTTCGCAAATTATGCGCACAACAAACATTTCGCGGGAATATCTTTGTATTCGTAGTCATGTTTATGAAAGAGTTTTTTATTAGACCAGTTCGACAAACAAGCATACAGTCCGCGTGATAGTAAGCTTGCTTCACTGCAGCTTATAGGCGCCTGTAATATCACAAGGATTGTGCTTGAATGTATTATGTCACGTTACAAAATAAATTCACTGCCTCTCTCACTCTGCAAACCGGAACACACCAGTGAGAACTCTACTGTTTGCCAACTCTCACCTGTTTCTACAGCCGATGGCCCAATGGCGCAGATGGATAGTGATCCTATCTTATGCGCCTAAGATAGTGGGTTCGATTCCCACCCGGGACAAATGTTTACATGATGATATTTGTGTTTGTCCTGTATTTAAGTCTTATAATTGTAATTAATCTGTAGTCTAACGTCCGTAACATAAGTGCTTTGAGTGACTTATTTCGAAGTCAGTTCGATGTATGAGATGTTGTAGAAATATTATTTTTATAAAAAAGCAGCATTTTCAATCGCTTTTTTATCATTATGTTATAATTAACTGTGTCAAGCTGTTAAAGTTTTATCAACAAATACGCAAATTTAAGAAAAGACAATATTTTGATAACCAAAGAAGGTTGTAATCTGAAATAACGACAGAATACATTTCCGATACAGGGAGTATTCCAAGGTGATGTTATTCCTGACAGTGAACGGGGGACCATCCTCCTCCCCCCTCCCCCGCCCCGCCTCCACCTTAGCCCCGTGACCCTGACGCTCCCTGGCCCACCAGGGAATTAGCTAATGGCTCTTAATATAGAACTAATCGCTGACATTCAGACTTATCAATTTACAAGCTTTTCATCTGTTTGCATGAATATGTAAACGTCAGAAAAAAATTATTGTAAGTAGAGTATACTGTGTGTATTTTATCAACGCAGGGCCTAAACTACAGGGTTTGAAACTTGAAAAGTTTTACAGGGGTGCCTATTATACCGTAGGAGAGCACTGAGTAGAGATTTTTGAAACTTCACTCCAAACTTAGGGCGTAAAATTGGGATTTAAAGTTAGTATGAAATTTTTTCAAGTTATTCGAAAGTTTTTTATTGAAAGTCATGAAGGACGAGTAAAATATTTTTTCGAAAATTCTTCCTTAAAAAGGGGGCAAAGTTGGTATGAGAATTCTTTGACTTTCAAAGTTATTTCAATAATACGTCATATCTATATATATTAAACGATAAGCTGACTGACTGCCATGTTAACGTATTCGTATCAGGTCCACTGGGCTGCTTTTATGCAAGAATGCCTGTTAATAATATTATAAATGCGAAAGTCTGTATGTATGTATGGATGTATGTTTATTACTCTTTCATGCAAAAATCACTGAAAAGTTTTTAATTAAACTTTACAAAAATATAGTTTATACACCAGAATAACACATAGGCTAAAATTAATAAAGACTAGTCCAAAATATAAGTGTGAGTTCCATCTGCGAATGCCTATCATCGTGTTGTGTTCGAGGAGCAGACAGGAATTTTTGATTTTACATCTACATATATATATATAAAGAGAAGCTAACTAACTGACTGACATGAACGCTTGGCCTAAACTATAAGGGTTAGAAATTGTCATTTAAATAAGGATAGTTTTTTTTATAGCCTATTATAATTAGTCATTCCATCCAAATTCAGGAAACTAAAAACAATCCAGCTACCCGACGCCTAACAAATGCATCAAACAAAATGCAACGTACCAACACAATTACACATAACAAAGATCGTATCTTCAAAAATATAACCAAACAAATGTGCTCTTTATTTTAAATAGAAATAAAGTACAGAACATAACTTTGATGATGTGGTGTAGTCGTCGCCGGTATTTCCATTGTGGAAAATCCCGAGGTTCGATCAATACTGACCCCATGAATACGAAAACTCCGAATGCTTTTCTTCTATAAAGAAATATTACAGAGGTAACTTTATATATAAAACTAGAAGCGCCCCGTAGTTCCACTCGCGTTAAGTTCTTGAATTATATTAATTCACTTTGAAAATCAGCGAATTTTCATACTAAATTTGCACCCCCGTTGTACCTTTTTAAGGGGTGAATGTTCAAAAATCCTATTATAGTACGCTTTCACATTAAAAAAGCCCTGTGCTATATTTAAAATTTCTAACCCTTATAGTTTAGGTCCTGCGTTGATATATCAGTCAATCAGTCAGCTTCTCCTTTTATTTATAATATATATATATATATATATACATACATACGTATATATAGATAGATTTCGCTTTAAAATGCGGTTACTTAACAAGAATTTTCCGTTCTTGAGAACGGATTCCTGAAGGTGATCGAAAAGTCGGGCAAAGATGAAATAAACCACATTTTAAAGCAGTTAAAAGATTATTTTTATTATGTGGAAAGTTTGGTCTAAATTAAGAGATGGGATAGTTTATACCTCAATTTATAGTTCCAACATTTTTTTCATGTTAAACACATCGTCATCATCACACCAGCCATTAAAAGTCCACTGTTGGACATAGGCATCTCCCAAAAAAGGTATGTTGCCTATAATTGCCGCGCTGGGTAAGCGTGTTGGCAATCGCAGAGCGCAGCTTTCGCGATGGTGAAGCTGTGCCTATCCTCGCCCTGTACATTTGAGCTGACTTTTTTGCATGGATTCACCGCCATCTGTTCGTTCTGGTACCTGAGTCGCCTCTTACGACACATTTACAGGGGGAGGTATTATTCAACTCAACCGGTGCCTCACGGCACATTAAACACATATATACACATATTTATAGGTGTACTATGAATATATACAAGGAGATAAAATGGAGGAGCAACATTTGTTAATTATACTTTGCTGATTTTTAAGTTATTCGAATGAAATTTAGCATGAAGGTTCATCATTGTAAGACATGAAACTTGTAAAATATTATTTTGAAAATTATCATAAGGGGGAAATAGGTGGGTGCAAAGTTATTATGAGGTTTCTACAAATTAAAGTGGGCGAAACTGCAGGGCGCTGCTAGTTTTGGATAAAATCAAATGGTTTACGCATTTCCTTTCCACTTTAACTTTGTCAAATTTCACGTTATCCAACGCACAATTTCTTTTCGCTCTTCATATGAATATATAGATATATAACTATGACATCATCATCATCATCATTTCAGCCGTTGGAAGTCCACTGCTGGACATAGGCCTCTCCTAGAAAAAGAGAGTATTGACCATAATTGCAGCGCTGGGCAAGCGTTTCAGCGGTAACTATGCCATAAATAAATAAAATTGGAGTGTTTGTTTGTATGTTCAACACGTTTGTAAAGTATTTACGAGTCCAATACATTAAACAGAATATATTTTTTACAAATTGGTTTGTTTGTTCTGGCTCATCTCTAAAGCATTTGGAATAAATAAATAATCCAGCATTCTTTATGCATCATTATATCAACCATTGACAGTCCACTGCTGGACATAGGCCTCCTGAAGAAAGGGGGTATTTTGCCCTAAATTGCCGCGCTGGGCAAGCATGTTGGCAATCGCAGATCGCAGCTTTTGCGACGCTGCTGCCTATCCCCGCCCTGTGCATTTGAACTACACTGTTTTGGATGGATATACCGCCATCTGTCAGTTCTGGTACCTAGTCACCTCTTACGACACTTGGTACAGAGGGAAATACTACTCTGCCGGTACCTCGCGGCTCATATGCATAAAACCTTTTAAAGTTGAGTGAGTAACCATTTTTCTTTATCGATTGCTTTAAACTGTTGTAAAAGTTTGACCTTTAAGTATTTGTGGGTAAATACCAACAAAATAGAAGTAATGGCGCTGACATCCCACCACAAAAAGACCGCTAGCAAAATTCGTCTTGCCCACCAAGCCTCTCGGTATGGGAAGGATGCAGGTTCGAGTCCCGCCTGATACCTGAAACAAGTTGATTTTATTTAGTATATATCATCTTAAATCTATACATAATACACTACAGTAAAATTGGAGTTTTGTGTTGTAATATTAAAATTTTTGTCTGTCTGTGTGTCTGTTTGTTCCGAATAATCTCTAGAACGGCTGAACCAGACGGGATTTTCAATGGCAGATAGTTAATATAATAAAGAGTAACTTAAGATATATAAACTCACGCTACTTCAATAGGAGTATCAATCAAGAGTGGCAAAAAACGGGCGAAAAATTTACGTTTTGAGGAAATTATGTTGCCTAAAGTTATGTACCACGCGGACGAAGGCACGGGCACAGTTAGTTAAGAATATATTTTAACTTTTACATATACATAGCTGAGTTGCTAAAAAGTACCTTTTATTTAAAAAAACAATATCTAATGTAACGCTCAAAATTCAATAAGTAGTTCGGACATATATCATCCTTTCAACTGTTGGAAGACCACTACTGGACCAAGAAAGGGGGGATATAAGCCAAAATACCAATAGTTAGCAATCGCATAGCGCAGCTTTCGCGATGGGGTTCCTGCTGCCCACTGCCATCCGGTGAATTTGAGCTACACTGTTTCGGATGGATATACCGCCACCTATCGGCTCTGGTACCTCAGTCACCTCTAACGACACCTAGTAAGGGGAGGTACTATAATACTCTGTCAGTACCACAAGGCCTATATGAAGTCTATTATGAAGTTAAAATTAAATCGAACGTCGCAAGATAAAACTCAATTACGCGAGAAAGCCGTATTCCTCGCACATGTCTTCAACAATGAAACGATTTAACGCTCCCGAACATAAAGCCCATTTTAAAAACTAATAAAATCTGGGAGTTTTCCCAGTTTACGAGTTCTGGATGAAGGACAGACGGACAAACAAGTCGAGTCTGTTCCGTTCCGCAAATCTGCTCATTCTCAACCTACAAATAAGCAATTTATCACCTGAACAATTCAGGGTACCGCGGGCTGATACGAAAACCATGACTTGGTCCTACTTCCTTATTTTTTTATCTATACGAATAAAATTATAACCCATTATAATAAAATAACCCAGACTCACTTACGCGGACTGTATGCTTATTGGTCGAACCGGTCTAATTAATGAAAAAATAAGAAACACAGAGTTCTCACCCTTGTCCATATTTCACAGCGAACATTACAGTACGTGTGAAATCATTAATGCGCCTCCTCAAAGACGTTGTTTACGAGTTTTAATAGCCCCGTTATATTTTATGTCAGACTTTTCTAACCGTTTGTTATCATTCATTGTTATTGTATTATGACTTGTTATTGTTATTAAAACAAAGTTTTGGTAAAAAGTTACAAATCGCGCGTTGCGAAAGGGAAAAAATGAAGATCAAAAGTTGTAACGACACTTTTTGCTATAGTTGTAAGCCGCGCGGCGTGCGTGTACTTCTCTGTCTGTCTGTCTCTCTTTCTTTCTCTATCTCTCTCTCTCTCCCTCTTTCTCTCATAGAAACAAGCCATTTATTTTCGCTTCGCATTTATATTTCGCATTGAACAGCGTGGTGTCGCAACGATTAATTTTGTTAAGGTAAATTTTATTATAATTCCTTCACTAATTAATCGAAAGGAACTTCGTTCCACCCGGGTATCCCTTGACACCCTCTCATTTGTTTTGTTTTATAACCTGTACTTCAGTTTCACCTTCGCTTTGTTTTGTACTTGTCCGAAATTATAAGTAATGTCCTTTCTTAGGGTTTAAGGTATAAAATTATACATATCCAATCCCTGATGTGCCGTGAGGTACCGGCAGATTAGAATAGTACCTCCCCCTGTACCAGGTGTCGTAAGAGGTGACTAAAGTACCAGAACCGACTGATAGCGGTATATCCATTCAAAGTCAGCTCAAACGTACAGGGCGGGGATGGGCAGCAGCTTCCCCGTAACGAAAGCTGCGCTCTGCAATTGCCAACACGCATGCCCAGCGGGGCAATTATGGGCAACATACCCCCTTTCTTTGGAGGTCTATTTCCAACAGTGGACTTTTAGTGGTGGGTATGATGATGATAAATCGCTGGTATGATGATGACAATGATGAAGTATAATTTTTGAGATTCCTCTGTAGTCTCAAGTCTGTAACATAAGTTGCGGAGCTACATTCCTTAATCATTCACATCACTCGTTACTTCCACTTTCATTTAATTAAGAAATAAAAAAAGCACTATGTCAAATAAAGGAAAGCTTTCATTCGTATAATGTGTCCGTATCCCACCATTATTTTTACAAGGATCAAGGCCAAGGCGAGGCGGCGACGTTTTCTGTTTATTTTAAGAAGCTCCAAAAATAACGGCGTCCAAAAACAAAGAAGACAGCTTAAAAACAAAAGACGATCGCAGCCACATCGTTCCATTTACAAAATTTTGCAGTCACGATTGTGCTCTAGCTCTTAAGGTTCAGCATTGTAGGTCTGAGCTTTCCCCATCTGGCAAAACCACATGGGTAAGTCCGATTTATCTATCTAATAGTGACTGTGGGCAGCATATTTACTTTTAAACTACAAAATTCCACTCAGCGCACGCAACAAACGTAAATTTGTCACCTATTAGAGCCACATTGTTTGTTAATACTCCGCTCCTATAGTCCTCCTCGATCAAACGGACAGACAAAAATTTAATGATATTTTTGTTATATGTGCCTTGTATATACATTAAGCAAAAAGCAATTATTTTAATATTACAAACAGACACTCCAATTTTATTTATATTTATTAAACATAAATCGTTATTTGCAAAATGGTTTTACTCTCAATACAACAACTTTTAATGGAATGAAGTGAATGAAAAAGTTGGTATAGGACAACCTAGGCAAACATATCTTAACCAGGTAGAAGAGGTATTAAAGCTGGGCTAACTGATACTGGAATAGGTGGTACTGAAGGTACCAAGAATAAACGACGTATAAAAGGACTAATGCGAGTAAGGGAAGCGAGAGAGGTATGCCAAGATCGTAACAAGTGGAGATCTATAGTCTCTGCCTACCCCGACAGGACCCAGACGTGATGTATGTAAAACTATTTTTTTAATGGCTTTAAAACGCGGATTATTTAACTTTTACATTTTTAGTTCAATGTTACGGTTACCTTTCGGCAACTATTCTCAAAATTGACAAAAGATGTTGCGTCAGGACTTGATTATATTGACAGGAATTATATTTCAAATATTTGGTACAAAGTTTCTAATCGCGTATTGCGAAAAGGATTTGTTAGATGAAAAAAATTAGGACCAAAAGTTGTTACAAGACTTTTTGTTAATAATAAAAAATAACAACAATAATGAATATTAATTGATAGGGACTTCGTTCCATCCGACTGTCCCTTGACACCTTGACATTTTTTATATGACAGGTATACCTATACGTGGTGTAGGTACAAGTTCAAAGATAAACACAATCCATTCAGCAATGAAGCCCTTCCACGTTGGGTACAGGCTTCATAAATATGGACGTTTATGCTGAAACAGCGGCGAGCGTCGGCGACGTGCGCGCATCCTACGTCATCGTGCTATAAATACGCGCACCTTAGAAGGGTTGCCTCTGTTTATGCTCTATATATTTTTATAAGCGAGTTATATAAATAAAATAAGTAAAAAAATAAGGTCATGCATATTTATTTATGTATCGTGGGTATCAAAATTAAGGTATCAAACAATTGTAACAACCAGGTCAATAAACAAGCATACAGTCCGCGTGATAGTAAGCGTCACTACAGCCTATAGACGCTTGTAATATCACAAAGATATCTTTAAAGTAATGCCATCTTTGTGACTTGAGGATGCCTCAATACTCAGTAAATTCACTGCCTTTCTCATCCTTCAGACCGGGACACAGCAATGCGAACACTGCTCTTTGGTGGTAGAAATACCTCATGCCGTGTAGTACCTACCGGCAGAGTATAATATGCACAGGGCGGGGATGGCCGATTACCAACACGCTTGCCCAGCGTGGTAACCATGGCAATATTCCCCCTTTCTTAGGGAGGCTTATGTCCAACTACTAAAGGTTGATGTGATGATTATATGAACATTAGAACCGTGTAACAATTAAATGCATATTTAACATAAAATACAAAAAAAATACTAGTTTTCATCATATAAATATTTGTCCAGAATCTGTAAAACCCAATAACGTTTTTTGTAATACCCCGAAAAATTAACAAAAAATTATTTCTAACATTAGCTCCGCCATATATAAATTTCATACACAATATTTTGTCACGCAGATGCGTTTCTAAATACTGGTTTAAAAATAAATAGTTTGTAAAGTAATAGAATATTACCTAATTTTCTTCGTTGGTGATATTGATGCTATTACCTAATTATTATTATAAATTTCCATAACATTTCATATATTGACCTGACTCCGTGGTAAGTCGGACTTAAAACACTTGTGTTCCGGACGCCAGATAACAGAGGAATCGGAAATATCCTGCATAAATACATATATTTAAAACATTTACTCTGGGTGGGAATTAAACCCACGATTTGACACACAAGATGGGATCACTACCATCTGCGCCATTGGGCCTGTCAAAAGCTATTGGTGATACAATTTTGATCCAATGGCAACCCTAGTAATAATAATTGGTTGAGGCCGGCTTGGCCGTAAACAAATGAAAGCATGACTCACACTAGCTATTTATTTACTTTCATTTGGAAATAGCCTTGTTTTGTAATTAAAGAAAAACTGCACAGAATAAATATGTTGCGTGCTTGACCTATCCCAACGTAGGAAACACTTGTGAAACTGTTTGTGGTGGTGAAGTGTCACTAATCTTTGAGTTCCTTGCTAAGTTGTATTATTTATTACTTATTTATTTATTAAATCTCAGTGAGATTATACATCTTATAACTTATCATTGGCACATACTAATATTTTTTATATGTGCTAATATGTATGTCACTTATAAGTGAGCACAACATTTTTCATATATGTATTTAATAAAAACTAATATAAAACTAATAGTACTTATGTATTAAAATATATAACATTTATGAATTTTCATAATTTGTCGTAGTAAAACAAAATTTTAAAGTTTGACTTAAAGGTGGCCTATTGACGACAAAATGTAGCATTAATTTATATATAAATTTTCTGAAATTGTTATGAAAATTAAGAACTACACTATTAGGATTTGAAGAGATAGAAGCATGTCAAATTATTGGGTATGTGATAGAGAAACATCACAGGCTGCTTTTACTTTCATGTGAACCGTATATTCACTTAAAAATTTTAGTATGAAACATAAGAGTCGAGGTCTTTTTAGAAGAACAAAGCTCGCACGGGGGGGGGGGGGAAAGGGTATTGGCAGAGCCCAATAGTAATTATCTTTGTACCAACTGTCATAAAAGACGACAAAGTTCCGGAGCCGATCGTTGTAGTTCAAATACACGGGGCAAGGATGAGCAGAATCATCCAAAAACAATTAAGGGCAAATTCCCCCTTTATTGGGGAGGCTTGTGTCTAGGAGTGGGCGTTTTTTGGCTGCTATGATGATGATCAGGGTGATTTTCCCGGTGATACCCGCACTCTCAGCGCGGCAGTTATGGGCAACGTTCCACCTTTCTTAGAGAGGCCTTTGTTTAACAGCAGACGTCCAAAGGCTGACATGATGACGATAATGATGAACCTCAGAGAATATTCCTGGATGAGCCTGGACATTTGCCATCTGCGTTGCACAAAGCCATCTAGAGTGGCTTTTGTCAGCTTTTGTTGGCGAGGGTACATGGGCCGCCCACAAGGTCTACCTCTCTCGCTATAAGTTCAGCATGTTATCGAGTGCTTATAGATGGAGTGCCTGCTGCAATATAATATTAATAAAATAACACAACATCACATTAATTGACCTGACTCCGAGATCGCTTAAAGCACTTGTGTTACGGAAGTCAAACCACAGAGGAATCACGAATATAATACTTAATATAATACTTAATATATATATTTAACACCCAGACACGGAACAAACACTAATATCCATCATATAAATATATGTCGTGGTGGGAATCAAACCCGCTTTGGCGCTC
>JACJUM010001610.1:628398-645471 GCA_020976665.1 Heortia vitessoides | reverse complement strand
GCCATCAAGACGTCCTAGATCAAAATATTTATGGAGCTATACTTCTATACCTGAAATTGGGTTTCTGGCGAGATTTTACTTGGAACTTCATGATTGCAGACGTTTTCAAGCCGATTAGTGGGGGCTGATTTCTTGAGCCATTTAAATTTGCTTGTCAATTGCAGAAACCAGCGCTTGGTAGATGGTACCATGACTCTGTCAGTAGCAGTTCCAGAACTACTGACGACACTTTTATGTGGGATCGCTTTACTGGCATTCCACACAGTGAAAGTATTACTCGTACCTTAGTATTTTGAAATATTTTAGTAAAAACTGTCCTGCTATATTTTATCATCATTATAACAGCCATTAAAAGTTGGACATAAGCCTCAACAGAAAACGGGGATTTGTGCCCATAATTGCCGCGCTGGGTAAGCGTATTGGCGAGGGGTATACCGCCACCTGTCGGTTCTGGAACCAACGTTAGTCGCCTTTTACAACACCTGAGACAGAGGGAGATACTATTATTCTCTGCCGGTATGGGTAAAATTCCCCTTTCTTGGGGAGGCATATGTCCAACAGTAGACTTCCAATGGCTGTACTGATGATGAAATATTTATCCTGGGTCACGATTCTTGGCCCATAAGAGGCCATAAGGGCCCATCAAATTTAATTAAACTTAACTTAATGCCCAATAATGCCCATTTGACTTCACTCTGATTTGTTATGCGTAAATGGTTACGTTGGCGACAGAAGTAAATACACTTGATGAATGTATTTTATGAAGCAGTTGTCCACATGCCAGAAACGTCATCAGCGGCCTAGTGGCGATCAATGCTGATTGCTGGCGACTCTTCCTGTTTATGTTTTGTTTAATCATGGCCATTTGTTTTTATATTGGCGGTGATGTTGCCAGTCGTACCATAATGTCGGCAATTGGGCATTTAAACCCAGTAGCAAAAGTTGTTTACTAATAACAGATATTAAATTATTTGTCAGAAATTTAGATGTTTATACCGGACAAACACTGTGACACAGAAATTTTATATAACAAGATAATTTTAGAAATGTAACATATAATCTATATATGATTATCGTCATACCAGTCATTGAAGGTCCACTGCTGGACATAGGCCTGCCCAAGACAAGGGGGAATTTTGCCTAAAATTGGCAGGCAGTTCACCCGTGACCAAGGGCTTCATATATATATATATATATATATATATATATTTTTATAGCCACGAGAGTAGTATAGTAACTCCCCCTGTACCAGGTGTCGTAAGAGGCGACTAAGGCACTAATACCGACAGATGGTATATCCATTCAAAAGTGTGTAGCTCAAATACAAAGGCCGAGAATGGGCAGCAGCCCGTCGCGAAAGCTGCGCCCTGCAATTGCCAACACGCTTGCCCAGCGCGGCAATTATGAGCACAATTCCCACTTTTTTGGGGAGGCCTATGTCCAGCTGTGAACTACCAATGGCTGGTATAATGATACCTATTCGATTTAAGTGGTCGTAAAACAGGTCAACGACTGTCGGGTCATGTAGTACACTAATAAATTCGTATAAAATATTCCCACCACAGTGACTATAAATACCTGAAAATCAAGGTTTTCATCTCATACAATAACGAGGACAAATACCAACATTCTTATTCTACCAACAACAACATTATCTACAACTGATCAAACAGAAGCGAGCCGCACATTATAAATAAACATTTTTTTCCCGACTGTCCAGGTCGCCAAGTCTCAAGTCTGAAGACAACTACCACGTGGAGTCTACAAATAGATGCACCAGCGCACCTTGCGCAAGACCCAACGCTTTTTGATTACACGCTGTCTATGATAGCCAGCCAGTCGACCCTGCAGACGCGCCACTCGACACTATCACCTAATGTTGCTACTCTCAGTTATCTAAATTAGTTTTTATTTATTTCATTAGACCTAGTCACTGCAGCCTATAGACGCTCGTAATATCACACAGATATCTCTAACGCGTTGTCAACACAGCAATGTGAACACTTCTATTTGGCGGTTGAAATAGGTGAGAGTGAGGTGCCAATGCAGACGACCTCATGTTAAGTTAGTAGCAAGCACGAAAGCAGATTGTAGTGATTAATCTCGTGCGACAAAGTTCGTGGGTATGACCCCCACTCAAAACAATAATAGTATTTGTTTGTGTCTGGGTGTTATTTATAAGTATTGTACTTAAAATTCCTCTGTGATCTTATATCCGTAACACAAGTGTCGAGGGGAAATCAATAAACTTAATTATTGTTTTGTCCAGTTATTTCCAAAGTACTATCCTTATTGATATTATAAGTCCGAAAGTAACTCTGTCTGTCTGTCTGATACGCCATCACGCTTAAACTAATGTACCAATTTAAATAAAATTTGGTACAAATAGTATAAAGCCTTGGAAAGGACATAGGCTATTTTTACATTTGACATAAGAGTTGTAAGAGGTCTAAAGGGGGGATAAAAAGTAATATCGAAGTACCGCTATTGTTAGAGCTGGAAGCTTAAAACTTATTATTTAGGCTATTGATTTAGAGAGGTTTATTATAAGTTGAAGTCAAAAGGTATGGTGCCCAAAAAACTACTGCTCGCGGACGAAGTCGCGGGCACAGCTAGTCTAATATATTTTACACATTACAATATACTCTGTCATAAAGATTGTCTATGCTCTACTGTTTTTTCTTAACTCAGGTGTTAACAAGCATTTTCGAAACAAAACTTGATTTTTATCCTTTGTAATTATTGTGCCAAAGGTCGTGGGCTCGTTTTATTTGTTTGTCTGTCTGGGTGTTAAATATATGTATTTAAGTATTAACTTGTGATTCATCTGTAGTTTGTTATCCCTGGTACGTGCCCAACGAGCTTTTGCACCCTAACCTGGCTATACCCACTGTAAGGCAGGAAATTGAACGCCATACTAAATGCTACAAAGAACGGATTGTACATTATCCAAACACCTTGGCACGGCTATTAATGGAAAACCACAACAAAATGCGTAGATTAAAACGCAAAATACCTCACGACCTAATCCAATCACAGTGGTATAACTGTATGTACAACGAGGATGTGACAGGTCACATACCGAGCACGTCGACGTCAGCACCAACCTATATACTGCTGAATGGCTCACGAAGAAGAAAGTTTGTCGTAAAAAAAAACAATAAAAAAATCTTCTGTCTGTTATCCGTAACACAAGTGCTTTTAGCGACTCATCTTGGAGTCAGGTCAATGTATGAGAGATTGTCCAAACTATTTTTATTAACAGTGGACGTCCTACGGCTAATAGAAAGATCTCAATGTGCGTACATTAAACCTATACGGTAGGTGCGCGATGGGTTAGCAAAGGTTTATTACATGACTCAGAAAAACAAAAGTGGCTGCAATAATAATGTTTTAATATTAATTATCGAGTTGTTGGCAACGTTTTGTGGTTGGGAGTGGCGCGTGTGTGTGCACCGTGCATCGAGACACGCAACACAATCCGGCGTTACTGAGATTTATATATATATATATGTATGTACAGTGGATGTAGACGCATGTGACAACGCGTTATGTCGTGGCATCGAGTTGTAACAACAATTGGGTACTTTAATAGAAACATTGACTTGCACCAACTGTATTTATATGGAGTAGACCTTATACAAAGGTCGTCTCATATAATATTAAATTACAATTTGTAAATATGTTTTATACATGTTAATATTATACTATTATTTAAATATTTATAATAATATTATTCTAATAATTTGAAATAAACGAAAAAAAGACGTAATGTGTTTCTCTGTATGAATTAATGTATGCATTTTGTAAATAATGAAAGAATTATTTACAAAATGCATTTTCTTCACATTTAAACAATTACATGAAGTTCGTATATTCATCAAACTAGCCTTTACTCCAGGTCTTATTATAATTAAATTTAAATAAAGATTATTGATGTGTAACATATCATAATTATATTTTTCCATAACGTCGTTTTATTGACAAAGCCAAACTTAAGAAGAATGATCGTAAATCAAAGATGTTTTCTTTACATGTATCTTTATATTTATTATAGGAAAAGGTGGTAATGTTTGGCTCTTGCAGGTATATTTGCCTCCTTCGATATTTATAATTCAGAACCACGCAATCTAGTATTTTGTTGTGCAAACGCGCATCTATAGTGTATGTGTCAATTAGTATCCAAACGTTTAAGACGAGGGCGTTACGTACTTTTTCCATTCGATCAAGTCCAAACGCGCAACTTCAAGTCTTGTACTGTTTTATTATTTTTTTCCGGAAAAACTGAACCTTAGGCTTGTTATTTATACATTATGTTCGGTAAACGTTTTCTTGTCGGATTTTGAAGGTAATTATTAAAAACTTTTTATTAATATTTCTATTATGGTTTGTTTACATATTCTTTGATACATACATTTTGGCCCCTTACATTGTGTGTATTATAGACCCAGGGGGCCATATATGATGTGTACATATTTTAAGTACCGCAAGTTTAAACGGATCTTCGGATGGAAACATAAGTAGGTTAATAAAGACGACTTTAATGTATTTCTTATACTTCTTAGACTTGTACTTTTTACTTGAGGCCTAGAAAACCAAATAGGGGCCAAATTACAACCCTGTCCCTTTACACTATCACAGAAAATTTCTCTTCATTAATATCCCGCGCGCCTTGAGGCAAATAAAATATAAAAAATAGCCGAATCGATCGTAAAAAATAATAGATTATAACTATATTCAGGTTTCTGTTAGTTTATATGTTCCCCGTCGTACATAAGCCGTGTGTTTGTAATACTCCGCACTATCGACCGTTCTCGCTAGATTAATTGGATAAAAGTGTTTCGTAACAAAATCTAATTAAAACCGGCTCAGTGTCGCTTCGGCTTATTTCGATTTTGTTGACTCCGATAATGTTGGATAATACGTTCCAAGGGCAACTGAAGAACTGATAGGTTGTGCTGCAGACGGTACTGAATAGTAAGAAGGAGCTAGGTGCAGGATGCCTAATGTTTGGAAAGGTTTATTGTACACAATGCAATAGATCCACCAACAAAAATCTGCCATGATTTCGCAAACAAAACAAATAGTTCGTTAAATTAAATTATATATATTAATTTACTTTATTTAATGTGTGTTTTTCATGTCATGGTCTACATTTCAAAATATTAAAAATCTTATAAATAAAAATCATTTAGGTCATTATTAAAATAATACAAAAAAAACCTTTATATACAACATAATTAAATTTTGCCTCATCCCAAATTAGATATGTCTAGAAATAGTCCATTTACTGATATATTTCAATATATAATAAGATTCTGACACCAAAGTAAAATTTAAAATATATTTAATAGTAAACTATAGGAATACCTCATCACAAAACCGTACTAGACACTGTAAGTATTTTCTTGGAGGAATAATAATAATTCACAGATAGTTCATATTGGTCTAATGCATTTGTAAACAAGTTTTAAGTATATTTTTGCAACACTGTCAGGGCTGAGAGGTTCCGGCATAGTACAATACTACCTTCTTCTGTACCACGACTTAGATACCAGAACCGACAGATGAATGGGCAGGGTGGGGATAGGACAGGATTACCGTCGCGAAAGCTGCTTTCTGCGATTGCCAGCACACTTGCCCAGCGCGGCCATTATGGACAAAATTCCCTCTGTTTTGGGGAGGCCTTTGTCCAGCAGTGGACTTCCAATGGCTGTAATGATGATAATAATGAGAATGCTTATTATGTAATGATTCAGTGTTAATCATTCCAAAGGCCATTACCAATTAACCATTACCAATTAGGTAATTAAAATAAAATCATCTTTACTTGTTCGCACCGTAAACACTCGGTACGTTTGTGCATGCGTGATTGTTAACAAAACAGATATCAACGCGTAACAATATTCCACCCGATGAACCAACCTATTGTGGCCATTATTTTTAAGTGTTCTCAATATCGATCCAATTTATGCGCAGATCAATCAGTGCGATTGATTCCAACTCTGGGAACGCTGTGTTGTTTATTCCCGTCGACCGTGACATTCAACCAGTATTGCAGCCATAGTACGACCACTGGTGGAAGTCCAGCGACCAGTCCAGTGACTAAGTAGTCAAAACCAAAGACAAATATATCTATATTTAAATATCAAAGGCACATTTAAATCGTCATAAAAAACACTAAAAAATCTATGAACATTGATATGCTTTTTACAATTTTATACAAATGACTGATAGCCCTGACAACCTTATAGAGTTATAAGAGTTATTAAAACAAATAGGTCATTGAGTGTTCTACTTTAATACTAGTTTGCCGGCACCAGGCGGGTCTTATAACTAAGTTTATAGCATGCTCATTACGCGACAATCGCGGATCCACTGTTGTGGGCACGATGGGCATGCCGACAGCCTTTATGGACTTGTGACGTCACACTTTTACGGTCTATTGAGATCGATAGGCTGATAATAATAAACGATATGCCTTAATAAAATTTAAAAATGTGCCTCAACGGCACAGGAAAGATTATCCGGGCTAGGTCTCCTAAATACACAAAGATGTGAACCTGGATATTGATGACATTACCAACGTTTTCGCAAAAAAGAAACGTAAGCTTGCATTTGTAATTTAAGTAAGTACCTAAATAAAGTTGTTTAATGTAAAATGTACGTAGCATTTAATTGAATTTAATATTTTTAGAAAATGTAGAAATTAATCAAAATCTCGTCTGGTGGATCTCACTTACTGATCTCACTTACATAACTCCTGATACAACGCTAAGATACCTATTTACCCAGTCTAGTGTCCCTATATTGGCTTACTGGCTACTAGAAAAAAAGAATAAAATATAAGTTATTGATTGAAATAGGTTTGGATCGAAACTGACTATTTAATTTAAAGAAGTTGGGTCTGACTTCCTCCGAGGTTTATTTCCGTTCCTAAGACAAAAGTCCTGATGCTCAGAAAAAAGGAAATAATCTAATTCAAAAGTTCATATACGACTTGCATGATTGTATTGACTCGTGCTTAGCCAATTTTTTAGTAGCTGTGACCAGAACCTTATTTGAGGGCTGGATCCGCGCTTGCTACGCGAGCCACCAGAAAAGGACCTGCAGAAAAACTGGTAGTGATAAGGGTTCCATTAACACCTAATGGTAGGTGTTAATGGAACCCATATCACTATCACCAAATTCTTGGAACCAGGCGTGGGCGCTAACAAACCGTTGCCTCAATAGTAGATGTTAGAGCAATTCGATTCAATCCCAAGCAGTTTCATCATTAATATAATCTTTCTAGTAGTGATAAGTTTTTCCTTTACGCAATTCGTGAATTAATTTAAAGGCATATTTGTAATCTTACTTGGGATTTTATTATAAAATCTTATACTATTGACCCTGAACAATTTACTTATATTTTGGAGCCTCGCAATGACCACTACAAGCTTATAAATAAGTATTTCTCGTGTAAATATTATGAATTTCACTAGTTTATATATAAGTATATATCGCGACGAGTATGCTTCCGTTCTGACCTTCCTCGCCCTGATAAATTTGAGCTACGCTATTTTGGGAACCACTGCTATTTGCCGGCTCCAGTACCTCAGTCTCCTCTTACGACAGATACAGGTACTAATTATTATAATCTGCCGGTACCACCTTGACCGTGACTTTGAAAAAAATGGTAAGGTCATCATCACATCAGTTGTTCTCCTTACACTGACCACGTCGATTTATTTTTTGTTAACAGCTAATTTATTGACCTAGAGAAATGATAAATAGCAAATAAAGAACAAATTTGACGGGCGCGATGGCGCATATGGTGGATTTAGGTTCAATCCTCACTCAGTAAAAACGTTTTTATAATATTTGACCACATCTCTTGATCTCCAGGATACGGCTGGTTTCAATGGATGCTGTTGATGTCATGTGGGGCGGTGTACGCCGTCTGCGCGATCAGCACCACCACACTCAGCTTCGTGCTGCCAGCCGCCAAGACAGACTTCAATCTCAAGTCCAGCGACAAGGGCAGGCTCACAGCTACTCCGCTTATTGGTAAGATTTTAATAATATCGACGGACAGACATCTGCAGGGAGATTCTCATACTCAAAAAGTACAACGAGGTTTCAGAAGGTTCTCCTTTTTTTATTAGGCCAAGTCGTCAAACAAGCACACAGTCTGCGTGATAGTAAGCGTCACTGCAGCCTATTGACGCTGGTAATATCACAAGGGTATCACTATCGCGTTACCAACCTTGCGAGTATTATGCCATGCCATATACTCGTATTATGCATTAACCGGTAAATTCACTCACCTCTCTCACCTTTCAGACAGGAACACAGAATGCGAACACTACAAATAGCGGTAGAAATAGGTGAGAGTGAGGTACCAATGCAGACGACCTTTTCTATGAGGTCTACCTCATATTTTCATACAGGGAAAGAATTACCTGCTGACGTTCCCCAACGAACTACAAATCAGGGTTCTTCAAAAAGGGAGCTTTCTAAAGAGTCGGTGGCATACATATAGCTGCTCCGAATTCATGTACCTTCTGTATTTATATGCTATGGCTACTGATGGAATGATCTTTAGCCCTAAGAAAAAAAAATCATATATCTGAATTTTTATGAATGTATATCAGTAAAGGCATTGGAATGGAACAGCTATACAGTACTAGAACAGTTTTGATTTCATTCAACACTTTCTATATTTCCAGGTATGTGTGTTGGCTCTTACTTCTGGGGTAACCTGGCCGATGGCAGAGGCCGCAAGAAGGCCATCATTGGAGCCTTGCTGGTGGACGCACTGGCGGCCTTCCTGTCCAGTGTGGTGCAGAGCTTCCCCGCTTTTCTGGCCTGCAGGTAACATACTAAAACGAACCAACAAAGCATTTTTATACAGTCATAAGCTAACATTTAAGAAGTATTCAGTGTTGCTACTTGAGAAGCAGTGTTTTTTAATTGATTCTGAAGACAAAATAACACTTTCTGTTATGTTATTGATCTTTGTATTATCATTTTCGTGGTTATGGTACAAGCGACAATTACAAGTTAGTTATTAAACTTGTGGTCACATAATCTTATTTATAATCTTTATATCTTTATATCATTTGTCGGTCCTGGTACCTTAGTCGCCTCTTACGACACCTGGTATAGGAAAGTTACTAAGTAAAAAGGTACTTAAAAAACTATTAAAAAATTATGTTCGATAAAAGTATTATATATTGTATTTTAGCTAGTAAAATATTACGAAAATGGAAAACGCCTACAAAAACTATTAAGGCAATTTTTTTTATATGCGCGGTACGACTTTTGTATAAGTGCTAGTAAAAAAAAAGTCTTAAATAGTGAACGCCTACCAAAATCTTTTATATTAACGATACGAATTTTGTAATCTCGATAGACAATTTTATTAGATTTATGTTTGTTTTGTTTCTTGTTTAAAAGTATATACGTATTATCGGTATATTATACAGTATAAAACGTATCTTGGTTTGTGTTACTATATTGTGCATATTACTAATAAGGCTACTGTAATTCATATTCATGTTTCAATAAACCTATTACAGTTGTCATTCGTATTACTCTCACTCACTTTTTTGGTTTTGTATAGGAGTATTTTATTTATAAAATTTTTGCACATGGGTAAATCGTTGTACATATGGCGGACTTAACGCCAAGTGGCTATATTTGCTAGTCTAACATCGGCCAAAGTAGAAAAGGGACCAAAGCGGTACAAAATAAAAAAATAATCAAGAAAATAAGTACGATTAAGTATACATTACAAACATTATGTGAATTGTACCTGATATGGGTGAGAGTAAAAATAGGGAATAACATGAGAACTAAATAGAACGCGTAAGGCTCTCTTGAAGATGATTGTTTGATATTAAGAGAAAGCGCATTCCAAAGTCGTATGCCTGGTCACAGTAAAAGGATGGAACATGAAGCACGAGTCGTGACGAGGAGTAACCAATGATAGAGTATTAGAACAGTGAAGGTTACGGTCATGGGACGAGGACATCAATTTAAATCTAGTTTTGATATAATTGGGTGTGCAAGGAAAGTAATTGAAAACAGAGTAGTTAAGACACGAATATTCCGACGTTGTTGAATAGGTAACCATTGAAGAAAAGAAATATGCTCATATTTCCGTAAACCCGAGATAAAGCGAAGGTTATCGTTTAAATCTAGCTTATAAAAGAAGGTAATATTGTATCAAAAAGTTCGTACGAGGACTTTTCACACGTTACATTAAAGCCAAAACATATCTATGCATTATAGGATCTAGTGTATAATCAATATATCTTTGTATAAACTGGACTATAAGTTTCAGGAACCTGTTATAAACAGAATTTCATTAAATTACTTTTTGCTATTTACCACATACAACTATTTAATGTTTTCTACATAAAAAAATTAAATGATAACACAAAAATAACAAGCGCCTGTTTAAAAATTGTGAGCAAATAGTTATATTCACAGTTCGGTGTTCATTATTCGAAAAGAGTTATTTTTCCATTCAGAAACATTAAGTTCGCCGTTCATTTGCCAGAATAGTCTTACAAGCATGCATGCAGAATTGTTAGTCAATCCAAGATTCTGGCTATCCCGACGTAACTATTGGTTGTAGACCGTGATTCATTGCAGATTCTTCTCTGGCTTCGGCATCATCGGCGCAACAGGCCTCATCTTCCCCTACTTCGGGGACTTTCTCTCCCTCAGGCACCGAGACGTGATGCTGTGCAGGCTTGAGGTGTTCTGGACAATTGGAACAATTTTATTGCCTGGTAAGTTTGAGGTATTCAATTAGTACTTGGGACTGATGTATTGTTATCGTCTTGAATGTTTTTTTTAGAAGTATATTGATAATTAGTATTGAATTTTATTGCTAAGAGGCGTGTGCAAACTAATTTTAGTGAAACTTTGAATTTTAGAGTTAAAAAGTCAGTTGGCCTTGTAAACATTTATTTGATTAAAACCATATAGCTATTTTAAACTTTTCTAAAATATAGCGTTCATTATATTAGCTATATTAAGTCCACCTTTGGACAAGGGCCTGCCTATATATAGGGGGGTATTGCCCATAGTTGCTGCGCTGGGCAGGCATGGTGGCGATCGCAGAGTGCAACTCCGAAACGAGAATTCTGCTGCCGATCCCCACCCTGTAGTATTTAAGCTGCACTATTTCGGGTGGATATACCGCCATCTATTGGTTCCGGTACCTTAGTCGCTTCTTACGACACCCAGTATAGGGGAAGGCGTTACGTTTGGAGATTTACTATATTATATGAACCAAATACATTTCGTTGTTCATTTTCAGGTTGCTTTTACTTTTTATTATTTCTAGTACGCTTCTAACGACAGTTAGGTAATAAATGAAAATCAATTTATTCAGTAGGCAACATGCATTTCATCATACAACCATTGGAACTCTACTGCTAAGCATAAGCTTCTCCAAGAAAGAATTTTTGGCTATTGTGCCGGTACCTCACGGCACATGCATACATTTATTATTGTTTAAATGACGAAAAACAGGCAATTATAACAGTTGAATTTAATATTTTAACCTTTATTTAAAATCTCCTAAAAACCGCAGGACGCATTACCATAGATTTCTTAATTATAAAGCTAAAATATTTAAATTCGATACCTACATATCAAATATTTATTGTACAAATTTAAATGCAAATTAGACATGACTACAATCTAAAACAATCCGATTATTAACTTGATTTTATTTATTTCTCATCCAGTATTAAAAATAGTTACGGTCCAAAAAATTTAATAGGTTCCAAAGTCGAGGGTCGAGAGTGCAGCCCATAAATAACATTTTAAATACACGTGACTATTTCGAAATGTTATGTATTCATCATCGTTATTAATAGAATATTTATAAGGTTTTTCCAAGAATACTAATAATAACCTAACAATAAAGGCAGACACCACATACAGAAGTAGTCTGCATCAATATTTTACTCTGACTTATTTCTATCGCCACAATACTTGCATTGCTATGTTCTGGTATGAAGGATATAGGCTGGACATAGGCTTCTTCAAGAAAAGAGGTTTGTTGCCCATAAATGCCGCGCTGGGTAAGCGTGATGGCAGTCGCAGCACAGCTGTCGCGACGGGGATGTTGCTGCCTATCCCTGCCCTGTGCATTTGAATTGCAATGTTTCGGATGGATATACGCCATCTATCGGTTCTGGTATCTGTCCTTAGTCGCCTCTTACGACACCTGGTGCAGTGGAAGGTGCAATTCTATTCCGCTGGTACCTCACGGCACAAGTAAAGTTACTGTTCATTCTGACATTATATCTTTAAAAAAGATGCCGATGCCCTTGTGATGTCTTTATGATGACATCAGCATCTAAATACTATCAGGTAACACGACAGACGTGCCCTGTCTCAATTATATGTTGGTCATGTAAGAATATTGCGACTGTAAATTGGGGATAAGGATACTTATCACTTAAGTTGGATCGATCTGTTAACAGTAAATAAACAAAAGTTGATTGAAATCGACTCAGTAGCCTAGAAGTTCATACGGAACGAACTTTGCGCCACGAAGTTGTTATATATAAAGATTCATATACAATATCTGATAAAAAAAAAGTTTATATCTTAAGCCGTGAGGTACCGGCTGAGTAGAATAGTACATCCGTCTGTACCAAATGTCGTATAAGGCGACTAATCAACCAGAACCGACAGTTGGCGGTATCCGGATATGCATCTAAGACAGTGTAGCTCAAATGTATCTGTCGGGGATGGGCAGCAGCATCCCCGTAGCGAATAAGCGCGTCTGAGCTCTGCAATTGCCAACACGCTTGCCCGACGCGGCAATTATGGGCAAAATCCCTCCTTTCCTTCGTAAAGCCTGTGTTTAGCAGTGGTCTTTTAATGACTGTAATGATGATGATGAAATCTACATCTAACTTCGTGACAAGAAGCTTAAAGCACCTCTTTGTGAATGACATTATAGGATAGAGGAATTACAAAAACAATAATTAACACACAGAATAAACACTCATGTTTATCACATAAGTATCTGTCCTGGTGTAAATAAACAAACCTTGGGGTTTAAGAAAGTGATACCACCAATGTTGCCATTAAACGCGGCAATCTATAGTCTACGATGCCTCTCACCAACACTGACGTTATTCGTGTTGGCAAACAAACCTTCACAACCTACATTTACAGGTATAGCCTATGGTTTCATCCGGGGCGACACTTTTAACCTCACCGCTGAAGATGCCGCCTTCAAGTACAACTCCTGGCGGGTATTCGTGGCAGCTTGTGGGATCCCCAGCCTTCTGGTGGTCCTGCTCCTGATCCCGTTCCCGGAGAGCCCCAGATACCTGCTGCACGCGAACAAAGGGGAGCAGGCGTTGCAGGTTCTGCAGAGGATCTTCGTGTTTAATACCAGGCTGAGCGAGAAAGATTTTCCGGTACGTAGTTCCGTTTTCATCATAATAATCATAGCAGACGAAAAACGTCCACTTATGGACATAAGCCTCTTCAAAAAGGGGGAATCCATCAGTAACTGGCAATCGCAGAGCACAGACTCGTGATGTGAATGTTGCTGCCCATCCCCACCCTGTTGCTACACTGCTTCTATTGATATACCGCCATCTGGTTCCGATAGCTTAGTCAGAGTCAGAAGATACAGAGGTAGGTACTATTCTACTCTGCCAGTAGAACCCGGCCACCGATAATATTATTTGCTTGAGACAAAGATTCTACCGCCAAATAGCAGTGTTCGCATTGCTGTGTTCCCGTCTGAAAGGTGAGACAGAGAGAGAGATTTTACTGAGTAATGCAATGCGGCATAATAATCTTCAAGCCAACGCGTGATATCCTTGTATAGGCTGCAGTGACGCTTACTATCACGCAGACTGTACGCTTGTGTCGTCCTGGTCTAATATATATATATATATTAATCTCACGCGAACGAGAACTATGAGGGTAAATCCGCAGGGCGCTGCTAGTGCCAAAAAAGACGGGGATTACCCTGTACCACGTTTCTAGCCAGCGGGAGTTACAAAAAATGAATAAAAAAGTAGTCTGGTCATTCCCAGCGACTACAATTTACATATTAAGAAGCAGTCAATGCAAATAGTTTGGAAATTAAAATATTATAATGAACATCTTAATATTTGTGGTTTCTATTTAAAAGGATTCTGACGTTCATTGTTTGGAATAGAAGAATTTGAGCATACTCTTCTCAGATACCTAACTGCTACCGATGTACCCAATTTTGCTGTATAAACATAGTTTATTTATTCGTACAAACCGTGAGATACTGCCAGAGGCGATAGGCGATTATGGTACCAGAACCAACAGATGGCGGTATATCAATCCGAAACAGTATAGCTCAAATGCACAGGACGGGGATGGCATCCCTGTCAAGAAAGCTGCGCTCTGCTTTTGCCACTATGTTTAAACAGCGTGTCAATTATGGGCAAAATTCCCCCTATCTTGGGGAGGCTATTTCCAGCAGTGGACTCCCAATGGCTAATATGATGATGAGGACTTATTTATGCAGGTGTTACATATTTTAAGACTATATATTATATCTTATATTATATAATTACAGTATCTTTGCAATTAAACATAGCCTTTTTAAAAGTAAACTCCTCTTGCGTTAACAATGCTTGTTAACGCATCTTACATATTCATCAGTATTATGAAAATAATACAATTTAGCACTTGATACTTCTAAACCAAAATTGTTCCCATTATTATTTTTGACTATTAAAAAATGCTTACATAAAATTATAAATTGATCATGTTATGCACCATCAAATTTCGGATTTTGTAAATGGTGTCATGGAAGTTATGGGCAAACTGCCCACTGCAATGGTTGAGAATTCCGGAGGGGCGAGTCATAGACAGAGTTGACACACTGATGAGAAATCGGTGTTTCAGAGGGGGGCAGAGCGGTGAAATGGGCAGTGCGTATTTATGGGCTTTCTAGGTTCACCACAAGGAAAATTTACTTCGAATGATGGCAGTAGTGCGCAGTTTGAGTTAGAGACCTGTCCTTTGTGTCGGTGTAATGTTTGTTTTTTTTATGACTGTAACCTCTTGCGTTTGCCAATCAAATAAATAAGTAAATGTTGCAATAGATTTTCTATTTTAGCAGGATTATTAAGCGTTTTATACATCTACCTGATTTTTGCAGGTGGAATCCATGATCAGCACAGGAGATGGCGAAGAGGAAGAAATAGTGTCCGCAGACAACAATGGCAACGAGACCAAGGTGGCGATGACCTGGAAGCAGCGGTGGGAGGCGTTCTGGATAAGGAAGAAAATGCTGGTCACTCCACCGTACATTGGGCTGCTAGCGCTGTGCTGTTTTGTAGACTTTGGGCTTATGTTCAGGTATGAATGATGATGAAGGATTTTAGGGTTGACGGATTTGAAGAACAGCGTACAGCTGATCATGACGTGAAACGTGACGACTATAAAGCGACGTATAAACCTCCGCCATGAATTTAGGACAATTTAATTATATCAGGGAAATAGGATTTAAGTTTGACGGGCTCGATGGCGCTGATGGTAGTCAAATCTTGCGCGCCAAGGATCGTGGGTCCGAGCCCAGAGCAAATATTCGTATGATGATTTTTTTATTTGCTCTGTGTCTGGGTGTTAAATATATGTATTTAAATTCCACTGTTGTCTGGCATCTGTAACACAAGTGTTTCAATCGACTTACAACGGAGTCAGGTCAATTTATGAGATGTTGTGGGTATTTATTATTATTATAATTTTTATTTTCAAATACTGAAAAAGATTCAATTGAAATACAGTAGTTTTCAATAAAGCCGTCACGCAGTAAATTTTACTTTTTATCATCATATTAATCCGACAGCCACTGCTGCAAAAAGGGATCTGTCAGTCCCTGTTACACCTGTCAGTTATAACATTTCAGTTGCTTGTGACTGCACCTGAAACAGAGAAAGGTACCGTTCTACTGATGGTACCTTTTAAATGCATACATATTCTTGTCACTTTCTTGTGCTCTTACAAAGGTCATCTGCCTGGTACCTCACTCTCACCTATATCTCCCGCCAAATAGCAGTGTTCGCATTGCTGTGTTTTAGTTTGAATCGTGAGGGAGGCAGTGAAATTACTGGGTAATGTGACATAATATCTTTAAGTCACAAGGTTGGCAATGCGCTAGTGATATACTTGTGATATTAAGAGAGTCTATAAGCTTACTTATCCCGCGGACTGTATGCTTGTTTGTCGGCCTGGTCTAATAATAATAATAAAATATATATATATACAATTATTTTAGTTACTACACCCTGATGATGTGGTTCCCGGACCTGTTCGAGAGGTTCTGCCAGTTCACCGCTTCGTTCCCGGGGGAATCAGCTGACGTCTGCCAGGTCTCCTCGAGGATGGCCAATGAAACTATTACCAAGATGAGTCCTATGGTAAGCTACTTTAATCTTGTTTTTAAATATCCGAAATTGGGCATGTAATATGTTAGGAACTTTTTCACATATTCCTCGGAAAATATTCCAACAAAAGGTCATTTTTAATATTGCAGCCATTGAACGGAACTGCTGGACCTGGCCTTCCCAAAAAGTGGGAATTTTGCCAATTATTACCGCGTTAGTTAATTCTAGTATTAACGAAGGTATATATTAAAAACTAATCCTAACATGGAAAGACGCGTTTAATCTAAAATCTAGTTTTAACTGTAATATCCAGAGTTTATATCCCACCACATCCCCACCCTGTGCATTTGAGCTACATTGTTTCAGATGGATATACCGCCGCCTGTTGGACTTTAATACCTTAGTCGCCTCTTACGATAATAATTACAGAGATAGGTACTATTCTTCTCTGCCGGTACCTCACGGCTAAATAAAAAATGCAATGGTATTATTGGATTTTATAAAAATTACCCCAGATATATGATATTCCATAGATTTGTACTGCGTAATAAAACTGTATTTGTTGTCAATAGTTTGACTTGAGCGGTAAGAAGGAGTTGATAAAAGACGACGTGTACATCCACACGCTGGTGGTGGCTCTCAGCTGCTTGCCAACCGCGCTCTC
>JACJUM010001610.1:614281-625342 GCA_020976665.1 Heortia vitessoides | reverse complement strand
AACATTTTTTGTGCTTTTATCGTTTACTTATCTCGGAATCAGGTCTATGTATGTGATCTTGTGTGAATTGTTGTTGTTTATGTTGTGGTTTGCAGGGCGACAGCAATGGCGGTGACAGTGATGTGCGGTCGGATTGGTGCCATCGTGGGGAACGTGGTGTTCGGAGCGCTCGTCGATGAACACTGCGTCGTGCCTATCTATATGTTCGGCACCTTCCTCATAAGTACGCAAAGTCAAAGTCTAATATACTCTATTTAAGTTGGCCCATTACAAGCACTTTTAATAAAATAACAAGAAAAAAGTAATAATATAATGTAATTAATATTTCTAGTAAGGCAGTGATTAAATGCATAATTTTAAGCAATACTGACGACCTTGATACATAATCATAAAAGGCATCTAACACATAGATAATTACCCACCCACTTTAAACTAGCCTCTAGCGTCTGCCGCCACCAGACCAGTGTTATAACTAAATTTGATGTAGGCTTATTACGCGACTCACCAGAAAGGAACCTCCAAGAAAAAAGGTGGTGGTAAACGTTTCACCAACACCACTTATGTATACGTATGTATACATAAGTATACACCACTTATGTATATATTGATTATAATGAAACCATTTTAATCAATACAGTCTATAACATACATATCTCAAGTTATATTTATAGACCGGGATGAGAGACTACACATTTTCTTTGGTTTTCCTTGGTTTGGTTGATCCTACTTCCCCATTTGATCTTCATCAGGCTGTAATACGTCCAGCCTTGAAAGAATGAATTTGCCTTTAGTTGGCACGTTGGACAAGCGTTGTCGCGATCTCGGAGCATAGATTCGTGACGGTTAGTTGTTCATCGCCGCCTTGATGCATTTGAGATACACTGTCGGGTGGATATACCGCTACCTGTCGGTATTGCAACGTCTGGCACCGGGAGGTGTAATGTACTCTGCCAGTACCTAATAGCCAATTTGATACGGATCATACTACATATTTATAAAATAAAGAAAAACCAACGTCTAAGCTCGCGCTTGGGATTATGAAAACCGGTCTACTTTTTGTTCTTAAATATTAATATTTGTTATTATGTTTTATCGACAATCAATTCAATTATCAATTTCGTATACAACTCACTGTCGGCCTCCGATTTCCTTAGATCGTGTATATAAATTCATTAAGGACCGTTTTGCTATTTAGTGTATATAAAAATCTATAATAAATTGACTGACTGACATCAACGCAGGACCAAAACTATAGCGGTTAGATACTGGAAGTTTTAGGTTAGCACAGGAGTGGAAGTTTTAGGTTAGGTAGGGGAACACTAAGATAGAATTTTTAAAAGTTCACCTCCTGGGGAGGTTATTAGGGGGTGCAAAGTTAGTATGGAACTTTGCTTAGATTAAAGTTATTCGAATGAAATTCACAATAAAGGCTTTTCATTTAAAAATTTTTAAACCCGTATAAAATATTTTTTACCATAATCATCCCTTAAGAGGGTAAAATGGGGATGCAAAGTCAGTATGAAAGTACTACAATTCAACGCAGGTAAAACAACGGGGCACTGCTATGACACATATATATATATATATATATATATATAGTATATACCCATACTATGTGCTTCACTACGAGTAACGTTTGTTCGTCTGTGTGTTCCAGCGAGTGGGCTGCTGTGTATAATACTCCCGAAGAGCACGCGGCCCGAGCGACCTGCGTGAGCGCAGCTTCTATTTTTATATTAATAAAGTTAATTAAATAAATAATAATATTGTATACAATTGTATGTTTTATTTGTAACCCTAAGCCGGTCAACCGCTGTGAAAATACTTTCCTTCCTTTGTATGAATTAGATTTTCCTTATTCATTATCATCATCATCATATCAGCCACAAGACGTCCACTGCTGGACATAGGCCTTCCTAAGTAATTTTCAATGGAACCGGTTGTATGCGGCCTGTGTCCAGCGTGATCCTGCGGTTTTAGTCAGATCGTCTGTCCATCTTGCGGGTGGACGCTCTACGCTGCGTTTGCCGGTACGTAGTCTCCATTCCAGAACCTTCTCCTCCTCCTCCTTCTTCGGCCATCGGTTGTTCGTAGTACGTGCCCTGCCCACTACCATTTTAACCTACTAAACTGTCACGCAGTATCGGTAACTTTGGTACGGTTGGATGTTACGGATCCCGGATTGGATCGCGCAAAGCGACTGCATTGTCCTCACCATAACTCCATCGGCATTAGTTCTGCGTTTTTATTACATTTTTGATTACTTATTTTTTATCACTTCTATATCGTAACATCAACACTTATTGATTTGATAAATACTAGAAATCTAAATAAATTTGTACTATATCATAAACAACAGACCAAGAGCTGCTTTACCGTGTGTGTAATTTTTTCAGGATTCCAGAAGCTCTAAAGTCCATGAATGTAGATCAATTTATAGGGGCCCTACGTAGGAGGCTAATGGCAAAAATTTATAATGACCTTAAGGCATCCATTTGTCAATTTCAGTCAGGAAATTTAATTCTGGTCTTGACTCGTTTCTTTTATTCATTTTCCTTATTTGGATTGACTTGTTGGTGTAACTGATCTAGGACAATTTCGAATCTATTGTTAATATTTTGTTTTTTGTTCTCAGTTGTGATATGTGCTGTTATTTTTGATTATTGGCTAAAATAACTAATTATTATTACTGTCTTATGCATTTGCATAATTGAATTTGAGCAACACTTAATGAATTATTTTTAATTATGTTAATATCATAATTACCGTATTTTGAGCAAATAAATTAATTTGATGTCATTTGGATTTTATAGAAAGATTTATTTTTACATATAGTTATACACAAAATTAATTTGAAAAATAATCTCAAATTTCAAGGCTTGAACGCGCATCATTCCCTTACCGAGTGAAGGGGCTACCAATTATGATATGCCAGGCGCGAAGAACCTAGCCAATTCTCTTTTTAAAATAGCTTGATTAAAATGATGGCAATATAGTCACATTGTCGCACGAATTATTTATATTGGAAACACATATAAATCCTCACAAAAGATATTACATAGACGAAAATTTGTGAGTGTGTATAGTAGTTACTCTTTCACGTAAATACGTTGAATGGAAAAATTAATGAAACTTTACACTAATATAGCTATAACATATATATTTACACTAATATAGCAACATATAGGCTATAGTTAAGACTTGACTCAGGATGATTACGTAAAAAGACAGAACAAAAGTTTAAAAACGGCATCCGCCTTTTTTAAACTTTTGTTCTGTCTTTAATCTGATTAGATGAATCTATTTATGTCTCGCATCCTGCTTTCGTAGTTTTATAAACTCTTAACTCAATAAAGATTTTAACACATCCAACTTGTAATACTAGCGAATAAAGAACTACTGTTTGTAGCATAACTTATGGTCCTGTTTTGAGTAAAGTTACAGATTATTTTAAACTTGTTTTGAATTATTTTCTTGGGTGGCGATCGAACTCACGACCCACGCGCACAATAAAGAACACTAACGAATGCGCCTTTAGTTTTACATAGACTTTCTAATACAACTATATATTTTATATATTCTCTTAAGTTATATTCACTCTTCTCCATCCTGAAGTTGACTAGAAAAAATCGCTTTTTGCCATAATTTTATTTGTTATAAGTTTTACTGTGTGTGATGTATAATGTAAAGAGTTTTTTATTTATTACTGTTATTGATGCCTGCACAGAGTCACCAATTTGTAAGACCCAAATATTTTAGGATATCTCCATTGATTTGCTTCTTTTACTTAAATATATAAGTCAAATAACAATGTGGTGTAAAACATGATGTTGTGCCAAAAATAGAGGAAGGGGTGTTGAGATGGTTTGAACATGAAGGAACGATGGATGAAAGTAGAATGACTGCACAAATATATAGAGCGGAAGTGAATGGAAGAGTTCGTATGGGACAATCTAGGCCAACATATAATAATCAGGTAGAAGAGGTATTAAAGAAGGGCCAGGTCAAAAGTACCAAGAATAAACGAGCGTAATAGGAAAGCGAGAGAGATATGCCAAGATCGCAACAGAGATCCATAGTCTGCCAAACCCGATGGGACACAGGCGTGATGTATGTGTGTATAACAAATAATAAACAAAATTCTGAATCCACAAACAACATTTCTGTAGATTTTTCTTAACTCTTACATTATCATAAACGTAACAATTCTATGTAAATCGATAATTATGTCAGATACGAAAACAGAAAAACTTCGCGAAATATACACAACAGTCGACAATAGCACGAGGAAAATAATGGAATAACAAGAAACCAAAACAAGGTCAGATACCGACGTGGCTGACACGGCCTCCATTTCTTTTTCAGAGGATAATCGACGTAATCCATTACATCGGTAGCTTGATGCTGCAATCGTAATATATACAAAAAAAAATAATCAACAATGATACTAGATTTCCGCATGTGACTTTGTCCGCTAGATCTACATCGCATCCCTGAGGAACTTTTGTTATGCCGAGAACTATACTGTTCAAATAGTCATGCCGACTCCATAGAAAAAACAGCCATCTATCTATCTATCCCGTGGGAACGTGTTTTCGAAAACTCCGTGACGCAACTCTCAAGTAACGAAAGATCTGAAAAGGAAATTATATAGATTCTATTTTATTAAAACTTTTATTTATAAACATACTATAGAGTCATCCAGCATACGGTCCGCTCGATCATAAACGTGACCACAGCGTATTGACCCTCGTGTCATCACAAAGATATCACTAGCGTGTCATCGAACCCTATCAATTGAAGCATTGGGTGCAACAAGGGCGTATCTTGTAAAATAGAGTTTCGAGTAAATTGATAATGAAAGTTTCAATGTCTTATATTATTTGAATAGTTACAATTTGACTTACAATTACTTTATTATTTAGTAGGCCCATGGTTTAGGAAAAAGATTAAGGTATTACAACTATTTTGAAACAATCGGAAACACCCTAAATTTTTATTTTTTTAACTTGTGTTATCCGCCCTTGTTGCACCCAACTGGTAAAACAGGTAGGGCGTTAATTTTATTATTGGTTTTCACGGAAAATAAATAACATTTTGAATATTTAATGTAATTACTTTTATTTAGAATATAAGTGAAACATGTGTAATGCGTATTTATTACAGTCACAGTTCAATTACGTAATCATTTTTCCTAATTTATGTGTTTTTAATCGGATTCATCAATATATTCACTAGACTGAAAGGAATCTTCCGAATCAGGTACAACTGGCCTCCTAGATGGTCCAGCCTGATCTTCCTGGCCTGTCTGGAAGGTCAGGACCTGTTTCAACCACTCAGCATTTTCAGGTTTCATGAAAGGTGTCAAGGATAAAACGTCTCTAATCTTGACGTCTTTTACTCCAGGTTTATCTACCTGCTGCAAATTCAAATCATGTTTGCTTACTGGCAACACATTCTTCTTAAATGTAAAATTAAGATCCGGACTTGCATAAAATCTTGAGGTCGTTACCACTCCTTCAGGACTAAATTCAAGTTTAACATATTGCTGTACATAGCAAACCGAACTTTATTTTTCCCTGTGGCTGTCGGTGTCTTAGACAAAAAGACCTGTAATCCTTTATTCCAATCTTCAATAAGGTAGCTAGCCATCAATACCTTGAACGGGCTAGGATTGCTTCTTGCTGACGACATTACTTTCAAATATTGTTCAGCTGACTCAATAGTTTCCAAAGATTTTAGTAATATGCCATACCTTCCGAAGTTTCTGTCACATTGGTTATAAGAGTGGCCTCTTACCGAAAATATAAGTTCAATAGACATGTTGAAGCTTTTGGCCAACCATGTGGAGAACATTACCATTGTTATATTTTTATTTTGACCCCCACAAGCGTCAGAAAAAAATACTATCTTCTTAATATTAGGCAAATCTTCCAACGTTTCTTTAACAAAATGGTGTATGAAAGAACAGACAGTGTTGGGCCCCTTTTTTGAATCAATCTCCAGAAAACAATAAAAGGTACTTGATCCATTATTGTGACAGTGAATGTTGAAGTTAAAAAGCCATAATAATCTTTTATAAAATTGTGAAGTTATGTTAAGTTTTGGTATGGGTAAATTTTGAGCATAATCAAACTCCAATACAAGTGTTTCTGTGTCAGGATTATTCTGAACGGACTCCAAAAGTTTTTTTTTGCGCGCATTATATGCTTCTATTTTTTTCAAATGCAACATGTATTGAATCTGACATGGATCTTCAGGTTTAGTTTCTAATAGAACTTTACATTTTGTACAGTAGTCACAGACGTCTGTTCTAGGTTGTCTAAACGAGTAAATACTGTTTTCACGAAAATATCTGTGGTAAGTATTGTATTTCATTTTGAAGACAGTATTCTTTTGCTCAAAATAATACTGCTGAAAGGCTCTGTATAGTTTCAAAACTGATAAATCCGGATTTTCGAAATATTTTCTTTCACTAGCTCGACCATAGTGTGATTTCTTGCTAGGAAATAAAGCCTTTCACTCATTTTTCACATTAATAACTTTAACAAACTGCAGACAAGTTGTTACGTGTTTGAATTTAAACGCACTTTTCTTATCTATGCAACAAGGGCGTATTGCCTCTTTCTAAATTAATTATTCTCACGCCATCTAGAAGCGGCTGATCGAAACGAGTTTTTGGGGTACGAAACTAGATGGCTCTGTGCATGTTTTAATCTAATAACATCAAAACGGTCTTTGGGTACCGAACGCCCTTGTTGCACCCAATGCTTCAATTGACGATATTATGTCACATTTAGCCAGTAATTTTTTCACTGCATCTCTCACCCTTCAAACCGACTACCAAATGAAAGAGTTTGATTTGATAGAAATAACTTGAAAAATAATGTGAGGACTGATGTCATTCGAAATCCAATATGGCGTGCTATCGTTGAAGAGTTAGACTGTACGTAATCGACCGGCAAACGACCTTGCAACAATAATGCGTTGAATAAGATGAACAGATTGAGAGACATGTCCAGCGATAACTAAAAAACAAAAATAAATAAATGTATAAAACATTTTTTGTAAATAAGCTTTTATATATATGTATAAAATAGCCAAATGTAGAATAACGTTATATGTAAAAGTAAAAGTTTTAAATAATGAATAAAAATTCGTTGGCCGTGTGGTACCGGCAGAGTAGAATAATACCTGCCCCCGTACAAGATATCGTAAGAGATGACTAAGGTATCAGAATCGAAAGATGGCGGTGTAACCATCCAAAACATTGTAGCCTGTAGTGTAGCTTGAATGCACAGGGCGGGGATGGGCAGTAGCATCCCCATCGCAAATGCTGCGCTTGCCCATCGCGGGAATTATGGGCAAAACTCTCCCTTATGGAGTGCTATCTCCACCTGTGATGAGTAGAATAGTACCTTTCCCTATACCAGGTGTCGTAAGAGGTAACTAAGGTACCAGAACCGACAGCTGCCGGTATATCCATGCACAAAAGTCAGCTCAAATGTACAGGGCGGGGATGGGCAGCGGCTTCCCCGTCGTAAAAGCTGCGCTCTGCGATTGCCAACACGCTTGCCAAACGCGGCAATTATGGGCAGCATACCCCCTTTCTTGGGGAGGCATATATCCAACAGTGGACTTTTAATGGCTGGTATGATGATGATGATGATATATAAAACCAAATTATCTAGACAATGTGATATTGATTACTTAATATTACATAAAATTGCTAGTATATGTGATGAATTATGTGTCACAAAGGATCATATAATAAACAACATTTGAAAAATTAATTATTTGACAAACTTTCATATCGCTAACGTGTTACTTTAAAAATATTCATTTGACAATTCAGGTTTCACAAATGTTTTACTTAGGAAATATTTCAATTGTTAATATACTACATTATTGTACAGTTCTGGCTGTTGTAGTCGCAGTGATAACCTGACCTAACCGCTATTTCGTTTCAGTTGACCCTACATATATTTATTATCATGTAAAATAATGCTTTGGCATTGTAAATAATTCTATCATTTATTGATATAAAAAAACATTATTAATAATGATAGTATAATTTGGCTATAACATGTATAATTATTAGCATACATTTAAATTATACAAATGTATGCTAATTATTATTTTTTTATATTTAATTAGAAGTCGATAGGTTCAATATATTACTTGTCACAATCAGCGTAAATATAAAATGGGATCTCTGTCCAGTTGTGCACACAATTTCCTTGAGACATCAGTGTGCTGATACCAGATTACTGTAATGATAACTCGGCATTCACAACCTTCCGAAGTCAGTCGCAGATCAGTTTTATCCGCGAATGGTCCTATCTACTCTCACTTGTTTTAACAGTATTAAAATTAAATGAACCATATATTTTAAAAAATTTCAAAAATGGCGAATGTGAACAAAGGCTTTGTGAGTGATGGTGTTGAGATGAATGAGATAGAAAGAGGCGTTAAGAGTTCCAAATGTGTTGGTTATGAAGAGGCGTTACAGTTAACAGGTATGTCTAATTTAAATAAGCCATTTGAATTTCGCAAAGTGTATTTTGTTTATTGTTATTTATTATAAATCTGTTATTAGTTTACATAACAACCGTTTTTGAACGCTTTATTAATAAATTAACTTTTTATTATTTGTTATTTTGAGGTTTTAATGCGCGTTTCTTTTTTTATTTTGCTGTCGTGTTTGTAGTTCATTGGCTATATAATCGTTGTGTTTATAATTTTTGAATATTTGATACAGTAAATAGAATTGTAAGTGGTGAGGGAGTTATGTTATTAAATTCTAGTTAACGATTAAATTTAACATGAAAATTAAATATATAATTTTCTAATTAAATATTTTGGTTTTGCAAATGTAAACGTTTGATTACTGGTGAGATGTATTTATGATGGTTCTCCGTAAAATAAATATTTTAAAACATAAACATTGTCATATTAAAGTACTAATCATGACAAAATTAAATCTAAAGAAGATTGTGTAATCTCTACTTATCTTATAAAGAGAGATTTGCTTACAATGAACATGTTCATAAACTACTGAGCCGATTTTGAAAGTTCTTTCACTAGTAGACTATCAGTTTCTACTTATAACAAAAACAGAACACTAAAATGAAAATATGAAAACGAGAGTGGTATTGTTCGTTTCAAAAACTACTGGAACTACTTCAAATATACTATTACAAATAGAATACTTAAATAGAAAGTCACAAAATCAGAGAGTTACATAAATAATATTTTAAATATTTATTTATCATTTCATGACCCATAATCTTCCCCATATTTTTACTGAAACAAAAATTGCGAAAACCGCGGAGTGCTAGTAGTAAGGAATGAATAGTTCTAGTCTAAAATGCTTGTGAAAAAGTAATTTACATTTCGTCATATCAACCATAGGAATTACATTTTTGGACATATGCCTCCCTAAGGGGGAGTTTGCCAATATTTGCCGCGCTGGGCCGATGTGGTTGTAATCGCAGAGCACACTGTAGTATTCAAGTTGTGCTGTGTTGGATGGATATACCGCCATCTGTCGGTTTCAGTAGCTTAATCGCCTTAAACAACACCAGGTTCAGCGGGAGGTACTATTATACTCTGCCGGTACCCCACATTTATTTACTTTAAATAAAAGGCACTGAAACAATCTGTTAAAATAGTAGTAGTAGTTTAGTAGGTACTAGTTTACTAAATACTTGTGTACTTTATTACCACATGTCCCACATGCTAGTAAATGCAATAAATTTAGTACATAACGGCTTTAGAACGCGGTTTTGTTTTGTTATCGCAATGAACCAAGTCGACAAAATACAAATGTTTCTTTCTACACGTTTAGAAAAATGAATACAGTGTTCGCATGTTTTGCAAGACACAATATCTTACAAAACATGCGAACACTATATTTTTTTTTCTGTCGTCAAATTTGCAAACGACCAGCAGTGGTTTGCCCGGATTAAATTGTTGTTCTTTCATACTAATTTTACCCCCGTTTTACCCATTTAAGGGATAATTATCAAAAAAATATTTTACATGTGCTTATGTCTTTTAATCGAGAACTTTTACAATGAATTTTATATTAAAAAATTTCAAAAAGAGCAGTTTCGTACAAACTATACACGCCCGATTAGAAATTTCTTAAATCCAGGGTTGAATTTTTTAAAATCCTTGGCCAAAATATATATATATATAATATTATATTATATATATGTGTGTGTATAATATGTAATATGTATATAATATCATGTATATGATATTGTTTTGTCGTTAAAAGTAAAATTGAAAGCCGCTTAAGAACTAACTTTAGAAATTTGACAATAAAGAAAATTGCAGATATTCTGAAATACCGTTCTCTATAATCTTGCTGTTATACAAAGGTAGGGCACTGACAGACGGCGGTATAACCATTAAGATAAACAAAAACATAATTAAATAACACTTGCAATATTTGTCGGGCCCAATGGCACAGATCGTAGTTGATGTAGACCTTATCTTATGCGTCAAAGGCCACAGGTTTGATACCCACCCAGGACCAATATTTATTTCATGATATTTGTGATTGTTCTGTGTCAGGGTGTAAAAAGATGTATTTAAGTATTAGATTACTCTGTTGTCTCAAACGAGTGCTTTCAGTGGCTTATCTCAGAATCAGGTCAATGTGTAAGATGTTGTGTAATTTTATTAATATCTTATGACTTGACTCTGAGATATGTCAAATAAAATACTGGTGTTTAAATATCATAAAATAGAGGAATTACAAATTTATTACATAGGTACTTAAATAAAATAATTGACACCCAGACAGAAAACAAACACAATCAATGCTGATGGTGATTAAGAAATGTGGGTAATATCCCATATCGTGAGTGAAGTTCTGACAATAGGAAAGTCATAATCCATCAGATTATAAAAGATAATACGAATATCATGAGGAATATCTCTTTTTCTTCATTTTTCTTATTCTGTTTTTAGTTTTAATCTCAGTTTTTTCAGCCCTTGTAAGGTAATTACTAATTGTATTGTTTCTTTTTGTTTTCTTTTTCCTCTCAT
>JACJUM010001610.1:588934-614181 GCA_020976665.1 Heortia vitessoides | reverse complement strand
GTAATTACTAATTGTATTGTTTCTTTTTGTTTTCTTTTTCCTCTCATGAACGTCTCTATATATTAATACTGTTTGATAAATAAGGAAGACCTATCCTATTATTGGTTTAATTTTATGTGTATCGAGTCAAACTTTGTATTAAACGCTGTTGGTTTTCTAAATAAATGAATACCTATTTTTGGAAAATTCAATAATAGCTAATATTACATTACTAAAATCTTTAAAGTCCCAAAACTTTTATACATCGTTAGGCAACGCACATAAGAGTATTTTAATTATCTACGCGGTCATAAGTCAAAATGACAAAGTCAAAGGAATGTTACCTACTGCTTTACCTACCTACCTAAGTCAGGGGACATTCCAATGATATTTTGAAAGCATTTTACACTTAGCGTAAAAATTGCCTGTGAAAAAGCACCGGCAGAGAAAATCAGAAGAGGAAAAACAACGAAAAAAACGAGAAACAAACGAAAATTAAACTGGCTTGTTAGTTGACCGAAAGCGAATCTGAAACTATAATATAAATAATACCATAGATATATATATATATATATATATATATATACAATAATTAAAATACTCCTATGTGCGACGTTCATAATAGAAAACGAAAAAATAATAGGAATTCCTACAGTACTTTAATCTGTAGTAAATGAATGTAACAATAGATTTTTATAAACAGTTTTTACACGATAAATTGTATAACTATATTAATCCTAAGGAATACAGATGTTAAAATGTTATAATTGAGATGCCAAGTTTCCTTTTCTGTCTTTTATTTTCTGATTGCACGCAAATTATCACTATTCAAATGCTATTAAATGTCTATTTCGAAATCTCGTTAACAAAAATTAAATGTATAGTAGCTTGTCCGTGTCTTAATGGATGCTTACATTTTTAAAAGGTGAAAATTTATGCGTAATTTCTTTATTTTTCTGATATCATCGAATTGCCAGTTTAGTGTTATTTATTTGTTTCAAAATGTTATTAAGTCATGCAAGATCTTTTCTGGGGATAGTTATTTAGATTTGAGATTCAAATTGTCTAAATATAAAATAAAATCTATAAATATAGATTTGTTAATTGTAATTGTACACAAATGACCGATGACCCTGACAACCAGTGTTATGAGTCATTTAAACGAATAGATCATTGAGTTGTTTTGCAACTAAGTTTATAGCAAGTTCATTCACGGAAGCCACCAGAAACCTGCATGAAAAACTGGTGGAGGTAAGGGTTTCAATAACATCCAATGGAAGGCATTATTGTAATCCGCTAACAAACCGTTATCTTAAAGAAGTTCAAGCTAATTCAGAATTGCTCACATTGATAACATATTCTGTGTATACCATTCAGGCCATGGAAGTTACAACATCGGTCTCCTACTGGCTTGCTTCATGGTGATCACGGCCATGGGTATTGACATCTTCGGGCTGGGCATCATCGTGACCGCCGCCACCTGCGACCTTGGCCTGAGCCTGGACCAAATAGGGGTGCTGTCGTCCATGCCATTTGCTGGTCAGTTCTATTGCTATTTATGTATTATATTTAAGCAAATAAATTGGTAAGTAAGCATACCTTCTTATCTGTTAGTTTTCAATTCCTACTAATATTATAAATGCGATAGTAACTCTGTCTGTCGGTCTGTCTGCTACGTTGTCCCACTTAATTCTCTAAACCGATTTTGATGAAATTTGGCACAGACAATCTTTAGACCCTGAGAAAGGATATAGGCTATTTCTTAATTCAAAATATGGTTTGTAAGGGATCGAAAGGGGGGAAGAAAAGTTGTTTGGGAGTATCGCTATTTTTAGAGCTAGAAACTTGAAACTAATTTTCTGGCCATTGATTCGATAAAAATAAACATGACATTCAACGTTTATATAAGTTAAGGTAAAGATATGGTACCCAAAAAAACTATTTTACGCGGACGAAGTCGCCGGCACATCTGGTACATATGATAAAATTGAAGCATATGTTTGTAATATTAAAATAACTGCTTTTCTAAATGCATATAGATGTGAACCACATAACAAAATACATATTTTTTTAATTTTTGTTTGTTTATCTGTCTGGTTGTTTGTTTGAGCTAGTGTTGTGGTGGTAGAGACATCTCACCAGGAGCGTCATCAATAAAAAATTTGCAGAAACGGGCGACAAAAAAACGTTTTGGCAGCTTTCGTCGCGTGTGCTGCAATTAAGTTATTCGTTTGAAGAGAAAGAGAACACCCTGCCCAAAGTCGCTATTCCACGCTGACGAGGTCACGTGCACAATTATTTTTAGTATACATTTATCGCTACTTGCAAATAGCGATCAATTTAAACGAGCGAAGGTTATTAAAACTGGTTTCTAGGATTTGGTATTAGCGTTAACGTAGCACCCAACAGACAACCGCCTGATATTAAACGTCACCGGAATCTATAGACAATCGTGTCATCAACTACGAGGCTAGGCTTGAAGATATAAAAGATATCTCGAGTCACGTCGATCCTTCATAGAACAGTTTATAGGTTATTCGACAGTTCTTTGCTGCCCAAAATACAATTTAAGATTCCCATTCATTCCATTCGTTCACTAAAGCTTTTTCATATTCCATTTTCCAATAATAAATCAGCAAATAATTCCATCTATCGAATGTGCAAGTCGTATAAAGATTTGCATGAAAAAAAAGATATATTCCTATATAGATTATATGTATTCAAAAATATGGTAAGTTTTATCCTTTTCTTATGAATTAGATTATAGATTTATTGTTGTTTGCGGTTTTCTTGCTTACCCTATTCTATATAAACTTTAAAATTATTTAACATGTCATGTTAAGTCATGTACAGTTGTAATAGGTTGTTACATTTTGTTACACCTGAGACAAGTTTAATTATTCCTAGTCAATATTATCTTTTACAAATCAATATTGTCTTATATTGTAATTTATGACTCGCCTATGGTTCTTTCCTGGGTCATGCACATAAAGGTCAAGCAGAAATAAAAATATTAAAGTAATGCAGAACTATTTTTTTTTCAGTTTTTCTATTCTTCATTATTGTTGTGTATAATTCAATTTTTTTTCATTAACGGCGAATAAGAAAACGACTTGCAATTTTTTTTGTGTGAGATACAAAATTCCCATCAGTTTACACAAGAATACTTAAAAGTAACAATTCTAAAGTTTTAATATCTTTAATGAAATACAAACAAACATCTGTAGCACTGATTTTTGTTTATGTTTTATTAGTTTGACTTCGGGAATATTTCTAAACATATTTATATAAACATAAACAATATTTCTAAACCTTGACACATGATCTTAAGGGACCCGGGTCGTGGGTTCGATTCCCACCCAGAGCAAGTATTTATATGATGATATTTGTGTTTGTTCTGTGTCTGGGTGCTAAAATATGTATTTAAGTATATTACTTATTTGTGATTCCTCTGTTGTCTGGCGTCCGTAACACAAGTGCTTTAAGCGACTTACCACGGAGTCAGGTTAATGTGTGAGATGTTATGGGAATTACTTATATTATTTATACCTATATTATAACAACACAATTGATTTATTATATCGGTAGCTGATTTGTATGCAAATATTTGTCCACTACGGAGCTTAAGAACAATATAATCAGTATTACTTTGTATATCACAAAGGTATTCATTTGAAACCGACTCTCGGAAATTGAACCCAAAATGGTTTATTGGCACGAAACGTTTCATAAGAGATTTTGATGCCTGTCTAGGCAAGTCAACAACGAGTCATTTAGTAAACGAATTTGTTGCTTAACTTGTGTCCTTCTTTCAGGATGTTAGTTTACTATTTTCATCTGCGATTAAAAATACATGTATATCTGTTCTTTTTCCGTCGCTAATTTTAATGTATCTCTGTCCGCAGGCTGCTTCTACTAGCGTCTCACTACTTATTTTTCTCTTTAATATTGATAGCTGCATACGATAGCTGTCTAAAGTAACATTCATGTTAGCTATTTTCATTCTTAAATAGGTATTATCCACCAGAAGTTGCCGCAAGTTACGAAGACTAGTAGCTTCGCTTACCACAAAACGAGACCTTGTCAAGCAGCATGGACTTCAAGGTCGAGTTGCTACTTTTCTCTGTTTTTCCCTTTCACGCTTTTTTCTTGCCTTTTCTCTCCAAACCTTCCTAAGATCTGTTTGTTCCCTAGGAGTGTAGTCTTTAATAGATTTGATTTGACCACCCGCTTACTTTCTTTTATATCTTTGATTGTCTTTTTTCCCCCTCTCTTTAATACCTACTTCGCTCATGAACGCGCGAGCGAGCCTCATGCTTAACTTTTTTTGTTTACGTTGTTTTGTTTTTCTTTCTTCATCTGAAAGTGTAATGTTGGAATTGTTTGTTTGCATCTTTGCTGGAATAAAATACAGGTATTAATTAATGCAAAAAAGCGATTTTACAAATAAATGCGCACAGCATTTTAAATTTCTTTTATTAATACTTAAAAGTAACTCAGTATACATATGATATACATGTTAATGTAGTCAAAAACATCGATTAATATAGTCGATTTATATTTGTCTTATCGTGTGCACGAAACTTCATTTTAAGGTCAAATGTCAAGCGATGTATTTTCTATTCACTAGCTTACACAAGTGGAAACATTTTGAAATATCAAAATAAATTATATTTTGCAAAGTAATACTCACCACTGAATATTAGTGATAAAAAGCACCTAATCATTTACAAAATACTGTGCTTACTAATATTTTAATGACATGCAGACACAGGTCACAGGTCAACAGCGAAATAGGTCGCCTGACCAAAAGGAAGATAGATTCAGTGTTGCCAACTGAGAAAAAAGAACTAAGTACGGTCCAATAAATAAAATAATGTCTTTTATTGTATCCACGGAATATTCTTAAACATGTCACCAAAGTATTAGTTAATTTAGTATAAACTAAACTTTGTCTACCAAAAAGTGATGTTTTCTTATATGGTTTTAATTTTACCATCTTTAATGAATATCTTATGTTATTAATAAATAATTTATGTGTATCGTATTTAAACTATTTTCCACTTTACCCCAAATATAATAATTACTTCCTGTAACAGTTCAAACTTCTAGATCGTAAATATTAGAATAAATAAAAAAGTAAATGATGCTATCTAGATCATAAATATTAAAATCATAAAATTTATGTATTATATAGGATCTTTACTATATACATACATAACTTACATATAAACCGGTTGATTCCCATAAATTACACAGTACATGGGAGAAAGGGTAAAGGATGTATGAAAGTAGAATGACTGCATAAATATACAGAACGGAAGTCAACGGAAGAGTTGGTAGAGGACGACCGAGGCGAACATATCTTAACCAGGAAGAAGAGGTATTAAGAAGGGCCAGGTCAGAAGTACCAAGAATAAACGAGCATGTATGAAAGGATTAGTGCGAGTAAGGGAAGCGAGAGAGGTATACCAAGATCGTAACAAGTAATGATCCATAGTCTCTGCCTAACCCAAGTTTGGTACCTCTCGTACCTCATCATTAATGAATGAAACTATTCTTTGTGTATACTGATGTAAGAGCAGTCTTCCGTTCCCGATTACGTTTCAGTATTCCCCACGGGACGAGGTGGTATTTGGTTTTTAGTTTAGAAAGTTATGCTAATTAATTTTTATATTTGTACGTCCAGTAAAGTAAATCCAAACTGGTGTGTCAGGTATAATAGTGATGTCCTACCCGTGGGGCTACCTGTCGGACACCCGCGGCCGCAAGTTGGTGCTGATGTGGGCTATGGGCGGCAGCTTCGTGTGCGCGGTGCTCAGCAGCTTCTCCCCCACCTGGCAGGTCCTGGCGGCGTTGAGGTTCATCGGGTCCGCCTTGTAAGTGTATCAGGCAGTTTGCTAATAGTTTTGTATGAATTGAGAATTTCATATCAAAAACTGTTGTGTGGTTTCTAATCGGTGGTCCAACGACTACCAGTGGTCTCAAATAACCGGAAAAGTAATTCGAAATATCATTAAAGATTGTGTGCCATAGTAAATTAGTTTCAAAATTACTGTCATTGTCTAAATTTACATTGATATAAAATCTACCTATTCGACTTTCTAATGAAAATGTTATGTTTTTTATTAAAGTAATATTACCATTGCATGATAATAAATACCTTTTATTCAGATATTTCCTAATACTTAACTAAACACGTAGAACTTTAAACATAAAAAGAAAACATAAATAAATATAAAAATGAAATATTATATTTATTTCTATATTATTCTAGTATTTGTAGCTTGCCTATTTTCTGAAGATCTATTTGCCATCAGCAGGAGACTCCTCCAGCCTTTTCCATTCAATTGAAGGATACTGAAGAGTTTTTGATTTTGGTTTATTTTTGGATCGAGTCAGTTTATTTTCTCGGTCTCTGTGGTCTCTATTGACAAAAAAAATCGAAGTGGCCTTTGGTCAGTGGTATGTTGGGAACCGCTGAACTTAAAGAAAATAAAATAAACTATCGGGTATCCAGTTTATTTAACTAATATTCATATCGTGAGTGGACAATGACCTCTTGTGAATGCCTCGCTTGACAGGAGCGAGTAGAATTCTTATGTGTAAAGTTCATCAGTGAGTCCTGCCGCGTCTGATGTGGCTCCCCAATATAGAACCTCATTGGTGATGGATGTATACTATATACAAAACAAGAAATTTGGGAAAACGGATTCGATATATATCTAAAAAGAGCGATGTAAGAGCATCAAATAACGACATTAAGTATATTAAGGTTTGCATATTGGCTCTGAAATATTTACAAACTGGGAATTCAGTATATAAATGATAGAATAGATTATACAAAAAAATATATTTACTCGTCGTATATTTACCAACAATTAACACCACCAATTGACCCGTGACAGAGTAGAATAGTACCTCTCCCAGGTGTCGTAAGATGACATCACAGAGCCAGGATGGGCAAAAGCATTCTCGTCGCGAAAGCTGCGCTCTGCGATTGCCAATACACTTGTCCGGCGTGGCAATTTTGAGCAAATCCCCATTTCTTAGGCAGGCCTTTATCCGGCAGTAGACTTCTAATGGCTGGTATGATAATGAAAGATCTGGTTTTAGGAAGATAAATGTCCAATAATTTAAAACCGCGATAAACCTGATAGGAAAGATTAGTGTGTTTGTTGGCATGACAGTTTTAGATTTAGTTCATCGACGTTAAATATTTTCATCTCGTTTACATGACAAGTAGTTATCGGTTATTGTGTTTAATCAATCAGTCTGACCCACTTACGAGATTTATCTTATTTTCAATCGTTTCTATATCTCTTTGAAATGAGGCGATCAGTCTGGCTCTTATCAAAGATGTTTACTGACGAATTTTAAGAACGCCCTCTTTTTTTTTAACTATATTCAATCTGTGAAACAATCTTATGTTAGGTATTCGAGTAACCGGACTGTGTTGTTACACGGTCGTATAACCGCTCCGATCTCGCGAGCTTTGCGGGCTTGACCGCGCTAAACGCGCGGTCGCGGCCGCGGGGCACGCAGGATGAATACGGGCATCAGACCTCTCATCTATGAGAGGCCCCGCCCTCTTTTTTCGGTGGCGCTGGAATTGACGTCTGAGTAGTCCAGCATTAGGTTCGTCCGAAAAAAAACCGGTCGTATAAACGAAAATTTTAAAATGATATCACAGTCAATTATGAACTCAATACTTCACCTTTAAAGGCTAAAATTGACAAATGTGAATATATATTTCTATAATTATAATAAATCCCCGCCATATATCATACATTGAAGTGGCTCCGAGCTAAGTCGCTTTAAGCCCTTGTGTTACAGACATCAGAACACAGAGAAATCACTATTATAATACTTAAATAAATATATTTAACAGAAATAATTAACTTAGATTTTTTTGAAATCACAATGTTAGTAGAGATATGCGCGTTCAAACAAACGCATGTGCAGGTCCAGCGCTGCCGAATCCGCCACCTACGCGCTGCTTGGCGAGTGCTGCATTGCTAAGGTGCGCGCGCGCTACATGCTACTGATGACTAGCGCGCTCATGCTCACGCCCACGATCTATTACAGTAAGTATTCACCCAAATAATGTGTCTGAGTGCCGTGAGGTACTGGCAGAGTAGAATAGTACCTCGCACTGTACTAGGTGCCGTAAGAGGCGACTAAGGTGCTAGAACCAATAGATGGCGGTTTATCTATCCGAATCAGTGCAGCTCGAATGCACAGGACGGGGACTGCTAGCAGAATCCTCATCGTATAAATGTATACTCTCAAGTGTACAGGCGGGGTTGAGGAGCAGCATATCCACTGCGGAAGCTGCAATCTGCGATATTTATGGAAATCTAATCTAATTATGGAAAACTCCTTTTCTTATAGAGTCCTATGTCAAGCAGTGGGCGTCCAATGGCCGATGATAATTATAGTATATAGTAGCAATACTTCATTGTTTCACTCACGCAGTTCCTATCAGCGTGACAATATAGACATACAATGAGTTAACTACGTCACTTGCTGATAATGTAATTTTCTATTCGTGAAAGAGTTTTTGAAATGAGTTTAGTAATTTTCGAGTGTTTTTGTTATAAACAAACAAAAGTACAAATATAGCACAGCGTGTGTTACTTGGTAAAAAACTTTATAATGAATGAATGAATGATCTTTTAAAAACGGGCTAGTAATTTTTCAGCTAAGCCGCAATAAAATTTTTTTCACCGTTGGTAAGCTACTTCCTTGAGTGACATAGGCTATACTTAATTTTCTAAAAAATAATCTAACTTTCTTTAATCGCAAACGCTGCAATAACTATTGAAGATATAAAAGAAACGTCGCGACATCATATCTCTAACTATTATAATTTGCTCACACTAAGAGATTTTATATAAAAAAAATAAAATACCACTATTTGTACCTTGGTATTATCTTATTAAAATAAATTTATTATTTGAGATTTCTTCAAAACATTTATGTAACTTATCAAATTATTACATTCTGACATGCCATTCAAAAGATATCACGAGTTAAAAATTTTGAAAAATATCTGCTCGGCGGCTAGCTATATAAACGCTTGTTTATTCAGATTACATTGCAAAAGTTGGGTGAACCCATATAAAGGTCTAAAAAAGTCACTAGAACTATTTTGTATCCTTATCGAGCGCGTGCAATGCCGAGGCGCGTCGGTAGTCATTAAATATAATATTAACTAGAGGGTAATCTAGGAGATATGTACACGTCATGTCTTATTTCATTTATTTTATTTCATCATCATCATCATACCAGCCATTAAAATTCCACTGTTGGACATAGGCCTCCCTAGGAAAGGGGTAATGTTGCCCATAATTGCTGCACTGGGTCAGCGTGTTAGCAATCGCAGAGTGCAGATTTCGTGACGGGGAAGCTGCTGCACATCCCCGCCCTGTACATTTGAGCTGACTTTTTTGCATAGACATACCGGCACCTGTCGGATCTGGTACCTTAGTCGCCTCTTACGACACCTGGTACAGGGGGAGGTACTATTCTACTCTGCCGGTACCTCACGGCTAATTATTAAGTTTACATAAAGGTATGTTTATAGTAAAATCAGGAGTAAACTTATTCAATTGCCCATTAAAAAAAATTATTATTTTATAGAGCCAAGTGAGGCGCAATGCGAGCTTAATGCATGGACGTAATGTATGTTTGTTTGTTTGTTATTCGCATGAGTCTTATAACACATATTATTAGCATATAATACGCATTACATTATCGCACATGTATCGAATGTGAATAACTTATGTATGTATTTTGTTCAGTCCTAGACCTCCCAATTATATTATATACCGCTCAAATATCTCTCTTCTGCAGGATAAATAAACTTTAATGTCAGGATTAATCAATATATACTCGTATATATACCATAAGTCATAATAATTATTATTCAATTTAAAATTTTATTTAGTGCTAATATAAAAAAAATTAAGTATGTACGTAGCCTGTTTATTTTGCGAAAATACTATTAAAGTAAAAAAAATGTATTGGGTTATATATTTTGAGAGATTTTTATTAAATACGTTTTTATTAACTTAAATTATCACACCTTGAAAAGGTAAATTTATAACAACTAAAGCTATTTTAATAGAATATATAAATAGTAGAAACTGATTAATAATCTTAAAATAACTTAAATAAACTAAACACGCGTTTTTATGACGGTTTATTAAAATATCTTATAAGTTGCATAGGATTGTGTTGCAAAAATACGTATATACGTATATGTATTCGTCATATACAATTCCTTATCTTATAGTTGGACTTAGCTTCTGTTACTTCACACGCGAAGAAAAAATATCTTAACGTGATAAAAATAATTGGATTATAAGTTCACATACAATATTAAAATGTAGAGACGAGTAACTGCTCTGTTGCCGAGAAATATATATAAAAGTGGAGTTAACCGTCTTTTACAGTAGTAAATTTATTGTAGCGTTTACTTAATATTAAAAATTATTTAAAATAAGTTGTTTTCTCCCATTGAAGGGCAGAAAATGTTTTCTAGAGCCAACATAAAAGGAAGTCAAATCAGCTACTGAAGTGTGGATGAGACCGATGTCTCTCTTTATCATTTTTCTGGGCATTTGAATTATTTTACCATATATGATTGCTAAGACGCTTCAACATATTTGATAGCAGGGTGTTAGACCGGCCCCCTGCCGCAGCCGGCATACGCAGTAGCTACGGACTCCCCGATAACTAGCTGCCAACTTATCGTATATATACACAGCGCTTAAGAAAACTTTGCTTGCGCGATTCAGAATTCCACTTTCATTTAGTATTTTCAAGAGTATAGAGACTATTTTTGTCTTAAACTACAAAACAAAACAAAACATTTATTGTTAATCTTCTTTGTTTCATTCATCAAAATTAGAAAAAAACACTAACTTTTACATTATGATCAATTTATTATTTTAAAGGAGCTCTTATTGTAGAGCCACGAGTAAAAAAGAGACGGCAATAGCGCAATCAGCTGTAGCAACGCGGCAGAAGCCGATCGATTTATATTAGGTTTTAATGTTAAATCGACTCTACTGACTTTACATTAAAGCGCACTTTAACGTGGCTACGTTACGTTACTAACCATGAAATAGAATAGGGTATGATGTCATTCATTTACGAAAAACAGTTTTATTTGCTAACAAAGCAATATTGATCGATTAGTCGTTAATATAGTTACAACGTTTTGTTTAGTCTGAAAATATTTAAATGTATTAATTTCTCAAATAACGACTCTACAAAATGCCACCAGCTTTTTTTCTGTAAACAACTTAAATGTTGCTCTACTTTTTCTTGCTTGCAGACCTGTACAAAGATGTCTCTATAACTACACTGTTATCAAACATACAACTTCTTAATAATCGGTTTTTATTAGCGCCTGTTAGTTCATTGCATGCAATGTTTTATTCCAGATGATTTGCATGAACGTTTTTTATACTTGTTTGTCGTAACCGAGATATTAAATAAAAGAATCAGTATAATATTCCATAATAATGTGAAAATTTTCAGGATAAATTAGAGTATATTTATGGAAAAGCTTTTTGAAAAACATCTGGCTAATAAAAGCTAGTGCTTACTTTTTATTTGTGCTTATATTTTAATTAGATAAAAAAGGTTTATTTACACACCATTGGATATTTGTATAATTTTTTTATTAGACCAGGTCGATAAACATGCATACAGTCTGCGTGATAGTAAGCGTCACCACATCCTATACTTACTTCACTTACGCTTTGCCAATCTTATGACTCGAAGATGATATTGTGTCATTTTATGCAGTCAATACAGCAATGCAATCAGCATTGAAAAATGCGGACAACAACGTGAATACTTGGCGGTAGAAGTATGTGAGGTTGAGGTACCATTGCAAACGACCTTTGTATGAGGGCTGCCTAATGTTTTATGTAAATTAAACATGAATTTTATATCATATCGTACCTATGAAAAGATAAGCGGGTTACGTTTACAAAATCTATCTGAATTCGTTGCGTTATTTAAAGGATCTATTTATAAAGAAGGAGGAAACTGACTTCGTTTTAAATAGATATATGTGTCTCTATGTAAAGATTAGTTATTATATAGATTAAAACATGCAAAGTCTTTCAATTATATCATACATATCAATTTTATCTCAAATGTGAACTAACGTATGGGCTATATTAATGAAAAGATTTATTAAAATCTATGCAGTTGTTATTGTGGAGCAACAAACATTTATACATCTTTCTATACAAACAGTACTTTGTTATAATTACACATAACAAAGTATTACTTCACATAGTTGTTGCCCGCGACATTGCTAACATGAAAAAGATGCCGGGGAAAAAGCATGCCACATATTTTGTTGCCCGAAAAACACAGGAAAATGTTAGGCACTGAAAATGTACCTTCTTCTGGGATAGTAAATAGTTTAATACTATTCTAGAATACGATCTTTATGCCATGTTAATATGCAATCCAGTGCAATACGTGCACCAGATCTGTCAACAGTGATATCTGACAGAATATACACATAAAAATTTCATCATCATCATACCAGCCATTAGAAGTCCACTGCTGGACATAGACCTCTCAAAGTAAGCGTGTTGGCATCGCAGAGTGCAGTTTTTGTGACGGGGATGCTGCTGCCCATCCCCGCCCTCTGAATTTGAGCTGACACGTTCTGGATGGATATACCATCGGTCTGGCTTGCTGGTTTTGGTATCTGAGTTGCCTCTTACGATAACTGGTGTTGTGGGAGGTATTATTCTACTCTGCCGGTACCTCACGTCAATTGACCTCATTGAATTACGGCACTATAAATACAACTTCTTCGTGGTATTCTTTTAATATGTATTGACTGACACGCTTTTTATATATGCATATTTATTAATGTTTTATCCGATGGCTCATTTGGTGGTGTCCCGGGGTCTTCCCTGGGGTTCGATCCCCGTACCATCAAACATTTACACAATTATATGATGAATATTTGTAATTATTTTTAATTTGGGTATTGATTATGTATTGTAGTATTATATTTGTAGTTAATTTGTTTTCTATTGTCCGTAAAAAAAGCTTGAAGCAATTTATCTCGGAGTCGGGCAACGTATAAGATTATGTCAATATATTTTATTAATTTATTAAAAAAGGCTGTAAAAATACTTATATGTATTTTTAATCTTCATAGTGACAGACACTAAAAAGTTTATTTATTATTTATAACCTATTCTTTTATATTAATTATTCGACAAACAACTATAAACGCTCGTATCACAAGGATATCACTGTCACTTGAAGATATTATGTCCCATTACCCAGTACTTTTACTGCCTTTTTCACCTTTGAAATCGGAAAACAGCAATATTACAAACCTGATTTTAGCGGTAGAAATGGAAGAGAGTACCAATGCAGACGACCTTTGTATGAGGTCTACATCTAATAGATCTATGGTATTTATCATCATCATCATCATACCAGCCATGCAAGACATAGGCCTCTCCAAAATAGGAGGTTTTTGCCCATAATTGCCGCGCTGGGCAAGCGTGCTGGCAATCGCAGAGCGCAGCCTCCGTTACGGAGGTGCTGCTGCCCATCCACGCCCTAAACATTTAAGTTGCAGTGTTTTTGATGGATATACCGCCATTTGTTAGTTTTGGTACCTTAGTCGCCTCTTACGATACCTGGTGCAGTGGGTGGTACTATTCTACTCTGCCAGTACCTCACGGCAAATATGGTATTATGCTATAATATTATGTTGTATTTCTTGTCTACCTCAGTATGGGGATACCTCATAATGAAGCTGAACTTCTCGACTCCCTTCCTGGGGATCGTATACCGACCGTGGCGGTTGCTAACGCTGGTGATGGCCCTGCCGCTGGGGCTGGGCGCACTGATGCTGCACTTCTACTGTGAGAGTCCAAAGTTCCTCGCCAACGTCGGCAGGAGGCGTGAAGCTGTCGAGAACTTGAGAGTCATGTACGCGAAGAATGGAGGTAACGGAGAAGAGTACCCAGTAAGTTATCTTTGAGTAATACCTCTTTGTTGGTAGTTTATATTACCTTAACTTTTTTACCTCAGCTAAAGAAAAAATAGACATATGTACTAAGGTCTCAGCAGCTCAAGAGTAGTGTAGTCCTTCGGAAAAAATAAAATGCGGATTCGAATCCCACCTTTAGAATGAGACAAGCATGTTAGGAAATATTATCGATCATCATATTAGTAATAGAGGCCATTTGTCGTCGCCTCCCCCCCCCACCCCCGAAATAGGGGGATTCATGCCTGTAATTGCCGCGCTGGGCAGGCGTGGTGGCAATCGCAAAGCGCAACTTCGCGACAAGGATACTGCTGCCACCCCCTTTTTGTAGTATTTAAGCTGCGTTGTTATAGATGGATGAAGGGAGATACTATTCTACTCCGCCGGTAACCTACGACTTTACTAATATCATAAAGCTGAAGAGTTTATTTGTTTGAACGCGCTAATCTCAAGAACCATTGGACCGTTAAATAAAAACTTTCTGTGCTGGATAATTAATTTATCGAAAAAGTCTAGTATATTTCTCAAAGTTACTATCAGATGCGGACAAAGTCCAAGTAATAAAAACTTTAGCATTTTTCAATGCGTTAAATAATACTTTTTGTTATAGTTAGACCTCATACAAAGGTCGCCTGATTGATATCTCATTCTCAGCCATTGCTACCGCCCAACACCAGTATTCATTTATTGATTCACATTCGGATTGCTGTGTTCTGGTTTAAAGGGTGATAGAGAAATTACTGAGCAAAATGATGTAATACCTTCAAGTTACAAGGTTGGTATCGCGCTGGTGATATTACGAACGTCTCTAGGCTGTATATACGTTTGTTTGTCAAACTGGTCCAATTAAAAAATATCGTTGAAATAAAAAAAAAATGCAAATCTAAACAACACTCTGAAGTTAAGGTATAGTTATTAAATTTGGAACTTATTGGTTACTGGCAGCGTTCAGCTGTTTCACCCGAAATTCCTCATCTCCGAAGAATTCAGGAATATTATAGCTTATGTTATCTGTTGATAATGTAAAATTACCTTTAGTGATGGACTTTCTCAAATCGTTTTAGTAGTTACTGTGTTCCTTTTTTACCAACATACAAGTATATAAATCTTAGATCCATACAGTTGCATTTTAGGTAGAGATCTCTATTATTTTAAAAAATAAAGTATTCTAGCTTATTATTATTATTAAAGTGTAGTACATCATTTTGATCTATTTCATCGAGTTCAGCAAATCTTTGCAGTGTAAGCGCAAAAAAATGTGTTTATTGCCGACGTCACATTAGAAAACACTAAGATTATCAGTGTTTCTCTACTTAATTATGCATGTATTATACAAATAAATCCTCCTCTTGAATCACTCTCATCATCTATTTATTCAAAAAAAACAGGTCAAACCGTGGCGTTGTTTTAAATATCACTTTGTTTTTTACTATAAAGTGCTGTGATTTTACACCAGAAAAATGTAGCTTAGTATTAGTGAAAGGATTCCCAAAATTGGTAGAGTATTTTTAAGCTTGTCATACGGCTACTATAATGATGGTAGAACATCCTGCGAAAAACAGGGCTTAATTTTTTTTGCTGGGACTGTTTATACGATATAAAACCTATACATATAGAGGTCAAAAGGTTTAATATTGTAAATTATTGTTTCAGGTTCAAGACATCTTCCTCGAAGACGGTAGCAAAGAAGAGGTGGGCGTGTTCTCTCTAAGGTCCCTGTGGACCCAGATCTCCCCACTCTTTCAACCTCCGCTGTTATGGAGGACGCTGCTACTATATTATTTGACATTCGTCATTTATATTGCGTAAGTGCTCTTTTATTCTATTACATACAAACTAACAGAATTGCTCTGTGCATGTTTAATAAAATCGCCTTGAAACAAAGAAAATATACAGAACATTACATACATAGATCTTAGTTCGAGGTAAATCGTTTAAAGTAAGCGTGTTACAAACATCAGACAAGAAAGGAGTCACAAATATATTACTGAAGTACACATTTAACACCCAGACACGCTGTTTCAGCTGTTGTCAGTTCCGTAATTCATGGCATATTTGTTAAATCAAGAAATGATAAAATATATCATATATAATACGTGGGGTACCGGCAGAGTAGAATAGTACCTCCCCCTGTACCGAGTATCGTAAGAGGCGACTGAGATACCGGAACCGACAGATGGCGGTATAGCTATCCGAACAGTGTAGCTTTGAAAAGGGCAGGGATGGACAGCAATTTACCCGTTGCAATAGCTACGTTCTGCGATGGTCACGACACTTACCCAGCGTGGCAATTATGGGCAAAGTTCTTCCTTATGTGGGGAGGCCTATATCTAGCAGTGGATATGGATATGATATTGATATATAAATACATATATACATCACGCCTGTGTCCCTTCGGGGTAGGCAGAGACAATGAATCTCCCCTCGTTACGATCTTGGCATACCTCTCTTGCTTCCCTTACTCGCATTAGTCCTTTCATACACGCTTGTTTATTCTTGGTACTACTGACCTGGCCCGTTCTTTAATACCCCTTCTACCTGGTTAAGATAGGTTCGTCTAGGTTATCCCAAACCAACTCTTCCATTCACTTCCGTACGATATATTTGTTTAGTCATTCTACTTTCATCCATCCTTTCTACATATCCAAACACATTAACATTCCTTTCTCTATTGTTGTCACAACACCATCTTTTACACCCCATCGATCTCTTATCACTCTACAAACTTATAAGTCAGCTAAGAAGTTCAAGCAATTAATTTTTTATAGCAATTTATAAGTCAACGTAGACGTCTATCGTACTGTAAGTGTGACTTCGTTGACAGTAACAACAGCTTTGCAATCATCCTGCCGACGATATTCAACGTGTTCTTCACATCGTATGCTACCAGCGGCGCCGACGCAGGTTTTTGCGATCTATTCGCGGTCACCAACGGGACTGACAGCCAGGTAGGGTTTAGAATATTTTTAGGGTAACTATAGCTCAGATTCGCTTTAAGGTACCAGCAGAGTAAAATAGTACCTCTGCAGGTGACGCAAAAGGCGACAAGGCTCCAGAACCGACAGATTGCGGTATAGCCACCTGAAACAGTGTAGTTCAATAGGGAATACCGCGTTGGCAAGCGTGTTGATAAACGCAGAATGCAACTTTCGTGACGGGGATACTGCTGCCCATCCCCACCTAATGCATTTGAGCTTTATTCTATCGGATGGATATACCGCCGGTTCTGGTACTTAGTCGCCTTTTACGACACTTGTTTACAGAGGGAGGTACTATTCTATCCTGCCGGTACTCCATGGCCAAATAATAAATACAATTTCTAAAATTATTTTAGTGATTCCAAAGGGAGGAAAATCACAGTCAGAGCAATCTTAAAGACTAAAAATAAAAACTACATTATTAGAATATGTGAAAATACTTGAATTATCTCTCATCTCACTACTTCTTCTACTAAGTTTTGTATAATTTTCTGTTGTATGTTGTGTGTTATGAGCGAAACAGTGTAGGTATACCTATGTTCACAGACAGAGAACGTGAGCAGTGAGTGCGTGAACACAATCAACGACAATACAATCTGGGCGGGGTGCGCCCACGGTTTCTCCTTCTTCGTACTCAACGCTCTTATCTCACAGTGTGCCAATAAGAGAAAGGTGAGTTGCACACTTCACTGTGTCGAATAGAATCAGGAATAAGGAGATCTTAGAACAGCCAAAGTCACTGAAGTAGCCCTGCGGATTAGCAAGTCGAAGTGGCAGTGAGCAGAGCACATGGAACGCAGAACTGATGGCTGATACGAGAAAGGTTCTGGATTAGAGACCCACACATAAAGTAGACAGACAGACTTACAACTCCTTCCACTGGCTGGATGTTCCACAAATCCCAATACCTCAGACCGTTTCGACTAAGGGAAGGTCCCAAGTCAAGCTGTATCTTCTCTTATTAAAGACTGGCAATGCACCTAGGTTCAGAGTATAGTAGAAAGATACAGCGCCATCTAGCAAACTTATAAAGAAAAAGCAGCGCGGTTCCATCCGCGTTAAGTTGAATAGCAAACCTAGAGTCATTTTTGCCTTGCTGTTATTGGTCCTCGAGTGATATTATATCGGTATATACAAAAGGAGAAAGCTGACTGACTCTATCGGTACCCCACGGCCATATTTACTTTCTCCGTACTTTATTTACTAATGCTGCTTCTTTAACTTTATAACTTAATTTCTGATGTACATTATTTTATATACATATTTTTTATATCATATGTATTTATTGCATTTATTTATACAAATATGTATGTAACGTTTATCTATTTTGTATGTATATTGTCTGCACCACTGTATATATAGATCTTTTTATGTTTCGTGTAATGGTTGACTGGGAGATAATGCCAACTGGCATTAAGTTCGCCATTTCTACATTTTGTATTTTTTTGTGCAATAAAGATTTAATAAATAAATAAATATTCGCACAAACAATTCAGAAATAATGGAGTAGATTTTACTAACGGTCAAGTACTGTTAACAAATTATGATCAGAAGTGGGACATCTTTGGAGTTAAACTAGGACATGAATTCACCAAAGTTTCCCTTAGATTTTGACAATCGTGATCTTGCTGGTGGCCGCCGCAGCAGCAGTGGGCATCGACAACACCGGCGAGCCAATCAGCGGGCTGGTGCTCTTCTACGTGTTCCTCACCACAGCCATGGTCTTTGGAGTCGTCTCTTCGTACTTCGTGGACCTGTACCCTACGTCATACCGGTTAGTCTATCCAACTTAGACCACAACTAGATTACAATTCATCATAGCACATAGCATTAAGATGGTTTTAACGAATTTCACCACTGTATTGTTTTGTTTTTAAAATAGTTTCTTAAAGCACTCGTCAATGTCACGGTCATCAGACAACATAGTAGTCACAAAAACAATATTTAAATACATATTTTTAACGCTCGGACACAGGACAAAGACTAATATTATCATATAAATATTTGTCCTGATAAGTATATATATATATATATATATATATACTTCTTATATTACATTATAATATCAACATAATATTATCTTATAATATCATCATATCGTCATTCTTCATTCATATTCGAATTGTATAAACAGAATATTAAGTTTTATGATACCCTGTTTGTTTTATCGCACTGCGCCCGCGCTCCCGGGTGTTACTAATAGTGTGCGAGCATAATAAAACCACTCATTAATTAGCAAATAACCTCTTATTCGCTAATTAATGAGTGAGTGAGCATAATAGAACCATTCATTAATTAGCAAATAAGAGGTCTGGCCTCTCAATGACGCTTCTTCATAATATCGTCATCATTATAGTATTATCTTATAATATCATCATATACATATATATATATGATGATATTTATGTTTGTTCTGATTACTCTGTTGTCTGATATCCGGAATCAGGTCAATTAATGAGATGCTGTATGAATTTATTACATTTATTGAATTAAGTCAGATATAATGACTTCACTTCTGCCGGATATATTGACATGTCGCTTTTTATGATCTATTTTAAACTATAATGTGACTGACTTGGTTCCTAACATCTTTTATTTTTAATCTCTTTGTGCCTACGTGGGGCGAACGCGAGCCTCGTTTTGTCGAATTATTTTTCTTGTTGTTTGTCAGCTATGGACTATTAAACCGAGTTTAAATTCAATTTGAAAATTTGAACGCCAAGTGAAATTTGATCCAACTTGAAAGATGGGATAGCTTACATTTTAATTTATAGCTGCAATATTAATACAGGAGGTAGCCTTACACAAAGGTCGTTTGAATTGGTACCTCAGACTCACCTAATTCGATCGCCAAATAGCAGCGTTCGCATTGCTGTGTTTCGGTTAGAAAGGCAGTGAAATCTGTCTGGTAACGCGCTAATGATTCTCTTTTGATATCACGAGAGTCTAAAGGCTGCAGTGACGCTTACTATCACGCGGACTGTACGCTTGTTTGTCGACCTGGTCTAACAAAAAAAATAGGAAACATCGGGGCGGCTATTGAATTAAATTAGGTATCTAAACAATATCTTCATAAATTAGTTCAATAGACTGATAGATAATAGTCAATTGCAAGCAGGAAATTGACTAATAAAACCAACGGAAATCAATAATCAAGAAAAGAAATATTTATGCCTCGATTACACGGCATAAATAACTAACAGTTTCCGCGACTTCGTCCGCCTACAATAGACGTTCAGGTTTTATTTATTTATTTTAAAACGGAAGTAAAATATAGCCTTCTTCGATAAATGGACTATCCAACACTGAAATAATTTTTCCAATCGGACCAGCGGTTCCTGAGATTAAACTTTTTTTTTTTCATACAGACAAACTCTTTAGTTTTATAATATCAGTATAGATAAAAATAGATTACTTACTCGTGACAATAGCTTAATTTCGCTGTAATGTTAGTTCGTGATTGTGTCGCACATATTTTTATGTGCATTTATCACGATAATTCATTAATAACTGCTGTAGACAGGATGATCAATTCACGTAATTACGAAATTAAATGTTAATTACTTCAGTGAGAAAGAAAACATTTATTGACCGCAAAAAGTAATTAAATGAATACATTACAAGAACAGAAGAAAATAAAGGAACAAAAAATGCGAAACAAGACTAAGATGAGAAGATGATGGTCAATTCGGTGCCTCCCTCGTAGGATTCGACGAACTCCAAACCTCTCTCGTGGCAGCCAAAGCGTGTTTCTGATAACAAAGCGCAGTGTCCTAGATGATTTTAATGATTTACAATATCAGGAATAGATCTAAATTTGTTATCAAAAACGACGCCTAAATCCTTAATAGTGTCTACTTCTTTTATATTACAACAGCCAAAACCAGATTATTAGAAAAAAATCGTTTTAAGATAGATAAATAATCCGGTTTCATTGAATAAATATACTGACCCAAACCTCTTTTATTAATGAGTAAGTCTATATTGGAACACATATAAAACACGCTCACGCCAATAAAATAATTTAGTGAAATTTGAAACGTAAATAGCTTGGTCAGTGCCTGGCTCACTGCCTTTTTGTCCAAAATTGTTTGATTGCCAACTAACGTTGCACAGAATTTTATTTCATCGAATAATTATTTTCGAACTTATCATAAAGTTTTGTTCTACTTCCGAATCTCATAGTTGGTGGTCGACAAGACCCAGTAGTCACGTCTTTAGAATGAAAAATTAAATAGAGAGAACTCTGTGTGAATCAGATATGAGGATAAAAGAACCACAATTACCGACATAGCCGGGTGGTATCAAGTTGAAGTGGCAGTTGTCAGGGCACTTAGTACACAGAAGACCGGCAAGCACAGCGTAGGACATCAACGCAGACAACAGAGTGACTAAAACGCCGAATTGCGTTGGACGCAGGCTTCATACAACAGGTCCTACTGGGACTCACTAGGGCCTATATATGGCCGACGTCCAGCAGTGTACGTCCTACGGCTGACATGAAAATGATGTTTGTTTACAAGTTATGATGATAACTTTGACTTTCAGTGGTATGGTGGCATGCCTGGGCATGATGGTGGCCCGGCTGAGCGCGTTCGCCGGCACCAACATCGTGGGAAGTGCGATAACCACGCACTGCGCGGGCGCATTGTACGGCGTCGCTGGACTTGTTGTCAGTAAGTAAATATTCTATATTTTATATTCTCATGTCTATATATATATATATAGAATATGAATCTGACTGACTGACTGACTGACATATCCACGTAGGTCTACTATAAGAAAGGTAGAAACTTGAAATCCTGCACAGCAGTTACTTTTATATCGTAAGGGAGTGAGTATTATTGAAAATTCATCCCCTAAGAAGGTAAAACGGGGGTGCAAAGTTAATATGAAACATTGCCACGCTGGGCAAGCGTGTTGGCAATCGCAGAGCGTAACTGCGATGATGATGCTGCTGCCCATCCTCTTTCGGTTCTAGTGCCTCCGTCGCCTCTCATGGCACCTGGTACTATTCCATAAAGCCATTAGAGACAATAAGTATAAAAAATCTCCTTCAATTCACCATCATGGATTTCTCGTGATTCTAACCAATTACAAACCAAAAAAATGTTTTTTTAATTTTTGGTGCAGCATCACGGAAAATAATAAAATTATGATTAAAATCATTATATTCCAGGTGGCGCCATCGCCGCAGCGGTACTACCGACCGGTGATCTCCAGATGTCCTGACCGATATCTTTGAACATAGTTTCTTAAGTACTAAATATATTTTACGATATATATAAGGTAACCTTACAACTGTTTTTTATTTACACTATCCAGACCTTAAGAATTTAATGGAAATTCTAATCAGTAGTATTGCAGTATTGGGTTCTGCTCATGAATACTGAGATCACATTGTTAGATTATTCAGTGGTGGATTATTCAATGATCGATATCTTTAAACCAGAACTTTTGTTCGTGTGAAATATGTGGTATTAAATGAAGAGTAGCTTCCTCTTCACTTTTGACAGTTCAGGCAGCAGCCTAGCTGTGTAGGCAACTGTAGGGGCCTAGAAGCCCTGCCGGTTTCAGGAAAAAAATAGGCTGTTTTACAAACGGTAACAGAAAATAATTTGCTATTTTGATGACCTGACATTTATTTAGAAGTCCTAGCATGGATTTTGCGAAAAGCTATGAACAGTGGAGTCAATACAAACACTATCGATCATTAGGTAATGTTTAGACATTATAGTATATAGTACGTAGTATATACATTGGCTTTTGATAATAATTTTGTTCATATCAATATATATAATATGGAATTGAACCACCTAAACACCTGTGTGTATATCACCATCTATCATCACTGATATTATCTAAGACATAAAGGCCTTACTTCGAGATGTATTATAAAACTGAGCACTAGGTTATCAAATTATATAAAATTCGTTAATAATAATAAAAAAAAACCCACGACATCTCACACATTGACCTGACTTCGTGGTAAATCGCTTAAAGCACTTGCGTTACGTACGCCAGGCAACAAAGTAATTTTAACACTCAGATAAAGGTTAAACACAAATATCATCATTTAATATTTGCTTTGGGCAAGAGTCAAACCCACGACCCGCGCACAAGATAAGATCAATTCTGTCTGTGCCATCGGGCCCGCTTCGATATTTGTTTTATAGAATTTTACAAAACTTAAAAAAATAGTTTTATCTTTTCAAAAAGAATGGATTTTGAATTTTTAAGTTTATATATACATTTTTTTATAATACGAAGGTCCACTGCTTAATATATTTAAGAAAAATATATATTTTAACAAAAGATTGGCAATACTCGTTCGTTTCGCATTACCGGGGCATTACCCAACTCGTATCATAGACAACATTTTCGTAGTATTCAATCTTTCAAGAAATACTTTTCTAATTTTTGGTGCACTGGAGACCCGAACGAATGTCACCACGTTAAATAACTTGACAAATGCACAAATATATAGAGCGAAAGTAATGGAAGAGTTGGTACAGGACGACTGAGGCGAACATATTTTAACCAGGTAGAAGACGCATTAAAGAAGGGCCAGACCAGAAGTACCAAGAATAAACGAATGTAAATGAAATGAGTAATGCGAGTAACGGAAGCGAGAGAGGTATGCCAAGATCGTAACAAGTGGAGATCCATAGTCTCTGCGTACCCCGATTGGACACAGGCATGATGTATTCATGTATGTTTATTCGGAAACATATAAATAGTGGTGTGAATCAAACGGGAGTGGCTTATGTATTCTCCATCTACTGGATAAGTATACTGTTTTACATGTGCCCTTTTTGATGAAGAACAAAACTGATCACACAATAAACTGGATTTTCTGATTGTAAATTCAATCTAATGAGAATAATGCAACTCACCGTGTATGTGTGTGTACAGACGGTGATTAGTTGACGATGCATTTACCGAAGAATCGTCATTTATTTGGAGATCACTTTTAATCAAGAAAGATGGTATCGGAGTAAAGTTTTACAAAGACTGGTCTCAGAGATATTTTTTTTAATTTTCCTGTGAATTGGCATTGTGGTGACATCAAAACTATCAGTTCACAACACAATGGCCATTAGATGGGAATTGTAGAGGACGATCCCTTCCTTTGTTTTCATTTAGCAAATTACGATAATGAAGGCAAAGGAAAACAATCGTATTTATCTGGAACGATTTGCCAGGAACTTATTAAAATAATGGAAAAGTAGGTTTCAGAATATATGGTTAACGAAATTATTGAAGCCAAATACGTCTCAATAAGTGTGGATTCGACATCAGATATATCACGCACTGATCAGTTGTGTATAGTGCTGAGATATGTAACGTCGAAAGGAGAAGTGGTTGAACAATTCCTAAAATTTATTGTCATAGAGAACGATTACGTCTGAGGCCGTATTGCTAAATACACTATGTTGTTGTTTGTTGGAAAGAGACAAAAGAGTCCAAAGGTCTGTGTTAAAGGTAATGCCCCATAAATAATTCAGACACCCGACAGATCGGCTCTAAACCAAATATTACAAATGAGGTAGCCATTTTTATTAAGAGGAGGTATTTCCACACACAAAGCTACAGAATCATATACACACACACACACATACATCTGCAAGTATTTTAATGTTTAGTAAGTCTTATTTTTGTTATTTATTTTATTTAGCTTTTAATGATATTTGTCATTGTTTACTTATTATTTCCGTTTTAATTTCCCAAAAAGATATTTAAAATGGCGTGAGTTGTGTCCTACTATTAAACAAGCTTTACGCTTAGGCTCTGCTAGATCTTATCCTTTTCGTTTATGTAGGTACCGGCAGTGAAGAATAATACGTCACTCTTTACCGAGTGTCGTAAGAGGTGACTAAGGTACCAGGTCCGACAGATCGCGGTATAACTCTCGGGCTCGATGGCGCAGATGGTAGTGATCCTATCTTATGCGCCAGGAGTCGTGGGTTCGATCATCATATAAATATTTGTCGCGGGAAAAAAATTTATATGATGATATTTGTGTTTGTTCTGTAACACCCAGTGTTGAATGTATGTATTTAAGTATAATATTTGTGATTCCTCTGATGTCTGATGTCCGTAACTCAAGTGCTTATAGCGACTTACCACGGAGTCAGGTCCACGTATGAAAAGTTATGTGACTATATATTGTGTTTTATCCATCCAAAACAATGTGGCTTAAATGCACAGGGCGGGGATAGGCAGCAGCATCC
>JACJUM010001610.1:558587-588924 GCA_020976665.1 Heortia vitessoides | reverse complement strand
CTTAAATGCACAGGGCGGGGATAGGCAGCAGCATCCCCGTCGGGAAATCCGGGCTCTGCAATTTCCAACACGCTTCGCTTGCCCAAAATTCCCTCTTTCTTACGGATTTCTAATGGCTGCAATTGTATAATAGCTAAAGGTCAAAGATGTAATTATTTTCAGCCTTTTTGCAACAGGTAGGAAAAGGACTAGATATAAGCAATACATTATGCACCTTAGCTCCGTGTAGACGGATTATCTCCTCATGACAATAGCTTAATGCTAACTCGTGACTACTTAGGTACATTAATTAGGTACAATAAACATTGTAAACAACGATCAAGTCACGCTCTCCTCATTAAAGAATAATAATATCGTTAATTAATTGAAACGAGTTCAATGTATTCTTTCATCATCAACCATCTGTCATGGCAGCCGATCAAAGTGGGAAAGTCTTTAGTGTTTCTAGTAACAAATCCCAGTGTTCTAGATTCCATTAATGATATACAGTTTGAGGAAAACGACTCCTAAATCCCTATGAGTTTCTACATCTTTTATCTTATGACACCCAATTTTCTTTTATTAAGTGGATTTGCGTCAAAATGTTACGTAAAAAACTTTTTTATTAGACCAGGTCAACAAACAAGCATACAGTCCGCGTGATAGTAAGCGTCTCTGCAGCCTGTAGACGCCCGTAATATCACAAGGATATCACTAACGAATTGCTAATCTTGTGACTTGAGGATATGTCACATTATTCAGTAAATTCACTGCCTCTCTGTTTAGCAGTAAAAATAGGTGAGAATGATGTACCAATGCAGACTACCTTTTGTATGAGGTCTACCTCATAAATGAAAGAACTGATTCAAATATCTTATAAATGAGAAAGTCTGTCTGTTTCTTACGCACACATACATAACACATTCATGTTGCATTCATTAAAACAATGTTAATCAAATTTGGAATGTTTGCTTGCATTCTAGAGAAAGAGATAGGCTACTGCCTGGTTTATTGCCTTTTAGCCGAAAATTGCTTGTCGAAAATTGGTTGTTTGTTTGACAACCAACGTTACACAGAATTTTATTTCGACGATTAATAATTTTCTAATTTATCATAGAGTTTTGTTCTATTTCCCAAACTCATAGTTACTAACTGTATACTTAATATTTTTATCATGAGTTTGTTTACCAAATGTTGTACTCTTTTGTTTAGTAACTAATAAAAATTTGTCAGAAGATTTATTTTTGTTAAAATAAAATGGCCTAATTTAGTTTACAAAGTCAACCAAACAGACTTCTCGCTCGCACGCTTTTGCGTGCTGTTTGCCGTGCCCATTGTCACTTTAACGTGCTAATGTTGTTGCAAACAAATGTTGGTTATCTTTAGTTCTTTTACGGAGCTCCTCATTCCTGGTTCGATCGCGCATAGAGACTCCTAACATTGCCCTCTACATAGCTCGTTTGGCTATATTGAAATGGCTTATAAGAATAATTAGCTAAAGAGGCTAACTAGCTTATAACCTAACTTAATATAGCCTTTAGCAATTAGTTAATTAATAATAGTGCATAAATATTATAGAATTTGTTAACCAGAGCACTCATTGTGTCAGAGACAAAAAGCTTTAAATTTGCATATTTTTAATTTGCCAAAATATTGATATAATTGTATAAATCTAATGAACTAAAATTTAATTTTTACAGGTTTGGTATTCCGTTCAATACACATAAATATATTCATTACCTATAATCTATTATATTTACTGAATAAATGTTGTATTAGATTTAGAGGGCAAACAGATATGGTGATACCTCTCTGCCGTATGAGCTAAAAAATTTACAGTGAAGTTGGGGCGGGTAATTATTGTGTGTAGACGACCCGTGAGCAATTTTAACATGTTGGTAAAACTAATGGAACCCTCTTTATTTAAATTCGGCAGTGCGATACCGGTAGAGCAGAATAGTACCTTTACCTGTCTAGACTAGACTGCTACTCATACTGCTAGACATAGCCTACAAGCTTCTCCAAGAAAGGAGGTTTTTAGCCCATAATTGCCGCGCTGGGCAAGCGTGTTGGCAGTCGCAGCTATCGCGACGAGGATGCTGCTGCCCATCACCGCCCCGTGCATTTGCAACTAACTAACTTTGCAACTGCACTGTTTCGGGTATATACCGCTATCTGTCGGTTCTGGTACCTTAGTCGCCTCTTATGACACCTGGTGCAGTGAGAGGTACTACTCTATTCTGCCGATACCACACCGCACGGCACTAAATGGATATTTCAGTATAATTTTAGTTGGATATATGAACAGTATTATTACATTATTTGGTTAGATTATGTAGATTTTTGTAGTTAATGGGAAATAATTTTCTAGTATAGGAAGTGTCTCGTCACTTGTAATCCAACATTCAGTGAGAGTAAATATGTCCGAAATAAAATCAAGTTTGTTCAGTAAAATACTTTAAAAAATAATTGTCTAATACTTCTAAATTTTGTATCATTTTGGTGATCTTTGTGTGGTGTATAAGGCGTGGTAAATTACAGTTTTATCCAAGTTATTGATAAAATTGTCAAGTGTATCTATCCTTTAATAAATATTATAATTACAAACAAAAATTTAGATCATAGATCAAATTTCATTAAAGATTTATGCAAAAAATAACGTGTAGATAAGTGTAGTTTGCTGAACGCCTGCTAAAGTTTTATCCGTAAATCTGCTTATCACCGTGTTCTGTTCAATATACATTTAAAAAACGAACGTTTTTATTCATATAAAAGCACCTCTTTAGTGAACTCTCAGCCTATATCACCAAACTTGTTCAACTTCGTTCGGAAATTATAACAATTTATGAATATTATAACGATTCTCATCTCCGTTGTCTGTCTGTAACACTGTCACAACTGGTTTAGTCGTGACGGACCAATTTTGAGGAATTTGGATATATCTATAAAGACATTGGGACAGAGATTGCGACTAGAAAAGAAAATAGGCAACTCTAACTATGTGCAGACGAAGTCACGGGCTATTTTACTCAATAATTTCAGTCATTGTCACCCTTCAAACCGGGACACCACTATGCAAACACGGCTGTTTGGCGGTAGAAATTGGTGAGAGGGAGGTACCAACTTTGGCAACCTTTGTGAAATTTGTCTACCTGTAGTAATTATCAACAAATTATGATAAGTTCTAAAATATTTATGTATTTTAAATACGTCAATATTGCTTTTGCCCGATTGACACACACATGGATTTTCAAGCATATCGGCCTCCCTTACAAGAATTTTAAATAGATTACAAAGAAACCTCGCTAGTATTGTCATAGAGGTCATATATATTTGATATATTACATAATTAATACAAACATTTATTTCCAATATTATAACGTTGCAAGAGCTACGCAAAGCCCAGTTCCATTCCGAAAGTTTATCTGTCTATCTGTTGGCTATGCATGATATAATAAAATAATGGTATAATGGTCGAGACTGGTTAAATCGTATCGTTTGAACTAAGAGTACTCTTTCCACCGTTTTAAAACGCTATTTATTTAACTTTTTAATTTTTTGTTTAGAATTTCGATAACCTTGAAGATTGACAAAGGATGCTGTATCAGGATTTAAAATTTTCAATTACTATCTTCTCGAATTATTATTTTTCATTTGTTTATAGTTATTAATTTTATACGTTCACGTTTCTATCCTCGCAGCAGGTGCTGACAGTATTTCGCAATCGGGCAGTAATGTTATGGTGGTTAAAGTTCTTGTTCAAATATATGACAAGATTCTAGGCAGCATATCCTCTTTCCAACACCACCTTTATTGAAATTGAAACTGGGATGTTTTTTAATTTCAATAGCTTAGCGAAAAATTCGTAAATTGAAACAGTGTTTCTTAGCAAAATATGAGGTCTGTTAAACCTGATGTATGTAGTTAAGTTTGTCCAGAGCATGCTTATGAGGTGCATCATTTTTTATCCTGTCCAGATCGGCTATTTGATCCTTGGCCCTTGTTTGGAGATCTCGATTAAAGCAAGTTTAAGATGTTCCCAATATAGTCTGCGACTCTTTGGAAGAATAGAAGTATAGCAAGTTGACACTCAACTGTGACATGGTACTGGAAGATTGTGTTTCCTCAGTACTTCTTTGACATGCTGGAGTTCTGTATGGAGTCCTTGTCACAGATCCCTTATGCTTTCTGAAACTGAAATTTGCGCAAACTATGTAGATAACTGTGAAGGATAGTGGTGATATTTATTTTGGAATTGTTTATTTGTGACCTTCCGATATACCAAAGTTTGAACACAAGTTCAAACTTTTGTTTCTAGATAAGATCCCTTATAAGTAATACCTTTAAGAAGGTTAGTTTGTAATTAGTTTCTAACTTCAATATAAATTGTATATTGGAATGATTATTCATTTAATAGTAGGAATAGTAATTTTTTAAAGGATAAATTGCACTCTCCTTTTCATACAATGAGCGATTGCGCAGGTTGGTAGTAACCCTGTCTTAGACCAAAGTTCGAGGTTTTGATGTTCCACCCAGGACAAATAATTATATGATGATTTTAATGTTTGTTTAGTATCTGGGTGTTAATATAAGTATTTGATTAGTATGTTTGTGATTCCTCTATATAAATACATACATATACATATTTAACACTCAGCCATAGAGAAAACACAAATATACATCAAATAAATATTTGCCCTGAGGAGGGATGGAACTCACGACCCTTGGCGCATAAAATACGATCACTACTGAATGCTATAGGGCCTGTTACTATCCAATGTATGGACAGCGTGCAACAATTGGTAAGGAGGCCTGAATTAATTAAAGCATTGAGTGAGAACAATTTCACCTCCGTCACGGCCCGGAACTACAATTGATTGCGATAGCCTTCAGTATATAATAAAAAATATCTTGACCTGACCGGGATGTCATCACGCTTCCATCAATATTGAAGGCTCTATCTGTACGAGTGTGCTACTACATCTAGCGGAGGCTTGACGCACTGTAAGTGCTTTTTATATCGTGACATATAATTTGTGAGTTTTTCCGGTGGTTTGATTTCAATTGAAACACTTTTGTAAGTACATACAACTATATTTTAATACATAAAAATTTTGTTCACATTTTTTTAATGTAATTGCGCGAATAAATTTTTATTTAACATCAAAATGCTCTTACAATAAATAATAAATTGAATTAAACCAGTAAACATTTATTGTCTATGAGATGTCAAACAAATCATTACTAACACTATTATAATTATTGGATTATTGGAAATTTTAAAACATGTGAATTTCACACAACATTCTGATCTGACTCCGAGAGTCGCTTAAAGCACTTGTGTTATGGACGTAAGACAACAGAGGACTCACAAATAAAATACTTACATTTATATTTTACCACCCAGACACAACAAATACGTATATCATCATATAAATGTTTGTCCTACTTGGGGATCGAACCCTCGACCCTAACATTACGCAGGTTAGGATCACTTTTTTTATACAGCATTTAATATGTACTATATGAAAAACTGAATGATTATTTTAGTATTTATTTATTTTTTCTCTTACTCAGGCATACTATTTACTATTTTAATTAATATGTCCATTCAAAAGGTGACTTTTGAATGGACATATTAATTAAAGGAAGAGATTGCTCTAAGCGATAAGGCTATTGTACTGTCTTATAAATATGTGTTCATCTTATTGTCTATGGTTCACTGGTGCACAATTAAGTGTATTGTAACTATTATTATATGATTACCAAAGAATTAGACTTGCTGCGCCTGCGACTTGGTAGCGTGAAATAGTGGCTTATGCATTATTTTTAATAAATGTATGCGTAATATCAACCTCAATCGCCTCTTACAACACCTGGTACAGGAGGAGGTACTATTCTACTCTTCCGGAACCGATAGATGGTGGTATATTCATCTGAAACAGTGTAGCTCAAATACATGTGGCGGGGATGGGCAGCAGCAACACTGACACTAAAGCTGCGCTCTGCAATTGCCAACACGCTTGCCCAGTGAGGCAATTACGGGCAAAATTCACCCTTTCTTGGGGAGGCCTATGTCCAGCAGTGGACGTCTGATGGCTGATATGATGATGATGACTGATAGTATTTACTAGAAAATATATAATTTGTTACGTGTCCCACACTAAACCTGAGACAAAATGTTTTTTTTAATACACGGTCGATCCCTGTCCTACACCATCTGGTATTGGACTCTATAAGTTCTCCACTTTTAGGCTTCCTCCTTCGGTAGCTGTGATGTTATTTTAAAATTACCTTAGGTACTTCTTTTAAGCCTAGGTGGGCAAACAAGCATACAGCAAAGTTATCGCCAGCGCGTTACCAACCTTGTAACTTAAAGACATCATGTCATATAACCTAGAACTTTAAATCCTTTTTCACTGGAACACACCAATTCGAACACTGCTATTTGGAGGTAGAAATCGGTGAGAGTATCTTTAAGATAATACGAGCGTGTTTACGGGCATCGGACCTCTCATCTATGAGAGGCCCCGCCCTCTTTTTTCGGTGGCGCTGGAATTGACGTTTGTCTGAGTAGTCCAGCAATAGGTTCGTCCGAAAAAAAGAGCGTGTATGGCTGCAGTGGCCATTATTTGCCAGCTTAGTCGTGGAAACAAAAGAAGATTGCGTTAACATATATATTCTATCATCATATCAGCCATTGTAAGTCCAATGCTGACCTCCCCAAAAGGGAGGAAAATTTTTCTATACTTGCCATGCTTGACAAGCGTGTTGGCAATCGCAGAGCACAGCTTTCGCAACGGGGATGCTGCTGCCCATCTTCAACCTGTGCATTTGAGTTACACTATTGCGGTTGGATATACCGCAAACTGCGCTTCTGTTATTCACCTTTTATGACACCTGGTGCAGGAGGAGGTACTATTCTACTCTCCCGATACCTCATGGCGAATATATTATATCTGTTTATTATACATTACTATCATTCATTATATATTTCTAATAATTTTCAGGTACACGTCGCCATGGTCAATCGTATCAGGTCGACAAAAGGTGGTGAGAGTGAGTAAACATAATTACGTGGTCATTGTTGGTTGACATCTTTATATAACAGTAATTAACGTTGGATTTATACGTGTTTTTTATCGTTTAGGAACAGAATTGTATGCCAGCAACGATTATCACTCGATTTCATAAAAAAAATAAGCGAAAGACGCAATTGCTATGACTGAGATTAAATATTAACTCATTATAATATTACTTAAGGCCTTTTAAGTTCGTGAAGATTGACAAATCATTATCATGATATCAATGAAAATTCTTTTGCCTCTTTGAGTCTTTCAATATAAAATAAATATATAAATAAAACATACATTAAAACACTTGTGCACACATTAAATCACTGAGGAATCATAAATATAACATTAATATAAATACATGTTTAATTATTATATTAAATATTATAATAATATCTTTCTAAATCGTGAAAAAGCAACTATATGTTTATAAAAAAATCTCCGTCTCCATGGTATGCCGCTTATTGCACTTGTGTTACGGACGTCAGACAACAGAGGAATGACAAATATAATACTTAAATACATATATTTAAGATTAAGATACAGAACAAACAGAAATATTATCATGTAAATATTTGTATTGAGATCGAACCCTCGATCTTCGGTGCATAAGATAAGATCACCACCATCTTCACCATCGAGCCCGTCTATAACTATACCAAACCTAAAGTACTATAGAAAACCTCTCTGTAGAGATTGACACCAGATAATATGTTGGCTTCTATGCTAGAAAGAATTAGGATACAAACTTTTGCCATGACATACCCTAATAAAAATTGAGAGCAAACGCGAAAATTCTTATCAGAACATTGTTAGAAATATATTTATATAGCATTCTTTGAAAACTTACAACAAAAACAGGAATGTATTCATCCTAATATTAAATAAAATACATTTTCTGAGAGATATTATTCGGTGCAATATCTGCATGCGAAAAAACTCCTTAGAAAAAATATCCCTATGGATACCATTTGTCAACCATAGTGCGCCCTAAATATATAAATAAATTATAAATTTACGTAAAATAAGTTATTTTATTTCACAAAACATTTTTTAATTTATGTAAATACATAAAAAAATATTTTTTTTTTTTAAATGACGATATCGATTTTATAAAATGGGTTCAAACCCTATATTAATTCTACAATTAGCGGACATGTCAATAAAATGGTCACACTATGGTTGCAGGATGCGTACATTTACGCGGGAAAACGGGTATAAGCGTGTAGATATATAAATAGTTTTATCAAATCAAAATAATTTAAAAGTATCATGTCTTCTAGGTGACCATCTAATTAATATTATATTTAATTATATGTTAGTAATATGTTAGTGTGCATATAACAAATAAATTTCTACCGCCAAATAGCATTTTTTGTTCGCATTGCTGTGTTCAGGTTTGAAGGGTGAGAGAGGCAGTGAAACTACTGGGTAAATGGGGCGTAGCATCTTCAGATCACAAGTTTGGCGAGACTTTAGTGATATCATTGTGATAACACCAGTGACTATAAGCTGCGATCAAGTTTATCATCAAGCGGACCTTGCGCTTATTTTCTGACTTAATAACAAAAAATACTTTGAATGATATTTAAGATTAGTATAAATTACCAGAATATTGAATATTATATGTTGATTAACATATTGTAATTAAAATAATTGATAAAATATTTTAAATTTTTATTAAAATAAATCAATGTAACGTAAAAAAGCAACGTTACATAGACCTAGGTCTTAAAGAGAATATACAGTAATCAATCTTAGTAAGAGGGAAAAAAAAGTTGTAATTGTGTTAATAGAGGCCCGTCATTGCAGCTCGTGTATCTTTTTTATTATAATTGCGTGGCCTATTTAGTCTATTTGTACAGAGGAATAATTTAATGCTATTATGACCGATTTCACACAGACCAACTTCCTTAAGGTACTCTTTACAATAGGTATTTGCGTGAGTACCTCACTCATCTAATTCTAGTGAGTGGGGCGGAATGATTATTAGGTATATATTTGGATTCGATCCATTTATGTTTGTTCTGTGTCTGGGTGTCTTAAATTAATGTTTTTGAGTATTATATTTGTGATTCCTCTGTTATCTGACGTCTATATCGCAAGTGCTTTAAGCGACTTATGACGGAGTCAGGTCAATGTATGACATGTTGTGGGAATTACATTTATTAACACGAGCGTGTATAAGCTATAGTGTCTGATATCACGATTGTGGATCTAGAAGCATCATTTTGTGTTTCAAAAATGTCCAACTTAGTTACTTTAGCAGAGCTTTAAGATAACTTCCCGGAGACACTACAGGATATTGAAGTTACCCTGCCACATTACGCAACGAAGACGTGCGTATCAAAGGAACGTGGTCTGTAGGTTTGATAGCGTAGCCTTGGTGACTCGATTCTAAGGGACTCAGATAGTTCTTAGAAGAGAAGACGTATACGAAAATAAGTCAACTGAGTGCAGTGTTAGAAGTGATTCTGATTTTCAGTTGCTTGCAAATAATATATTATCGAGTTAATCAATGCGGTGTAAAAGATGATATTGTGACATCAATAGAGAAAATGTTGTGATAGTTTGAACATGTAGAAAGGATGGATGAAAGTAGAATGACTGAGACTGATAGAAGAGTTGTTATAGGACGGCCTAAGTGAACATATCTTAACCAGGTAGAAGAGGTATTAAAGGAGGGCCAGGGCAGAAGTACCAAGAACAAACGAGCGTGTATGAAAGGACTAATGCTAGTAAGGGAAGCGAGAGAGGTATGCCAGGACCGTAACAAGTGGAGATCTATAGTCTCTGCCTACCCCGATGGGACACATGCGTGAAGATTGTATGTATGTATATGCATTATGTTAAATTATCACCGTCAAGTAGTTTACTAGACTAGTTAAATTTGGTGGTATATTTATTATTAAAATGCAACTACGTGGTATCGCAACTAACTTATTTTAGAATCTATATTTATACTTAATCCTTGGTTGCAAGCATTTCCATATACGAGTACTAGGGCGGTTTGACAAATCAGTGACTTTTGAATTTCCCGTGCAGTTATTGCAAATGCAACAGTGCTGCCGTCAACTATAATCTATTAGTGGGCAACTGTCAAATTTTGAGCAAGCTACGTCATGCAGTTGGTGTTTGATAGCCATTCAAAGCAGACAACCTCGGATTTTTTTATGAAAATGGAAAAAATTGAATTTCGTGTTACTTTTTACTTAAAAACACTATCACTAAATTAAGGAACAACTTGATAAATACTACGGGGACTCGGCACCATTAATTTCAATGGTAAATAAGTGGTTTACAGAGTTCCGTAGTGATCGTATCAGCACTAGTGACGCCGAACGTTCAGGTCACACAAAAGATGTGATCACGCCGGAAACCGTCGATAAAATCCATGAAATGATATTGGATGATCGGAGAATGATAATGCGTGTGTTGGCTCATACTGTAGGTATCTCAACTCATTCAGTTGAGATACCTACAGTATAGCCATAGGCCCGCATTGCCGGAAGCCAAGCTTTCTGCAATATGCAGGTTTGATCCCTTAAATTTCGCAGTGAGGAATCATCTTATCAACCTAAAGACATCCACTATCGGACATAGTCTCCAAGTGATTTTTAATAGGATTGATCGTGTGCGGCCTGTCTTGCGCGATCATGCGGTTTTAATCTGACCGTCTGTCTACCTTATGGGCGGACGTCCTAGGTGATGTCCATTCCAGAACCTTACGTCTCCATCGTTCATCGGTTCTGCGTGCCAAGTGCCCTGCCCACTTCCACTTTAACCTACTAATCCGTTGAGCTATGTCGGTATCTTAGGTTATTTTGAGGATCTCCTAATTTCTGAATCGTTCGCGTAAAGAGACTCCAAGCATTGCCCTTTCCATAGCTCGCATAGAGCTGTTAACCAAGCTGGCTGGAGGAAGTGAACTGCCAGAACGTGTTTCACCTTTGCAATATCAGCTGAAGGGACACCAAGGATCCAGTACGGTCCCTCTTGGATTCACGAAAAATATAGTTGTCATTACTTCGTTCTGTCATTAATTCTTCTTGTGAGAGTATTGGCGAGGGGTACCGGCGAAGTAAAATTGTCCCTCCTTTTGTACCAGGAGTAGGAGGCGACTATAGTACCGAAACCGAAAGTTGTTATATATTTATCTAAAACAACACAGGTTAAATACTACAAGGTGGGGATACGCAGCAGCATCCCAATCGTGAAGCTGCACTCTACAAGTGGCAATTATTGGCAAAAACCTATTTTGGAGTGGTGGAGTCTAGCAGTGGATTTTCTGTGGCTGATATAATGATGATGAAGACACTGTGGATGCGTTTAAGTGAAGTTTGTTTGTTTTCAGGGAGGTCGTTAATACTGCTGCCACTGAGTGCCGCCTGCTTTTTAATAGCAATGATCATGATTATCGTTGACCCGATACAGCTAATTGCTAACTATGTGAGTATTCTCGTTAAGTTCAAAGAAACAATCATCTACCTTGCAATCACAGGAACAATATAACTAGTGCACAATTATACATTTTTTCTTTTTTATATTTATTGCTCGAGAGCAATGAGAAAAAATGTTATAGGTCATAATATCCTTAAGATTCGCTTTTTTATCTATTTCGTCGGATTCATCGTTTGCAATGTAACCGCAAAACATATGTTTATTTACGACAGCGTAATGGAAATCTCTAAAGTTATCAATGTTTCTCTATTATGTTATGTATGTTTACATAATTACACTCCTCTTGAATCACTTTATATATTAAAAACTATTGTATCAAAATCCATTGCGTAGTTTTATATCTATACATAAGGACAGACAGAAAGTGACTTTATTTTATACTACGAGAATGTAGAGATTATTTAGAATAATCGAGAAACAAAATGTTACCTTTTTTAGTGAAAAAAAATTAGGACAATGTTCGATGCATTCCTATTCTATTTTTTGGAATATTATTTGGAAAGCATTCGTATTCTATTAAATGTTGGAAAAGTCAATTAGGCTAACTAAAACTGTAATGAAGAAAAAAACGCAGGCTACAAAATGCAGGCTGAAATATGCATTGCATATTAAAGAGAAACCTTCTACTAAGTCAGAAATTTTATTTGGAACCTGTCTTTACAATATGACATATCAGGTGATTATAGCCTGGTTTACTCAATATTGACTTACACTTAAAACTTCATTAACAATATGCAGTCAATAAAGCATGCAGTCCGCGCGATAGTAAGCGTCACTGCAGTCCATAGACGCGCGTAGTATCACAAGGATATCACTAACGCGTTGCCAACCTTGTGACTTCTCTCACCCTTTAAACGGGACCACAGCAATGCGAACACTGCTATTTGGCGGTAGAAATACGTGAGAGTGAGGTACCAATGCAGACGACCATTGTATGAGGTCTACCTGATTTAATAGTACTAGAAATTTAAGATATATTTATTTATTTGACAGCTAATTTCGTTATTGGTATTATATTTTGAGTACATGTGCTCGACTAAAAAAAACCTCCTCGTATAATAATAATACATGTATCCTATAAACCTAAGAAAAAGATTAGCACTAACTGCTTTGATAATATTTTAGAGAACGAGGCTGGCACAGGGATCTGAGATCATCGAAATCCTGAAGCAGAAGGACGCTCCCAGCGTCTTAGTGTCGGCGTATTTGTTCAACGTCACTAATGCCGAAAGCTTTCTGGCTGGAGAAGATAATAAGCTGAAGGTTGAAGAAGTTGGCCCTTTTACCTATCTGTGAGTGTGACTTTACCTTACTTTGAGGGGCTCGATGGCGCTCACAGTGGTGTTCAGTTCTTGTGCGCCAAGGGTTGTGGGTTCGACCTGGACACACATTTATCCATTATTAAAGTGCCGTGAGGTACCAGCAGAATAGAATAGTACCTCCTAGTGCACCAGGTGTCGTAAGAAAACACTAAGGTACCATAACCGACAGATGGCGTTATATCCATTCGAAACAGTGCAGCTCATATGCACAGGGCGGGGATGGACAGCAGCATCCACGTCACCACGTTTGCCCAGCGCGGCAATTATAGGCAAAAATCCTTCTTTCCTGCAGAGGCTTATGTCCAGTAGTAGACTTCCAATGACTGGTGTAATGATGATGATGATGACACATTTATTTTTATCATTATACCAGCCTGTTTCTGTTACTGCTCATTCCCAGCCTTTTGCAATTGACGTGTGCTGTTTTGTTTAAATATAGGTTCCGTTATCTGTGGGCTCCGGCAAAACAACACTTTCATAATAATTAAATGTTAGCATTTCATAATATTTAGATAATAAAGTTAAGTACAATCTAGAATTGCTTTAGGGCATCGAGTGCCGTGAGGTACCGGCAGAGTAAAATAGTATCTCCCTCTGTGCCAGGTGTCGTAAGAGGCGACTAAGGTACCGGAACTGACAGATGGCGGTATATCCATCCGAGGCAGTGTGGCTCAAATGCTAAGGGTGAGGACAGCGCTTACACAGGCAAACTTCTCCCTTTCTTAGGGAGGCCTATCGGTGGACTTCCAATGACTGTAATGATGATCGAGTCTTGGTCCCTAATCTAACTTTACGTCGTAAAACGTCGATAAAGGTAAACATCGTTCGGCCATTTTCTCCTTGTCCGTCAATTCGCGGGTATAATCATAATCAAGATGGCGCCCGAACATGCTGAGGCGCCTGTGCTTTGTTGGCCATGATTTTATTCCTTTTTCTGTCTTTGCCCGATTGCGCAGATGGTAGAGATCCTGCCTTGTGTACCAAGGATTGTGGATTCGATTACCATCCAGATGCAAATATTTATATGATGATATTTGTCTTTGTTCTGTGTCTGGGTGTTAAAAATATTTATTTAAGTAATATGTTTCTCATTCATCTGTTGCCTGGCGTTCGTAGCACAAGTGTTTAAAGTGACTTACCACGAAGTCAGGTCAATATATGAGATGTTGTCGGAGTTGATTTATATACATTAGAAAAATTGTTTTGCGTAATGTAATAACATCAGATGTCATGTAATCAACAATTATCTGATCTCGTCCGTAATTTATACCGTGCCATGATAACACTTGTAGCATTGTCGGCAATGTTTTACCTCTCATGTAATTCATTCAACGCTTGGCCAGAAGTCCGCGTGAATGTTTATTTTACCCTAATCAATAGAGATATATACGTTATATATATAATAATAATAATTATTTCCCACAACATCTCATACACCTGACTCCGTGGTTAGTTGCTCAAAGCTCTTGTGTTACGAACGCCAGACAGAGGAATCCCAAATGTACTTATTAAATACATATATTTAACACCCAGACACAGAACAAACACAAATATTATTATATAAATATATGCTCTGGGCGGGAATCGAACCCACGATCCTTGGTGCGCATGGTCGGATCTACTTACTGCGACATCGGGTCCGTCCAAATGTACGTTAAGTTTAATATTGTGTTGTAGCTATTAACTACAGCGACAAAATATTTAAGATATAAAAGTTCTGTAGACAATCTAGATTTTTTTAAAGGTATAACATTCTTAAGTAAATTTGGAATATAATATTTTTTTCTACAACATTTTCCCGAAATAAATGACTTATTTGAATATTGGAATTAATGCTATTTACGTAAGGCAAATAGCTTATTCAACCATGGCATTTGACTTGGCTAATTACTCGCACCGCCCCTCAGATAAGTTATAGAACTTTCAGGCTAACGTTGCGATCCCCCTTTACACCGCTTAAGGGATGATTTTCACAAATATTTTACGTGTGATTTATGACTTTCGATGAAGAACCTTCATACTGAATTTCATTCGGATAACTTCAAAAAACATTTTTTGTATTAACTTTGCACCCTCATCAAATCAAAGCCTTCGTGCTACCCTACTCTAGAAAAGAAACCTCTATACAAAGTTTCGAAAGCTCTTAGATTGTGTTCTTCGTTGATATGTCAGTCAGTCAGACAACATCTAATTTTATATATGTATGTATATAAATTATTATAGTCTTATATTTAGCTAATCAGCTTGTTATATTTATTTTGCACTAACTTTAGCCCACGAATTCACCCGCGTGGAATTGCATTACATTGCTTTAAAAAGTCGACCTTATGCCCATCCGAGTCCGTCCTTTTCCATTTAATATGGCTTAAATTAATCTATTCAAGATTCGTACTGATCATTACTCTAATAAGAAATTAAGTTTTGTGATAAGAAGAGTAGAATCTCCTAGTTGTGATATTTGTGGTGCTGTGGATGAAGTCCAGTTCATTCTTTTGGAATATCAGGAGAATGAGGAAGTCCCTGTTGCAGAAATACAAAATAAACAAGTTGGATATCGGAACGTTTCACAGTATATTGTCGGATCCGCAATCTGGAAGTTTTCAAAGCCCGATTAGTGTTTCTCTGCATCAGTGACTCAACTCTATGGATTTTCGACATATATCAGACAATAAAAAAGTTGAATAGTTAAAAACTGTTTGAATTGAAGGGGTCAAAAGGGGCTCTAAATGGTTCGAGTGGCACACACGAGTTGATCTCTTGGCCTGTTGTTACACGCTCCCGCGAGTCTCGATAATTATATGAAGGAATTTTAATAATACTCAACAGCTTGTTCATATTTATTTATGTAATTTATATTGAGATAAAAAAATATTTGTATTTGATCATTATTTGTAATTTGCATTTATTACAACATTCACGACATGACAGAATAACATTGTATATACCACGTGATGTAAACGTGCCGTGAGCTACCGGCAGAGTAGAATAGTACCGCCCTCTGTACCAGTTGTAGAGGCGACTGAGGTACCAGAACACGCTTGCCCAGCACGGCAATTATGGCGGCAAAATTCCGCCTTTATTAAGGACGCCTAAGTCCGTTGTCTTCTGATGGCTGATATGATAGTATATGAACGCCTAGCTACTTCGCTTGTCATCCTCCATTGCCTCAGTCTTTACATACAATTCTGCCACTTGCAGTTCGCCGGCGATCCAACCAGGTCGCGATAGTAGACCGGGCCCACCACGAGCGTCTTCATGCTCTCTTCCACGCGCATCCTGATAGAGCTCGCACTCCCACAGAACATGGAGTATGTCCTCTAATTCGCTCTGACAGAAGCAGGACTCCGTGCTTGCGAGTTTCATCCAGTAAGGTCCCGGCCAGACTGGACAGGCGTGATAGTAATTGTAGAGTTCAGTATCGGAGCAGTGTTTCTGCTGCCCATCTTCATATTATGGCATATGAGTATATATACTACAAATCTGACACCTTGGTCTGACACCAATCTGGACCTTTTGTGCGCAAGTTAGGAACTTGTGTACCAAAGATCGTTGATTTGATCCCCACCCAGGACAAATATTTATATGATGATATTTGTGTTTGTTTTGTGTCTGGGTGTTGCATATATGTGTTACATATATAATACTATATTTGTGATTCCTCCATTGTAAGGTGTCAAGTGTCAAAATTCAAGTGTTATATGCGACTTATGTTGGGATCAGATCAACATATGAGATGTGTAAATTTATCCATCGATCTTCAAGATCTTTGCATTATGCTATGCCGTGTGATATCATCCTATAAATGCCAGAGCAGTTTCAAAGGACCACTTGTTAAACAATACATATTTATGCGACAATCAAAGTAATTGAAACAATTAATGTTCTAACACAAGAGGTTAAGGGCAGATACGAGTTGATGTAGTTATAAATTTGATTACACTATTTTTATTTTTGCATTCAATGACATGTTAGGTTTTTATTGCTAGATAACACGGCATTCTTCAAATAAATGTATAACTGGTTCATGAGAATGTAGATGTCTGTTGAGTCTAGACATATAGCAGGTTTTGCAATCTGATAATTATTGTCGATTAAGTAATAAATTTATTTGCTGAGTGTTCTGTATGTGACTTAAGTTACTGATCGCTTACAAGCGAGCGGATGACAGATCATTCATTTTTTAATTTATTCAGTGACTAGGAATTACTTGTTAAATGCTAATTAACCACATAAACACGTTATGCAGCTAGCTGTGCGGTACCAGCAGAGTAGAATAGTAACTTCTTCTGCACCAGTTGTCGTTACAGGCGACTATGGTATCGGAACCGAGAGATGGCGGTATATCCATCCGAAACAACACACCTTAAATTGGCGGGCCCAATGGCGTAGATGGTAGTGATACTAAGCTCAACACGTAGCCTTTTTAAAGTAAACTCTTCTTACATCAACAATGTTTATAGAACTATATATCATCATATCAGCCATTGGAAGTCCACTGCTGGACATAGGCCTCCCCAAGAAAGGGGGAATTTCGCCCATAATTGCCGCGCTAGGCTAGCGTGTTGGCAATTGCAGAGCGCAGCTCGGGGATGCTGCTGCCCAACCCTATCCTATGTGTTTGAGCTACACTGTTTCGGATAGATATACCGCTATCTGTAGGTTGTGGGACCTTAGTTATCACCTGGTACAGATGGTATATGTTATTAATCTTTGAAATAGGAAGTCCAAGCTGCGCTTGACAGGAAACTGCAGTGCGCCCAGGCATTGTTCACTGGATAATTTAGTTGTTTTTAATTGTATCCCATTCAGAGACGCAAAGAAGAATGGCGGGTGTCAACTCTTTATAATATCCATATTTGTTCTAGTTTAAAATGTGAATAGTTGTTTATCATCCTATTCTTTAACAGGGAACAGCGCACCAACATCGGTCTACAACTGGATGAAGAGGCTGGGGTGATGAGGTACACTCCTCGTTCGAAGGTCAAGTTCTTGCCCGATGAGTCCATAGCGGACCCTCGGGATATCAACGTAACCATGCCAAATGTCGCCATGTTGGTGAGAATTTGTTTGTGATTCTATTATTTTCCAATAGCGGCCGCAGTTCGTTTGCGTTTTCTTCGGATATATGTTAGTCATAGTAACAAACAATGGGACTATTCACAAGTATAAAACATTTTTCATTTATTTAATCATAAATTACTTTACATTATGAATATTGAGCTAGATACAAAATCACATTTATGTATAGGTACAAATCTACTTTAAACGTATACTGCATATACATTTGATATTCAATAACTAGCTTATTCCCGTCTGTATTTGAAACACAATACGATGATAAGTCGATTTGCAGATAAAATTTGACAGGCGTTTGGCGCGCAAACACAATGTGTGCTACCTACATATCTTTATATATTGTTGCCGAAATGTTACTCTGTTATTGAAAAATTTCATTAAAATGCATTTAGTAAAATTTTCGTGGAAGAGTTCGATACTCACAAACATTCGCGCTCATAATATCTCATAGCTCATAATACCCGGGGTTGATCTGACTGACTGATTGACAGACAGATCAACCCAGGACCTAAACTATGGGGGTTAGAAAAATTTTGCACCTGGGGTGCAAAAAAAGTATGAAACTTTGCCCTTTAAGAAGTTATTCGATTGAAATTTAGTAACACTTCATTGAAAGTCGTGAAACATGTGTGAAATGTTTTTTTCCGAAGATAATCTTAAGGGGATAAAAGAGGATGCAAAGTTAGTATAAAAGTTTTGCAAATTTACGTGGGTTAATCCATGTGGCTCAGTTAATTATTATTATTATTACGGTTTTATGTTTTACTACGCGATTTAGTTAACTTTTACATATTTTATCTAAAATACAATTACACTGCACTCCACTCTTGAAACCGGGTACCACAAGGTAATTGAAATATCAAATAAAAATAATAATAAAAAAACGAATTCATTTACGATGCCAAATAACTTCAAACTTTTAACAAACTTCTTTTGGTGATTGAGGCCAAAACATATTTATCTTCAATTATGACCTCAGAAAAAATTGAATACATGAAATCTGAAAACACATTTTAAGAGGAGTTTTAAACTAATTCCAGGGTATGAGCTCAATGATGATGTCCCATCCTTACGTCACAAAACTTGGATTCAGCGTTCTCTTGAGTCACTTGCAAACGAAGGCGATCGTACCTCTTACCGCCTACGAGTTCCTCTGGGGCTACGAAGAGCCTCTCATCAGCTTGGGGAACACGTTTCTTCCGGGGTGGATCACCTTCAAAACTCTGGGAATGTTGGATAGGGTAAGTCACTAGCTGGGGATTTAGATAGAGTGTTTTTGTAGCAGTACTCTGTATTCGACAAGGAACGCGTGCAGCAAATAAAAGCCTTAAAAAGTCTAATAAACCTAGTAAACCTAATAATCCTAATAAGCCGAATTAGCCTAATAAAAGCCTTTTAAACCTACTAGTACAGTCGGTTTCAGTCAGTCCAGTCGTCCTCTCTTTGCAAACACCGTTTTCACTGTCTCCAATGTGTTCGAGTGCCAGCCCTCCGTACTGCCCGATCCTGGCTTAGTGCAAGTTTCTAGTTCATGAATAAATAAGGTATTATACTCAGCCTTAGCCGTGAGGTACCTGAACCGACAGGTGGCGGTATATCGGTTTTAGTTTACGCTGTGCTTGCCGGTGAATTCACATAATATCATATAAAATCATATTTTAAATTATTCAATTTTCAGCTTTATGACAACACTGTCGAATACAACCTGGAGTTGGGCATCAGTGGGTCCGAGAAGTTCTCTATCAAGTCGATGAACGGCGTTTCAGGACTACCCGCCTGGGAGTACGGAGATATCGAGAAACGGTAAGAATAATTACATACATTACGTTGGCATACCTGTTTTACTTCCTTTACTCGTATTAGTCCTTTCATACACGCTCGTTTATTCTTGGTACTTCTGTCCTAACTTTAATTCGTCTGCCTGGTTAAGGTCGATAATATAACGAATTTAGTGATTTGGTCGACGTTCATGCGGATTCGTTTTGCAGGCTCAAATCGAACTTGACCCATGCTTGGCCCAAGTAAATAATTTTACCTTTGTATATGTATTCTTGACTTTGTATCAGGATTACTTTTAGTAGTTTAGTCGGTTTTTAGGTAATAGTTAAATTGTTTTATTTATTTTTTATTTTTGCATGCTGTGTTCTCATTTAATGTTTGTTACATTTAGATCTATGATATAGTATTATAAAGTGTACTACCGCATTATTGTTATCAAACGCTGGAGAACCTAAATAAATAAAAATATAAGATATATTTTTCTTAGTTTAAATTTTCCCGCGCAGTCGCGCGTCTAATGTCATTCAATTTTATCTGTGGTAAAATAATTATAACCTAAAAACGTCACATTTTCATACTCTGAGAAATTAATTGTTTAAATAAAATACCACTAAAATAGTTGTGATTTGGAACTGACATTGTAAATAATAACATTAAGTGTTGTTTCTTTTCTTACAGGTATGTTAGGTATTATTAACACTTGTTTCATTGTTTGTTAGGTAGCGTATATTTAAATTAACGAAATAAATCTTTTCTTACAGAAAAACTCAATTACTCATTGGATAATATAATCTTATAAATATTATGGACCTCATAGATAATAACAACTCTTTGTAATATAATAAATCAATAATTAAGACAAAAATTGAGTCATAAACTATCTTATCTCTCAAGACCAATATTTGCTTTAAATTGCTTCAGTAGTTTAGGAGTTCATCCCGGACCGCAACACTTTTTTTTATATATAAGTGGCTGAGTCCGAGACTTTATCCACATGCAATAGTAATTGGGATATTCTTATAGTAGCCTTTCTCGATGAATGGACTATCCATCGCTGAAAGAATTTTTCAAATCGGACCAGCGGTTCCTGAGATTAGCGCGTTCAAACAAACAGAAAAACTCTTCAGCTTTATAATATCAGTATAGATTAACTTGCCGCGCAGGGTAAGCGTGGTGGCAATCACCGAGCGAGGCTTTGCAACTAGAATGCCGGTGCTTATCCCCACCCACTCGCATTTGAGCTGCGTTATTTCGAGTAAATTGACCGCCATCACAATCGCCGTATAACTTTGCAACTAAGAGGAACTCAGGAGAACTTCACAGGGGTGTACCGGCAGAGTAGTATAGTACCTCCCTATGCACCAGGTGTCGTTAGAGGCGCCTAAGAGATGATATATCTATCAGAACCGAGAGATGGTATATCTATTCAAAACTGTGTAGCTTAAATGCAAACGGTGGGGATGTACAACAGCATCTATCATCGAAAACTGCACTCTGCTATTGCCAACACGCCTGCCCAGCGGGCAATTATAGGCAACATTTCCCCTTTCTTCATAAATAAAGTATTGAGTATTCCGTGATTCCCGTTTCGTATTGTTAGTGATTATTTAAGATAGATATGTAAAGTTTCTATGATCAACAATCGCCTTTATTATTTCCAGTACCAGCTGCAACACCTTCACTAACGTTTTCGAAGGCATCGCCTACCCGTCCCAGCTGCCTCCTGGGTCTCCCATCAGGCTCTTCAGGAACGTCCTCTGTCGGTTCTACGAGCTGGAATACCAAGGCACAGTCGACCTGGAGAACAGCATCAAAGCCCTGTCTTACAAGCTCAGCAACAAGACCTTCAACATCAACAACGATACTGATTGCCTCTGCAGCAGAGGCCTGTGCATGGAAGGCATCTCCGATCTATCCCCTTGTTTCTACAGTAAGTTTCCTTTTAATATTTTTTAAAACACATGCGTTCACTACTCATAATAAAACTACTCCATTTTTTAATAATCAATATCTCATACATTGACCTGACTCCGAGATAAGCCGCTCACATCACTTACGGATATCAGACTACAGACTCACAAATATAATACTTAAAAACATATATTTAACACCCAGATATAGAACAAACACAAATGTCAACATATGAGTATTTATACTTGGTGAGGATCAAACCCACCTTTTGCCTACAAGATAGGAACAAGATCAGATGGTAGATCTACGTCTTTTAACGGCCTTAAAACGCGGTTTATTTAACTTTTTACATTTTTGGCCGACGTTTCGATCACCTTGCGGGAACCATCCCAAGATAGATCTTGCCGTTAAAAGAGTAGTTTTATTACTAGTTTGTTTTTACAATATTCTGCTGTGATTTTTTAGTTCTCTTAACTATACATACGTGTAAAATAATATTACTTCATTTACACATAAGCAAACTTACACCAAAAAAAAAAGCTACGTTTAGGACAGGCAGATATATATTCTTCTGTACATAATATATAAACAAACTTCCACTTAATATGTCACTATCAAAACTAATATTTACATAAGAAATATTATTAAGTTGTTCCTATGAAAATGCAAAGTATGTCATATATTTACCTCGGTATAATATAAGTATCAGCCGTAAACCAATCTATCTCTCAAGTTGGATCAAACTGAAAGTAAACGAAAATGTATTAAAATTGGTTTTAACAAGTTAAGAAGTTCATACCAGACAAAATAGTTTTGTGCAAAAAGATTTCCATTCTTTCATCTTTTATCAAAGGGATTTCATTCCCTCTTTCTTTAAGGAGGTATTTCATTCCATCTTTTTTAAGAGGTAATACCTGTTAAAAAAATAATATAGTAGTAGAGTACATTCGGATTATGGACAGTGATGCTATTAAAAAATATTTTGTTTGAAACTTACAAACTTTCCTGATACCTAAATCAATAATGTTTCTTACTTTGTTTATACAGAATCTTAGATGCACTAGTTTCACTCACCCGTGAGGGGTTTTTTTTTTATTTATGCCTATATTAACAAAAAAATGTATTAAGGCAATATAATGTATTACAATTAAGAATTACATTGTCGGCGTTCATAATAATTCCTTCTTTATTTGATGGAAATTCATAGGAGTACACTATTCTTGGAAAAAGGCAAATGAATAAGTTTTAATAAAAAAATATGTTGGTTCATGTTTTCAGAGATGCCTTTCGCACTGTCGAACGCACACTTCATGCATGGCGACCCGAAGCTTTTCGAGCGCATCGAAGGTTTAAAGCCTGATGAAGAAAAGCACGGAAGTGCCTTTCTTATTGACACTGTAAGTTATTTTCAGACATTTCTCTTAATAGTATTTTAAACTATTTACCATTTACTCTTTCTAACATAACATTATTTAATATTTCAAAACAAGTCATCAAAGGCCGTATGGTACCAGCAGAGTAATATGGTACCATCCCCTATACCAGGAGTCGTAAGAGCCGAATGAGGTATCGAAACCAACAGACAGTATATTCACACAAAATAATGTAGCTCAAATTTAACTAGACGGGGATGGGCAGCAGCATTCCAGTCGCGAAGCTACCGCTCTACGATTGCCACCGCGCTTGCTGAGCGCGGCAATTCTGGGCTATTTTCCCCTTTCTTGTGGGGGCCCATGTCTAGCAGTGAAAGTTTTACTGTTGATATGACGATGATGAAGTCATCAAAGAGCACGTTATCTGTCAACAGCATTTAACAATTGTTCCATAAACACAGATAAAATAGGCTCCAAACACAATGATATGATGTGCCACTGTTAGGACACTAGTATTGCTAGAGTATCCATAGTTCATATTTAGGTTGAAGTTAAATAGATAGAGATGAATGGCCTTACAAATTGAGCACGTAACTGATAGATGGGGGGGGGTATCATCATTATCTTTATACCAGCCATAAAATTTCCACTTCTAGACATAATGCCTCCCCAGGAATGGAGGTTTTTTGACCATAATTGCCGCGTTGGGCAAACGTGTTGGCAATAACAAAGCGCTGCTATTGCGATAAGGATGTTGCTGCCCTTCCCCGCCCTGTGCATTTGAGCTGCACTGTTTCGGATGGATATACCGCCACCTGTCGGTTTTGGTACCACAGTCGCCTCTTACGACACCTGGTACAGTGGGAGGTACTATTCTATTCCGCCGGTACCTCACGGCGGTATACCCATCCAATACAGCGTCATTCAAAAGCACATGGTGGGGATAGGCAGTAATCTAACGAAACTACTCTCTGCGATTGCCACCATACATGCCTGGTGCTGCAATTGTCCCTCAAAAATCCCTCCTACAGTGGTGAGGCCTCCTTTCTTAGGCTTTTATGATGATATAACTTAGTTGGTAAATAATCATCATGTTTGATCGTAAGCTGCAGCCTGTAGACGCTCGAGTCTTCATAAAGACATCCTTATTAGCGCGTCGCCAACTCTGTGACTTGGATATCTATATATATTTATTTAACTGTCTTTATCATTCGACAAAGCGATAGAAATTAATACATTGATGTTTGTTGCTTGAAATAATGAGAATGAAAATCAAATGCAAACAACCTTCATAAGTTAACTTAACAATTAAGTCTGTAACAATTTTGTGAACGGATGAAGCAGTTTTCTTTTTTAATTTGACCGTATTGATAAACAAACACAAAGTCCGCGTGATGAAAGCACTGGAGCCTATAGACGTTTGTCATATCACAAGGAAATCAACTTTGTGACTGGAAGATATTATTTCTCATTACCTAGTAATTACATTTCACTCTTCTAATCGAAACACAGTAATGTGAACACTGCTATTTGGCGGTAGAGATAGGTGATAGTGAGGTACCAATACAGATGATCTTTATAGTCTCTTGTAACTGGAAAGTCGTACAAAATGTAAAATTTAGTAAGAATAGTTTAACATAAGTCATTTTTTTTCATTATATATTGTATTCATCACTCATGAAGTTTATTTATATTGAACATACTTTAATACTAATTACAACAGCATATCGGCATGGCGCTGAAGACTGAGTTCTCGGTGCAGGTCAATGTGGTGGTAAAACATGTGGACTTCAATCGTCAAGCAGGCCGATTCGCCGACATGGTGGTGCCAGTCTGTTACTTGAAGCTGGTAAGTTTTTGTTGCACATTTGTAAGAGCGCGCCGTGAGGTAGGCACCGGCAGAATAAAACAGTACCTCCCACTGCACCATTTGTTGTAAGAGGCGACTATGGTCCTAGAAGCGATAGATGGCGGTATATCAATCCGAAACAGTACAGCTCTAATGCAGAGGGTGGGGATGAGCAGCAGCTTCTCCATCGCGAAAGCTGCGGTCTGCGATTGCCAACGCTTGCCCAGCGCGGCAATTATGTGCAAAATTCTTAATTTTTTTAAGAAGCCTATGTTCAGTAGTGAACTTCCAATGACTATAATGATGATGTACCCAGTCAAGTTCTTACTGGCACTCCATATTCACAAAAACTTTACACACTAAAGCAGTAAACGGCTGCGGATGTGTGCAGTCTCCGCTTCTCGAGCGATATCCGACCGCTCTAGTGCACACGGGCTCTCTGAACTCTTTTGCAAACAACTCAACTGTCATCAACGATACCCAGCCGAGCAGGGGTCCAACGAGGTAGAGGCGCACTCGGTTGGCCGTCGCTCAATAATGTGCAATTTCACCTATCCCTCCGGTGGCACTGGAATTGACGTCTGTGTAGTCCTGCATCAGGTTCTCCAAAAGCAATTACAATCATTTTATTTACTACCTGTTTTATTGTGTGACAATTAGATTCCGTAAATTCTTTTTGGTAAAGTTTTTGTAAATGCTAATATTTTGGAACATATAAATTGTGTTTTACAGACCCAACCAGAGCTGACGGAGCAGAATAGAAAGGCCCTCAAGCTGCTGTATATTATAGGACCTTCCATCACCTGTGCAATAATAATCGGATTATTTATCGCAGGCGCGCTGATGCTATCCTACTCCATATATATCTGCCTAGTTAACTGCCTGCATTCCAAACAGATCGTCATACACATACCCAACCAGGAGAAACCACTAAATAAAGCACCGGATGCACCTTTGTTAGAGTCGTAATTTATTTAATAATTAGCGAAATTTACGCTTTATACTGGTAATTTATTTTATAAAATTGCTTTGATTGTAAGTATTCTAAGTCACAAAACTAATAATGTGTTGAAGTCAGCGTTGGTCTCAGGGTAATCCATATAATGGACCAGACGTTACGACAGTTTAATGTTACTACCATATAACTATTTAAATATATGATTATAATAAATCTAAGTCTAATTTTAAGTTGTGTTAAGTCGTTTGTGGAATGCGGGTAAAGCGACCCTACCAAAAAATGTCGAGATTCGAACCTGAACAGAGTAAATAAATAAGGAAAAGCACAAAATGTAAGAGTGAAGAATATGGATTGTATATTGAATAGAACAATATAGATAACACAAAGGATTAACGACAGTAAAAAATTTAATATATTTGTAATAAAATGTTACATACGCTAGCCGGGTTTAAAAATAAGTGAGTTAATTAAGCAAAGTCGTCGTGAGGTGCCGGCAGTGTAAAATAGTACCTCTCTTTGTATCGTAAGAGGCAGTTAAGGTATCGGAACCGACAGATGGCGGTATATCCATTTGGAACAGTGCAGCTTAAATGCACAGGGCGGCGATGTGCAGCAGCATCCCCATCGCGAAAGCTGCGCTCTGCGATTGCCAACACGCTTGCCCAGCGCGGAATCATGGGCAAAATTCGCCTTTTCATGGGGAAACCTGTGTCCAGCAGTGGACTTTCAATGGCTGGTATGATGATTTGCAGCAGTTGCCGAGATTTTATGGGCATATGACAAGCTTTATAAAGGTTTGGTCGTGAATTCTTGTTTCTTTAATTTATTGATCGTTAAATCGGGTTTATAGATCAAATATGCATTCCCCGGCATGAGCAAGATGCAGGTTCCGTCTTGGCAGGTTCAGTCTTGCCTAAAGCCTAAGACAAGATGAATTGCTTCTGGTAAATGTTATTTTGAATTTAAATTCACTATTTTTATAAATTATCTAAAGTAATTACTTAATACCTAGGTATTAAGTAATTACTATTATTAGTATATTCACACACAGGATTATTAAGGACAAAAAGAACACTAAAAATAATTTGACATGTCTACTAAGGGCTTGGTAGCACAAGCGTGGTGCAGCGTCCCAGTAAGGAAGCAATGCATTTCAAATCCTAACTTCGAGAAGTTGGGTTTCTTTAAGTAAATATTATTTTTAAGTTGTTTATGTCTTAAGACCATAAACCTATAGATTCCTAAGGATTACCCATATGTATTATATGCCTAGGGCATCGATTCAGTTCTTAAAATCAGGATATAGGTAGTCTTCCCTTCCGTAGTGGAACGTTTAAATATCAAGCTCCTTAGATACCGAAAGAAGACGATTTGATCAGTGAACAGTTCAAAAAAAGGAGTTAATGGGGTGTAGGGATTGAGTTAAGTGAAATCAATTGCATTTGAGACTTTGAAGAGCTTGTAAATGAGTAAATAGTTTTAGTTGGTGAAAATGAAACAGCAATATTGTTTACATGTTGATTTTATTTATAAACACGTATTAAAAGTATTAAAAAGTATTATTCTTGGTTTTTATACACTACATAACTCAGTCATTTGTGTATGTGTGTATCATTACATCGTCATATATCATGTTAATGTCATCAGGATATAATGAATGGACAATCATGACTAAACTAAACCAGTTGGAAAGACACTGAGATATTGGTACCTTTGTTCTCCAAAAATGGTTTAGAGAACACCAGTTTTTGTTCTCTACTATCGGATGCCATCACGCGAAGTCTATTTTTCTTTCGTTTTCCAAAATCCTCATGGTCGGTCAGCAAAAACTTTGCTGCGTTGTCGAAACTCGTACGCCGCTTAAATTTTACGTCTTCGTTTGAAGCATAAGGCAACACAGAGCTTATAAATTCACCATCGGCGGATTTCACGTCGTTATTGTCGTCGTTCAATCCGTTTCGTCTTCTCCTTATTCCTCCGTATCTTCTACTTCTGCGCTCTTTGCGTCTCTGATGTCTCCTATCCGTGTCATCACTTTCCGAATTGCTTTCAGACGGCTCGCATGCATCACAGGATTCCGATGACTTCCTCCTTTCATATCTTTGAGGTTGATTAAACATAGGAGGGAAAGGGATCATTAAAACTGGTGATGGTGGTGCTAAAGCCGGTATAGGGACTGGAAAGGAATTACCGAGAAACGGTTGCGATGCAATGGGCTTGGGCGTAGGAGCTTCTCCCATACCGCAACGGCATCTCTTGTGACATTGAGAACAGTAAGAGAAGAAATCTGGTGTACACCGTGGAGCACAAACACAGGGAGGACACGGTGGACAGGGACGAGGGCTAGGCTTCGCTTGACAGAAGACAGAAGAAGAAGAAGGTGGAGAACCGGGTAAAGCAATTGGTACTGGCATTGGCATGGCTATGGAAACTGGTACTGGGATCGGTGGAGGCGGTGGAGGCGGTGGAGGCGGTGGTGGTGCTGGGGTTGAGAGTTGTTCTTGGGGTGCTGGAATCGGTTGTTGGGGCGGCAGTGAGTGTATTGGATCTGCCGGTAGGGGTTGACTGATTGATGCCATAGCGAATTGTGGCGATATAGGCATCATTTGAGGCTGCATGATGGGGAAGGCAATGGGGTATTGACAATAAGTCATATCAATAACGTGGATTATTAAAACTGCTAACATCCATCGCCATTTCTGGAACTGAAAAAAAAATCGTCATTTATCACATGACAAACATGTTTAGTGATTTTTATTTAAATATACTCACAGAATTCATATTCCACCTTTCAATATATAATGTTTGAAACAATCAAAGCCATGAAGGCTCCAAATCGGTTATATACCGTGTTGCTGAGGTGTTGCGTAACATTGTATTGTGTTGCAGAAAAAAACTAGGCTTACAAGTAAGCACGTAACGTGACTTCATAAGCCGTTGCAGTTTTGTAGTTGGTACTCCAACCATGGATGTGGATGAACTAATTATGTTATTAATGCCGTGGTGTACCGGAAGAGTCGAAGAATAGTACCTTCTCCAGTTCCTGTACCTCTTTTTATATATTTTTTTATTAGACCAGTGCGAGAAACAAGCATACAGTCTGCGTGGTAGTAAGAGTCACTGCAGCCTATAGACGCTCGTGATATCACAGTGATATCTCTAGCGCATTGCCAATCTTGTGACTTGAGGATATTATGCAACATTGCCCCGTAAATTAACTGCCTCTCTCACTTTTCAGACCGGAACACAGCAATGTGAACACTGTTATTTGGCGGTAGAAATAAGTAAGAGGGAGATACCAATTAAAGAAAAACCAGACGACCTTTTGTATAAGGTCTACCTCATGTGTACCTGGATGGTGGTGTAAAAGGATACAGTGGGACCGGAATCGACAGATAGCGCTATATCCACCCGAGACGGCATAGGTCGATTGCAACAGGGTGGGGATGGACAGCAGCATTCCCGTCACGGAGCTACGCTTTGTGATTACCCTTTCCCCTTTTTTTGAAAGTCTTCAATCTGGCAGTAGAGGTTCTACGGCTGATCTGATGATGATGATGAAACGTGCCAGTATTTTAATTTGCAAAATACTGCTTCTACATGAGTCTCTCCCATTAGATATTAGCTTTTAGTGAATTCGATTGCAACACTTTTTGACTTTTACTTAGTTGTGCCATACCAGCCGGCGCAAGTAGAATACATCTCGGAAGAGTGAGGACCTAGTTACCAGCGGTTACGTGTATGTTGTATGTTTAAATTAAAAGACTTCATCAGCAAAGGCTTTTAAATGCCTTATAACTCATTATTATTTCTATCTCTTATAGTAAAGCAGTTAAGAACTTGGGAGTATTTATGTATAGTGATTTATCTTGGACTACTCAGCTAAAAGAGGTTAGTCGTAAAATGTTTGCCTCAGCGGCCTCTCTGAAAAGTTGCGGAACTTTCTTCCCTTTGCTACCAAAATTGCTCTTGCACAATCTCTCCTTTTACCTATATTAGACTATGCGGATGTGAGTTATCCAGATCTCACTGAGGACCAGTTCGAGAAGCTTAAGCGTCTTTAAATTTGTTTGTATCAGATTCATATTCAATTGACGCAAATATGATCATGTATCTAAATTTCGTAACCAGCTCAAATGGCTTTCTATTCGACTTCGCAGGAATGCTCATATTTTTTCTTTACTATATAAAGTATTGTTTATCCCTTCCTCCCCTAATTATTTAAAAACCGATCTAATTACTTAATCTTTGCGATCATCAGAGAATTTACTACTTAAGATGCCGGTTCATTCCACAATATTTTACAGGAAATCCTTCACAGTTCAAGCTGTTCAGTTGTGGAATGCGCTTCCTTTGTCGGTCAGACGCGCGCAATCACTGCCGATTTTTCAGAGAATGGTCAAGAAGTACTACCTGTCATTGTAGTCGTTGCTTGCATATTATTCGTTTTATATTCTCCTTTTTATTTTTTTGTGTGTTTTGTGTGTGTATGTATGTATTGTATGTATGGTGTGTGTGTGTGTGTGTGTGTGTGTGTGTGTGTGTGTGTGTGTGTG
>JACJUM010001610.1:507254-558577 GCA_020976665.1 Heortia vitessoides | reverse complement strand
TGTGTGTGTGTGTGTGTGTGTGTGTGTGTGTGTGTGTGTGTGTGTGTTGTTGGTGGATGTTTTCCTGTACTTATTTTGATTGTTTAATTTATTATACACCTTAAACTGCCTTATTATTGTTGTAAAAATTGTTCTGTCCAGAGGTTGCCTGGAAGAGATCGTTCTATGCGACATGCGATGCGTTTTTCTGTTATTTGAATGAGTTATTTATGTGTGTACAATAAAGATTTTTTTTTTACTAGCCGACCCGACAGACGTTGTTCTTTATTACCGATGACTATTTTATATGTATAGATAAATATTCTAAAATTTTATATTTTTTTTCTTTTATGTGACCATCTCCTGAGAATAACAAAGACAAAAAAAATAGAGAAATCGGTCCAGCCCTTCACGCGTGATGGGAAATAGGGATATACTTTTATTTATCGAGATAGATATGGACTATGGTTTCTATTTTCCTACCGTAGTCGTTTTTAGGGACATGTGTAATGTCAGATTGTGTGACGTATTTAATAGTGAATATTCGAATCCATCAAGGTGTTAGTTATAGTGTTAATTAATTTTAATAACATTTCAATTGGCCGTGAAATACTCGCAGAGTAATGGCGGCATATCCATCCGAAGCAGTCTAGCTCGAATGCAACAGAGCGGGAATGCGAACAACATTCCCGTCACCACGCTTGCCCATTGCGGAAAATATGGACAGATTCCCCCTTTTTGCGTAGGCCTTTGTCCAGCTGTGGAGGTTTAACGGATGCTATGATGAAAATTTTATTAATTTGCTTTATATATCTCCGGTTTGGTTTGAGTGCAATGTTTGCATTAATTTCCAGTATGCAGATGTTTTGTTTATTTTTGGGTAAATTAAAATGAAACATAATATACTTTTAGTCTAGTAATTAAGTATTGTGTTTTTTATATCGTGACGGGCCCGATGGCGCAGAATCGCAGATGATAGTGATCCTATCGTGTGCGCCAAGGTTCGGTGATATTTACGTTTGTCCTGTCTCTGGGTGTAAGATATATGTAATTACGTAGTATATTTGTGGTCAAAAATAAGAAGAATTAGATTCTATTATACTCATAATACTGACGACAATGATGACCCTGCGGGATCATGAGAGTTATCTAACATATGTAAAATTAGACCTACCATAAACCAATCCGCCCTTACTAGACGCATTTTAAAATTAAGTTTCTGCAGGTTTATTAAACGAGCCACCAGAGAGAACAGATGATGCCTACGAAAAAACAACAGGAAAAGTATAACCGATGGCAGCGCCTTGATCATCTACTTCTACCGCCAAAAAGCATTGATCACATAGCTGTGATCCGGTTTAAAGGGTGAGAGAGGCTGTGAATTTACCGGGTATATGAGACATAGTATCTTCAGTCCACAAAGTTGGCGACACGCTAGTTCTATTATTGTAATGATATTAGCTGCGGTCACGTTCACCATCAAGCGAACCTTGTACTAGTTTGCTGACTTCATAATATAAAAGTATATCTGCTTATCCAGCACTAGTTTTAAGTGGATATAGGAATGTTTATAAGTGACTTTATATATATATCAACAGGATGTTTGCTATTGAGCTTAGGGAATAAAAAAGGTATTTAACAATGTTGTTTATTTATCAATATTCATTACAAACATACAAAACGCAATAAAAATTAAGAAACGAAGGAGTAACATAAATACACTCGCCTAATCCTTTTTGCCTGGTTTTTCGAAACAATCAGAAGTCTTATTTCTGTCTAATCCTTTCATTGCGGCCTTTTCACATGTGGCTTTTCCTTCCTCTGTGGACTTTGAGGTTCTTTACTATTTACTCTTTGGATGTAAGTTTCTTTGCTATACGACATCTGCGCGTCCCCCGTACCACCGGCGTCCAGCCTCTCAAATTGATCTTTAGATCGCTTTTCAATCTCTTTGCCATCGCTCTGCCGTAACAAAGCCTTCGCTTGACCTCCCGATAACTTCTTTTCATACATAACGTATCCGTTCTTATTGACGTATTGTAAAATAGGCATTAAATGGTTTCGGTGATGCTTTTTTCTTCTAGATCTAAGTTTTCTAATGTTGCTGGATCTTCTGGCGGCTCGGTTCCTTCTCCAATATGCGGACTCAGCAGAGCTAGTATCATCTGTTGATGATGTATCTGCATCGGTGTCGGTTTCGCTGCTGCTCGCAGTTTCGTCACTGGTATCAGTATCCGAGATGTATGGTCTTCGTCTTTCCTTTTTCCTTCTTTTCTTGTTATGATGCTTATAGGCAGGATCAGGCTTGTAGAAGGGCATGACTATGATCGGTAGTTTATGAGGAGCAGGCGGGATTGGCATAGGAAGAGGCATTGGCATAGGCATTGGTCCAGGAGGTGACATCATCCCAAGACCTGGTACCATTCCAGGAGTAAGCATACCAGGGCCCGGAATCTGACCATTAGCCGGCATAGGCTCGGAACCAGGCGAGCCAGGTGCCATCATTGGGGCAATCATTGGAACAGGTCCCGCTGGTATCGGACCAGGCATAAGTACTGGGGGCAGTCCTGGAAAATTAAAACTGGCACTACGCGGCATTCGGCAATGCATCGGGAGGTCTTGGGGGAAGTAGTTGATATTCGTTGGGCATAGCGGCAGATTTGGTTCCTTGCTTCTGGATAGTGTGAAACTTATCACTAACACGACAAATGTAAAATGCTTTCTCATTTCAATCTGCAAGAAAAAAGGAAATTTTATTTTCTCTAATGCAACCAATATTAATAAATTTAAATATAGCTTAATAATCACTTGTACAATAAATATGTTTTGTAGGTATCATTTTCTTTATATTCCACAACAAAATTTAATATTTGTAATATCAACTACACTCAAACGTAAAAATGTTAAATAAATTTTTAAAGCCGTTAAAAAAATAGTTTTATTAAAGTGTAATACCAGATTTTTTCCATAAAGCTTGCGTGAACTGCCGCGTGTCTATGATTGAAAACCAAAGATTTCTACGGTTTTTGTATTCGCACCTTTGTAGAAACTGACCAAAAAACAATGGTATGTATTGTCACAATGCTAATCTTTATGTAATTGGCTGTACAATGGACCCAAAGTTAAGGTTGTTTTGTTTCTTATATAATCTTGTTAAGACACGGTTAAACCTTTCAACTAATTCTATAAATTAACTCAAAATAATCAAATTACCCTGCCGTGAGGTACCTAGACAGAATAGAATAGTACCTCCCACTGCACCAGGTGTCGTAAGAGGTACCAGAACCGACAGATGGCGGTATATCCACCTGAAAGAGTGCAAATCAAATACAATGGGGATTGACAGCAGCATCCACGTCGCAAAATCTGCGCTCTGCAATTGCCGACACGCTTGCCCAGCGCGGCAATTATGGGCAAAAATCTCCTTTCATGGAGACGCCTATGTCCAGAGAGAGTCTGGAGAGCGAGACCAATCTTGGTCTCGTGGGAGGAAAACATTATAGTAGGATTTATTCTAGTAAGAGTATTATTGACGTTACATGACAGAAAGGTAGGTAATTCATGAGAAATTCCGTACCAAAAAAAAGTTAAACGAATTCTTACGTCACAATGAGTGCACGTAATTACTGTTTACTTCAGAAAACCATTGAATGACCTTTCCTATAAAACAAACCAAGAAATTCTTATTTTGCTCAGACGTAACGCAGTTGTAACAGTAGAATAAATTCGTTTGCAACCGATACTTCTAGTAATTTATACTCAATGATGTGCGTAAGATATTTCACATTTTATAAATGGTTCTAGTCATTAGAACCTAGAACCTAGAAGGCTACAATTCTTGGTGATACGAACGTAATAAAATAAACCTTTTTTGTTTACAGATGAGTCAAAATACTGGGATATTTTTTATATTAGCGATATCATGCTTTCTTCATACAATATCACTCCAATGTATACAATTCCCTGTGTTCCCACAAATGTCGGCATCAATGCATTTACCAATGCTGCCACAGCCAGCCCCGTCCATGCCTGCAGCAGCACCTTCGCCAATATTTGGACCAATACCAGGGCCGATACCAATATCTTTACCTATGATGATGCCTCAACAAAATTTGCCTATAGTTGTTAAACCCATTTATAAAAAAGGAAACAGGCATCGCAAGAAAAGAAGACGAAGACCACGTAAAAGATATTCCTCCAGCGAATCTGACAGTGATAGTGATGCTTCGTTTCTTCGTCACAGAACAGCCAACCTTCGGGAGGGTCATCGAAGAAAGAAGAAACATAAAGACTTGGCTCCTGTATACTCTCAGATTACAAAAAACGGTTTCGCGGTGTACCAGAAGAAATTTAAGAAGAAAACGAAACCCCGTTCCCGTGGCTCATTAACCGTAGCAAGTTCTAATGAGAACGGGATGTCACTGGATGATTTCAAAAAGCAAATCAGAAGACGTTTCACATCGTAAAAGAAAAAACGTTTTTTAAAACTTTGTACCATAATAATAATAAAAATAAAAATTATACTCATTGATATGTTTACATAACCCCCAACGACGGCGACCGAGCCTAGGTCGAGCCTCTAGAGGCGCCCTCGGTCTCGCCGTCGGTCCCGCTCAAATCTCGCGAGCCATTGCGGGTGCGACCGTGCTAAACGTGCGGTCGTGGCCGCGGGGCACGCAGGATTATTACGGGCATCGGTCCTCTCATCTATGAGAGGCCCCGCCCTCTTTTTCGGTGGCGCTGGAATTGACGTCGGAGTAGTCCAGCACTAGGATCGTCCGGAAAAAAAAAAAAAAAAAAAAAAAAAAACATTACTTTGGAACTCACTCACAATTCGCATCTAAAGCATAAGGTCAGACCTTTTGCATAATTTGCACAATTTTTGCATAATTTAACGGTAAATCTGTCAAATGAGGTCGCAGTGTATAGATCAATGTATCGTTTATTGATTTATCGATATTTGTATAGGAGAAAGCATGATGTTTAAATTTAACATTGTATGTACCTTGTTTAACACAATGTTTAAATTTAACATGTGTATATACCTTGTTTAATATATAAAAGGAGTAAATCCTGGTTTAAGTATTTTCATACATATGATGTAATGATTTTAATTTTATCAATGCCAAGTAAAAAACGGTTTATACTATATTAACATAGCTTTGTGGGTTAAATTGTTGACCATGTTTTTAATAAAAGAAATCAAGTCTAATCAAAATATTGTTTATTCAAGTAGGTCCATTACAAGCATTTTTGCATCGTTAAAATCAATAAATAGAACAATTTTAATTTATAAATATGAAGTACTAATATTATATTCGTAACACTGATGACCGTGATGACCCCACGGGATCATAAGACTCATCTAATATATAAATTATAATTATCTTCATTCGGAATTCTTAATTGACGGTGGAGCTATATAACCGTTTACAAATGGCGTTATGATTTACGTTCGACGTATCAGAGACGCCATTCACATTCTTACGGAGGAGAACGTGATTGGAAGTTTTAATCTAATAAAACACAAAAAGGATATCTCTTTATTCTAAGACTAGCAGTGACAGCGACTTCGTCTGCGTGGAAAAGTAACTTTAAGAGGTATTGTAGCCTTTCTCAATTAATGGACTATCCAACATTGAAAGATTCTTTTTTTTCAGGAATGAGATAAACACGTTCAAACATACAATCTCTTCAGCTTTATAATATGTGTAGATTAAATATAGACTCTGGTCGTGGTATAATAGAAATAATTTATGATATCAAGAAAATAGCTGGTCTATGTTAAAATTGCAAAATAGAGCCTGTGTCACAGGGCACACTGCCAAGTGTTCGGGACGCTCAGCGCATTTGGCTATTATAATCGAAAAAGATTTAGGAATCATACATTTTAAAAGTGAAATTCCCTTGAGTCTAGCTGAGAATGCGTAACATATTTAGGTTTGTAGTGTATTCTATATAACGATATTTTAGATGAGGATATTGATTCCAATTGCAACATTATATTTGCTGCAACGAGCCTCATTTCAAATGCCATCAATGACTGAGATGTCGATGATGATTCCACCAGTAATGCGCCCACCAAGTTGCAACCTGTGGTCCAACAACTACCCGTAATGCTCAACACTCGATGGGTGATGATGCCACTTCAGAAAATGATGGCGTTAATGATGGACAAACATAAAAAACATAAAACGAAACCGCGTAGAAAAATGAGAAATAGGCGTCGTCTATCGAATAGATATTACATATAAGGTCATTTTTTACGAAGAATAAAGTGGCGAGAATCCTTCAGCCCACACTTGTTCTACTAAATATACAATAAAGTTTGTTTAATTGATCTCCTTTTGACTAACCGAAACGATACAATACTTCCACCTGAGACTCCAACCGCGTGAACTTCACTTTATATCGCTTATCTTGTTTACTTCTCCGTTTACTTTACGTATAGGTGTCCTAAATGTAAAGTAATACTAGTAAAAACCCTATTCACTTGAACCCCAGCTCACAAATATGAAAACTTTTGCAACTTTAATATTATTATGGATGTGGGCATGTCGTTTCGATGTTCTGTAGCTGCGGGTCAGAAAGACAAAAATAGAAAAAAATAATTTATTGTAAGTAATATGGAATGTTGAATCATCTATAATAATAAACATTATTAAATTAAAAGGACATATAATTAAAGCCTAATTATTATATAAGAATACAAAACATTAAGTTAAACCTTTTTTATAATAGTATATAGGCATCACGTGCCGGTTATGTAGAATAACACCTTCCACTGCACTAGTGGTAAGAGGCGACTAAGGTACCAGAACCCACAGGTGGCGGTATATCCATCCAAATGAGTGCAGCTCAAATGCACGGAGCGAGGAAGGGCAACAGCATCCCCGTTGCGAAAGCTGCGCTCTGCGATTGCCGCCAACACGCTTGCCCACCGTGGCAATTATGGACAAGAAAGCTCCTTACGGCTAGTATGATGATGATGGTGAATATGAACTCATATTGTTTAATGATCAACCACAGCAAGTTTTCAATCGAGCGTAACACCGTTCATAATTTTGGGCAGACTCTTATTTTTTCAAATACGAAGTTCAAAAGCTTTCACCACACATTATTAAACTACAAAGTATCCCGTGATTTTAGCCAAAGCAGCAGCAGTGGGCAGCTTTAAAGTTTCAATAAATATCCATGGACGAATCCTCGAAATAATCTGAGTCGGAACTGATTGATACATTATCGCTATCAGTCTTTTCTGACGAACTGGTCTCTCGTGATCTTCTCTGTTTAACTCTTCTGTACCTTCTGCCTCTCTTCATCATTTTCTTTATCACGTGCAATGGTGGATGGTCATGTTTCACGGGCTCGTACATGGTCTCCATCGGAACAGCCATCATTTGCTGCTGGTAATACGCTGGTAGAGGATAAACACCAGCCGTGAAGTTGTAGCTTATGCCGCTATATTTCTGAGCCATATCCGCCAAAGATTGATTACCAGAGACTAATTTGTTCATAGTAATTAATAATAACAAGTAGAATCCCGATGTTTCCATTACTGTAGAAAATTTTGCGCAAGAATGTGCGAGCGTTTTGTGAAAATTGCCTTTTTATTTTAGGTACACGTAAGTCTCCGTAGTAAAGTTCTGAATGGGGCTATTGTTAGATTATGAACTAATTATATAAGTTTCCATTGCAACAAACGCGTTGACTTTCTTCGCGTCGTTGTTGTTTCTTCGCACAAGCCACTAACTGTCGTGACTCAAACGTGCAAAGAAATAGAAAAAGGTAAACAAATCTGCTATTATTTACATAGATGCCTTCTTTTATATATACATATACTATTTTATCTAAATATAAATCTCAGGGCAAACATTTGGTATGTCTTTATATTCCACTATAGTCAGTGTTATAATTTGTCTATCAATGTCAATGCTTAATATTTTTTTATGTTTTTTTATTAGTTCAATATTATGTAAAATATTGGAGAGTGGGGTACCGGCAGTGTAGAATAGTACCTCCCTCTGTACCAGGTATAGTAAGAGGCAACTGAGGTACCAGAACCGACAGATGGCGGTATATCCATTCAAAATAGTGTAGCTTAAATTAGCAACGGGGATGGGCAGCAGCATCCCCTTTGCGAAAGTTACGCTCTATTGCCCAGCGCGGCAATCGTGGGAAAAATCCCCTTATCTTGTGGAGGCCTATGTTTACCAGCAGACTTCCAATGGCTGATATGGTGATGATGTGAAATATTGATGGTTTATAATTAGATTAATTTTAATTTAAGGCATTCTTTTTATTCAAATTGTGAAAACGACTTAAATATAGACCTCGTTTACCAAGAATGAGAATAGTCATTTGAAAACCATTTTGTTAACAAACACAAAGGCTAATAATATATTTTAACAGTTCTTAGATTATTATAGGAACAACACTTAAAAGCGAAATCACAATCTCCACTTTCTATGCTTATATATTCGTCTCAATCTCCCTCTCCGCCTCCGTTTTCTCTTGAGTTTACAGTCTAAGCGATTGGATTGATCTGTCTCAGAATCGGAAGGTTCCTTGAAATTGGGTACACAGGAGCAACAGCAAGGGCATTGGGTGACAGCCTTGACTGTTGTCTGGATTGCGATAGGATGTGCTACCATCACAACTGGTACAGGCTGGACGTAGTACACTGGATACGGTTGGACCGGTATTGGGATCACTGGTATCTGTGATGTGGTCTCTTCCAGAGATTGCATGATAAATATAATTGTCCATGTCCAAGCCTAGAATAGAAATATATTATTTAATATAACCAGGATAGTATAGAAGAAGGGTACCCATCATACGCTGTGTCTTTGTGTTCTAAAGATATTACGTCTCTTTCGCACATTTGCTATGCTGTTCTGGTAGAATTAGATGGCTGCAAATTGTGTTGGCTATCGCAGAGCGCAGCTATCGCGACGGAAATGCTGCTGCCCATCCTCGCCTTGTGCATTTGAGCTGCACTATTTCGGAACTACGAGTATATACCGCCATCTGTTAGATCTGGTACCTCAAACATCTCTTACGGCTGGTGCAGTAGGAAGTAAAATACATAAAATGAAATTTGTGAGTTTTATGAATCATATTATAGAACTCACAAATTTCATTGTTGTAACTGTGGTCATCAATATTGAGTTAATTCATTTTGTATATATTTCACAATTTCACTCGCACACGAACACATAACGGCGAAGCAGAGAGTATGTCTAACTTTATTGCTGCCAATGTAATTTTATGGTCACAAAGTTTATTACTCGGCCCACTAGTTTATATGCAAAAATCATTACGATATCCACGGCATGTGGAAATGTCAGTTTTAATACTAGATTTTGCTGTGAGGTACCGGCGAAGTAAAATAGTCCTCTATTGTACCAGGCGTAGTAAGAGGCTATGAAAGTACTAGAACCGACTGATGGCGGTCTATCCATCCGGGGATGAACCGCATCACAGCATCGTGTCGCAAAGCTCCGCCCAGCGCGGCAATTATGGGCAAAATTCCCGATTTCTTAGGGAGGGCTATGTCCAACAGTGGACTTCCAATGGCTGATATCATCATAGTAGATCTCGATGAAATCTTTCAAATCCCATATACTATATGAGTTCGTTTTTGGATTCCAATGTATATATTTATTACATTTAAAGATGTAACCACTCCGAATAGGTAGCTCTGGATCACAAACAAGATGTATCTTTTGTTACTATATGTATGAATACGCTGCAAAGTGAGTGCGATATACTCGGAATTAAAAGTTTTATTTTTTTAGACCAAGTCAACAAACAAGCATACAGTCCGCGTGATAGTAAGCGTCACTGCAGCCTACAGGCACTCGTAATATCACAAGGATATCACTAACGCGTGGCCAATCTTATGTCTTGAGGATATTATGCCACTTTACCTAGTAAATTCTCTGCCTCTCTCACCCTTCAGACCGGAACGCAGCAATGCGAACACTGTTATTTGGCGGTAGAAATAGGTGAGTGAGAGGTACCAATGCACACGACCTTTTGTATGAGGTGTACTACCGCAGGTGATATTTGAAGTAAGTAGGTACCTACGTTATATGTGATAATGGTGAGCAATACATCCATGTAAATAAAACTAAATAATAAATGATTCATGGTTGATAAGATTTCACCTCTAACAAATATTTTATCATGATATCTAGTATCGTACAAATATTTAGTCTTTGATCTGGTTTATAGGAATAATAATAATATTCACACATATTCTCATACAATGACCTGACTTCGTGGTGTCGGCTAAAGCACTTGTGTTATAGATATCTGAGGAATCACAAATGTCATACTTAAATACATACATTTGGATGTATATTTGTGTGTGGGTGTTGGCACCAATATACATAGTATCGTATGCTGTAGTTTCATCATATCAGCCATTGAAAGTCCACACAAGCTTCGAGCGTGATGGCAATTGCAGAGCGCAACTTTCGAGATGGAGATGCCGTTGCCCTTCCCCGCCCTGTGCATTTAAGCTACACTGTTGCGATTGATATACCGCCATTTATCGATTCTGGTACCTTAATCGCTTCCAACCAGGGGGAGGTACTATTTAACTCTGCCGGTACCTCACGGCTCGTGTGTGAGGTATAGTTTCGAGACACAAAAACTCAACTAACTAACTAACTCTTCCACGGTAACGGAATTAATGAGAAAACCTTTTTCTATGTAAATGAAAGAAGTCGAGACTTGACATCCCATAAAGGTGACGCGTAGATGGAAATGACAATATTGCTCGCCTAAGACGGTAAATTATTAGCTGTGAGGTACCGGCCGAGTAGGATTATACCTTCATCTGTACAAGATATCGTAAAAGGCTACTTAGGTATCAGAACCGACGGATGGCGGCTGCACAAATGCACAGGGTGGGGTTAGGCCGCGGCATTCCCGTCGCGACAGCTGCGCTTTGCGATTGCCACCACGCTTACTCAGCGTGTTTTTTTCAATTCCCAAAACAAATTCCCTCTTTCTTGGGGAGACCTATATCCAGCAGTGGACTTGCTGTAGAATGACTGAAATAATGATGCTGATGAAGGTGGTATGCAATCTCAAGAGGGATATAAGAGTTAATAAGACTACTCTTTCAACGGCTTAATAATGCGGTTCAATTTGACTTTTTCCGTTTTAGTTCGACGTTTCGTTTCCGTAAAAAAAACGTTACTTAAAATTTTAATAAATTTAGTTTTACAGCCGAATAGTTTTTATTATAAGTAGTGATTACATAAGTTTTAGAAAAAAAAGACTCGAAGTTTTCAGTCTGAATGCATTTTTTTATATTTAAATATTTATTGCAGTTTTTTTTCCAAAACGCTGATAAGTGATTGAATGCTCTATTTTAAAACGATCTGCCGATACTAACCGAATCCTATGAAGAAATAATTAAAAGACAGGCCCACTCAAAATGCCGCAAAAAAATTTTGCAAAAAAACTTGCTTCCCATAATTAGTTCTACTCAAAGAGAAAAATTTTTGTTTCAGATGCTGAAAACTATGATACTTCTTGTTTTTATATTGTCTATGATTGCTGGGAGTGAATATTTCAATCGTCAATATTTGTATAAAACTTTCATAAGACATCAGCCAGAACTACAAGAACTACGCGCCATACAAAAATACTACTGGCCTTTTAAGCCTGGGTATAGGATAGATGACCCTGGCTTTGTAAGCCCGTTGTACTTTACTTAAAAAAACTTTCGAAATATTTCAATACATTGGTTGTATAGTATACTTTAATATCTGATTTGTTTTTATATTGACCATAATGTACAATAACTGTGTTGTAGAACGTAATTCATAGTGTAGTGAAAAGTGAGTTCAATTAGATATAAATGTTCAATTTTTCACCAATTTATGAAATATGTGATCTAAATTTATTATTTACAACCATGATTTTTGGTTGAAAATCTTTAAAAGTGTTTGTATAGGTGTTCGATCTTCATTAACTATGAGCAACAATAACGGGCTCATCGGAAAATCGAAGATGAGATTTTTTTTTCTTAAATGAGGAATGTAGAGATATTTATCAAAATATTTAACAATTTTAGAAATGTGAAGTATCCATGTTTATAGCTCCTTCACTCACCTTGTTTCCCAGACTGATATGGTAGTGCTTAGTAACATATAAACGGTATAACAACGTATAAAGGTTTTTGCCCCAGGATTAGCACACTGGGCTATCTCTCAGCGTAGCTCTACGACGAATATGTCTCTTTACCTTATCACGCCATTAAAGATATACTGCCATCTGTTGAATCAGGTACACCAAGCGCCTCTATCAACTGGATCAGGGAATTATACATACTATGCCAATACTTTTAATGAAATATGAGTTATGGCCACTTACCAATTTATGTTTAACTTTCTAGATAACTTACGGGTGGACTGACTTGTCAATTCGTATTTAATTACATTGGAATAGGGCTGTCGAGCTACGTTTTGAAGGATTTAAAGAGTATTATTTTATCAGTTGGCCGTTATTATTATAACCTAATCGACAAACCATGTAGTTCAATTGCATTCTTATCAACTAGTTTTTAATCAATTTGAATTCGGCATTTTTATTCAATGGACGACACTACGAAACAGCTGTCAAAATATTAAAAAAATTAAATATGTCAATGTCAATATTCTATAAAAACTTAGTTGTCATTTAGTCAATACGGCAGTTGGTTCGTGACTTGGTTGGTAAGTTAAATATATTTCGTATGTCGGTATTTGTGGTGAATACGTGCAAATGATGCAGTGAAAAACTAGTGTCGGTTGCTTATTATGTTGGTGAAATCGATACAGTACTCGAAATTTGAAATAGTGGTGTAATATCAGTGTGCGAATAACTGATATTCAAATGTACGAGTTGGTGCGTGTCTGTTCTGTCATGTGATATCTTAGCGGGAAATCATTAGTTAATCCCGTGAATATGGATCGTGAATTGGATGAAACCATTCGGGATCAGGATACAAACTTTGAAAGAATCGCTACATCCGACAATGAGTAGTGAGTACAAATGTTATTTAAATATTCCATAACTACGTCTTTGCTAATTGATTAAATATGACATATCTGTTGTTAGTTGAGATCTATGTATTTACTTAGTTGCAACATGTACAAATATCAAACAGCATAAAAAGAAAAAAATTAGTAGGAAGAAAAATAATAGCACCGACAATAAAAAAAACTTAATTATTTGCTCTTATCTTGAAGGTTAAATTTCAACATAATAATGTATGCAGAATTATTTTTTGAAAAAGTATGTAACACAAGCTGATAATACCAAATCTTTACAATTTCTATGTATATTTAGAGATATTTATATGAACATGGAACATGTGCCTTAATCCAAATTGGAAACTTTAAAAACTCACATTAAAACTTCAACTATCAAATTACATTATATATGTTTTGTATATTTAACATATTCAATACTAAAATTAATATTTTCTAACATTACCAATTCACTACTCATAATAAAAATCCACTTTAACAGCTTTATTTTTTTTTATTAAAAGCATACTTTTATTACTAAAACTAAGTTTACTTGTTTTTTAATATTTACCCCTGCCCAAGTTACCCCTCCAGGTTGATGTATCTTGTATTTACTTTACACATTGCATTAATATTTTTTATGCATCAAATTCAATATTCTTTTAACATTATTTTAATTGTTAGACTAATTATCAATCACTCTATTGAGCAATTACTTTGGATTTTGGTATGATAAATTACATGTAATTACTATTTTCATGAAATTCAACTTAAACTGAAATGATTCTTTTGTTATATGTACATATAAAATATATCTATTTATAGAGTTTGTTAATACTGCCTTTCTATGGGCTTTTATGTCTGCATATTACCCAAGTATTTCAGCAATTTTATTTATGTGTAAAATTATCATGAAGTACAAGAAAATGCTCTAAATGTGAATTAATAATTAAAATATGAAATACATAAATTAAAAATATTAATTAACTATTTTATAAGTTTAATTCCTAACTTTATTAATATAAAAAAAGAGTTTTTGATGCCTTTCGGCCAATTAATATAATAAGTATCTAAATACAAATGTTGTTTATATAATTTTGCTTATCAATGCTTAACATTCCTTATTCGTAAAATAGAGAGCATCATAGAAACCATAGCGTGGCTATCACTGATAAAGTTTCAGTACTAAGCTGAGTTTTATCAGTGCTGGCTGCACTTGACAACACATTGTCCGATAATATCAACACTATTTCACAGTTATTGCATATTTACCTCCATAATGTGCCAATCATTCATAGTACATATTAACTAGCTTTCATAAACAGCCATCAGCCACAAAGTCTTTACTTTATATGTTATCTCTTGAGTACTTCTTGTTATTATGGGAAAAAGTCTATGACACTCTTTGATACACTGTGCTAAGCATTATGTTAATTCTCTAGAGAAAACACGCATACATATGGAACTTGTAGTATTTCATTCCAAATATTTAAAATCTCTGTGCCAATTTCATCCAACAGATGTTACACATCCATCCATACATCCATCAATCACTTCCTCTGTCTGTCCATTAATCATCCATTCATATCAGTAGCCATTAGCCATCAATAAATCCTTCCATCCATCCAAATCCATCTATCAATCTATACTTTTGTATTTGTTATATTAGTAGGATTCTATGAATAGATGTTCTTGTTTTCTTATGTACATTAAAATGCTACTTTTAAAATATTAATAAATTATTGTTATATTTTGCTATTTTTAGGGTTGCATTATTCCATTGTTTTGCAGAAAAGTGAACAAAAACAATCTATAAATCAATATGATGTGCATTTAAATCCATCAAATAATAAATATTTATGTTATGTGTAAATAATGCATTAATGCAATAAATATTCCACTTGTTTTGTATGAGTAAGTAATCAATAAATCACATATTCAACCTTTAGGTTATTCTATGCCTCATTATGACCTTAATTATAGTTATTTTTTGTTTTGTTTCTTTATTATCCCACTTTACTTGGGTTTTAACATAAATTTTAAAACATTGTTGGTATTTTTTATAGATGAAAACACAACTGAACATTGTAAACAATGAATATATTTATGACTTGTTTTTAAAAATCATTGTTTTTATTATGTGTTTACTATAACTAATATTATTCTGCTATAAATGCATCCCTTAATATTTGCAAGTTATTTTTTGGTAGTTGATTAATGTAATGACTCCTTAACAAAAAAAAAAACTAAATGACTATCCTATATACCATTCCCAAACATAGACTTGGAGCCAACTAGAAAGGTTCTAATTTTTTTTTACTGGATGTAATCCTATTTGATAGTGTTCTTTTCAGATACATACACTGTGCAGTTGCATCTAATTAAGTATAAAATAATCACTTATTTTATGCTTGAATACTGAGAGAGAAAGTATCTACATATATATTATATATGTCTATCTGAAAACTTTTTCTGTATACTACAATATTGGAAGAAAATTTTCTTATAAAATATAGCTGATACTATTTTCTGATAATGTCTCTTTGAATTTAAGAAAATTGGTCTAGATATTATACATTGTTCTTATATTTAAGCAGATAAACATGACAAATGGGTTTAAAGGTTGATTTATGAACTGTGTGTTTCTAGACGGTTCTTGTTTCTGGTTAACGCTAGTAAACGCCTCACATTGGGACTAAAGCAATGTATGTGATGTTTTTATTTACTAACTTTCCATCTACAACTTTCATGCAGACGTCTTATTACAGTAATATAATATCTCCTTATGTTAAAGGTGTGTGCACTTAGAAACTGTTTCTGCATGAAACATCTGTTTTTCTTGTTTGGTTATTGATTCTTTTGTGTTGTGTGTAATGAACCTGCCATAAATTTAGTTTTAAAACCCGGCTGGAGACGGCAAACTATTTTAAGCTTATGAGGTTATCAGGGTTGGTGGTCATTTGTAATATTATAAAAATAAATCTGTATTTATAATTTATATTCTATTTTAATTAAATTTGACTTCAAATATTGTAGCTAAAAGGAAACGGTAGTTAGCAGAAACCCGGTTGCACATCGCGGCATTATGTGCAAAATTCTCCCTTACTTGGGGAGGACTGATCTTATTACGTAATGTTGCTTAGGGTAGTCCACATGCTGAACAGACAGATTTAGGTAGTAAGTTATTATTTGACAGGCGCACCTGCGCCATCGGGCTTGTCAACCATCAATATCATCAATCTACCATCTGTATTGATCCTATCTTGTGCGCCAAGGGTCGTGGGTTCGATTCCCGACCAGAGTGATTATTTACCAGGTGTCGTTAGAGGCGACTAGGGTACTAGAACCGACAGATGGCCATCCAAAAAGTGTTGGTCAAATGCACAGGGCGAGAATGTGCAGCAGTATCCCCGTCGCGAAAGCTGCGCCTTGCGATTCTCTCTTTCTGGGGGAGGCCTATGTCCAGCAGTGGACTTTCAATGGCTGATATGTAGATTTGTGTTTTTATTGTGTCTGGGTGTTAAATATATGTGATTCCTCTGTTGTTTGACGTCCAACCTTTTTACCAACGATTTACCAACCTTATATATATATATATTGTATGAATTATACACGTAGACGCTTTGTCGGAAGTTGTGTTTCTGATAAAAAACTGTCATGTGCATGTATTTGCATTGCTTTGTTATAAGTTCAAAGCAATAAATACTTACCTACTCTATGAGTTATTGATTCCAATTCGAATATCTGGTAACCAGCAACTGCTGGACTGTGGTCGATGTGGTTTCAATTGTAGGTATCAATTGATTATTAATTAATTAATAAATCAAACAACGAATTCCTTTGTAAGTTATTTATAATAGTCTAATCATTTTAAAACGATTGCGTTTTTTTCGATCGAATTCGCACCGCCGGTTTCACACCTATCTAGATTACATACCTCTGTAGGTAATCTCAAGGTCGACGTCTGTTGGCCTCTGACGTCACAACCGTCCGTCGACGTCAGGTAGTGACGTCAAGCGAACGCGTGATTAGAAGGGAGATATTGTATATTATGATCGACTCCATCTGAAATTTTAAACTATAAAGTGCATTGTCCTTTAAAATGGTAATTAGAATGTAAATTGAGGATCTTTTTACACATAATATCCAAGCATTTGTACACATACAGATACATACACACAGTCTCACTCTTGCACACATACATCCACTTACAAATACACCTACTCTCTCTCTCTTACACACACACACACACACACAATATATATTTATATATAATGGCCCAAGACGAGAAAAAAATCTGCTACTATATTTCTAACTTTCATTTTGTTTTCCATTAAAGACGATTTTGTACATTCTTTTTGGGTCTATTGATTATTATTGTTTTTTTGACCCAGATATAAAATTGTACCATACCCATAGTTTGGGATGTCTGAGGCCTATAGCACAGTTTTAACTAACAAAAGAAATACGCAAGTCACTGTTTTTGAATAAATTTTATCATACCAACCAATCGAAGTCCACTGCTGGACATAGGCCTCTCCAAGAAAGAAGAATTTTTGCCCATAATTGACGCGCTGGGTAAGCGTGTTGGTAATCGCAGAGCGCAGCGTTCGTGATGGAGATTCTGCTGCCCATCCCCGACCTGTGCATTTGAGCTGCCTTGTTTCGGATGGATATATCGTCATCTGTTGGTTCTAATACCTTAGTCGCCTCTTACGACACCTGGTGCAGTGGGAGGTACTATTCTACTCTGCCAGTGTCTCACGGCAAACGGTGTTTTTAATAAATTTATTATATTATTATGCAAACGAACAATACTAGCTTTGTTTTCGGATTAACCTAGTGTTGACTCGAATAGCCGTCGTCGGTATATTTAATTCGTTTGCAAGAGGACTCAGTGAGCGCGTAGGCACTAATGCTGAGGGTATTCGCTCGAGGGAGAAAGACTACAAAAATTCGCCGGCGAACGAGGTCGAACGATTCTTTACGCAAAGAATGCGTATGTGGTGTTTGTCAGTGAGGAGTGCCAGTGCCTCACCGGCACTCCCCGACAACCAACCGAGTGAGGCATTTATTGATGCTAGGGCTAACCCGATAGCACACCACCTCGATAATGTCTTCCTAAATGAGAGGGTCATTGGTACTCCCGACACACATTGTTCCTAATACACCGCCCATAAGTATGAGTCTCATCTTTAAATCTAAGAGTGCTTAGCATATCAGCATCACAGCACCCTAAAACATCCACAGAGGTTGGACGCGGGCGTCCCCAAAAAAAAATTTGCCAATATTTCCGCGCTGGGCAAGCGACGGCAATGCTGCTGCCCATCCTCGCCCTGTGCTGTAAGGCTGCACTGTGTTAGATGAATATATCATATGTCGGTTTTGGTATCACAGTCGCCTCTAACGACACCTGGTACCGGGGAAGGTACTATACTACTAGACATTAAACTGTCCTATCTCTCAAGTTGGATTAAACTATGAGCACAAACATATTAAAATCGGTTTAATAGTTTAGAAGTTTGTGGCGACAAACCACAGTGACACTAATAATGATATCGTGATATTATACTCCGTAAATCAGCCGGAAGATATAATATGTACTTAAAATTTTGTTTTTTTATTAGTTTTAAGTACACAAAGATAATATTTTAATTTTCAGGAATACATAAACCGACGTTATTCTATTGAATTGTATCTGTTTATTTACTTTGCTTTTATTGATTTGCCAAATTATACTAATTATATATTTCGATCATAAATTACATTTACTTATAATCTAGTACATAGGCATTTAGACGGGCTCGATGACGCATTCGGTGGTGTCCATATCTCATAATTCATTTAAATTAATTTGAAATTTTGCATCACATTAAAAGTATTATTAATATATTTAGTCACAAATGGCCTAATTAAGGCATTCGTGGTATAATATTTGGTCGACCATTTACAATAAAAATATTTTAATTACTATTTCAATAACAATAAAGCTGCGAATTAATGTCAAAACTTAATCTACAGTATTATTATAAAGCTGAAGAGTTTGTTGTTTGTTTGTTTGAACGCGCTAATCCCTTGAACCGCTGGTCCTATTTGAAAAATCTTTCAGTGTTAGAAAGTCCTTTTATCGAGGAAGGCTATAGGCTATAGCACATTAAGCTAAGATCAATAACGGCGTAGCATAAATAATACTAGGTTAAAAATGCGGGTGAAACTGCGGAAGCTGCTAGTAAACTAAAAAAAAGGACAATTTATATATCTACGAAACATGCTCACAACTATTTAATTTACAATAAAATTAATTAAAACTTGTAAAATAATTATAACACTAACACAATTATGGTTTTACTTGAATTTGCCATTAAAATACTCAACTTATAACTATAATAACTTCTTAGCAAACATTTTTTTAGGGCACCCAAAATTTACGTCTCTCGAAGGCTTTTGTTGTTTGAGGCAAGTGATTATAAATTTTGATAGCCATATAATAAGGTCGTTTTTGGATATGTCGAGACGAGCAATAGGTACCACCAAAATTACCACGACGTGTGCAGTAACGATTGGGTCTGTCGCTCGTGTGATGAAAATAATGCATGTGTTTTTTTAATCAACGGCATATTTCATATATCTACAAACGCAGGTTACTGCAAGTAATCTAAATTTGAGAAACAGATACACGAATTCCTGGATGCTGTGCACGTAATAGTTCGAAAATATTGCTTCTGTAGTACAAATACTGCGCTCACATCGGTGGAACTCCACCGATTGGGACAACTGTCTCAGAATACGATCCAGGGTCGAAACAAAACTACCGCGTGGACGTGATGTGCTGCTAATGAACACTCCTCAATAGTATCTCTGTTCAGCTCACGCAAAGCTTAAGAGAATCTACACATTCCATGACAGTAATGAATATGGTGATACCAATGAGTGAAAACTTACGGACTTCTTCGATTAACTTTCCTTGATAAGATATTGACAGCAGTATTGGTAACCTCTGGGGCGGATGGAATTTCATTATCTTAGTTTTTCAAAGTTTAGAAGTCCTAACTCCCACAATCATCATCATCATCATTACAGCCATTGGAAGTCAACTGCTGGACACAGGCTTCCCCAAAATAGAATGTCGCCCATAAATGCCGCACTAAGCAAGCGTGTTTGCAATCACACAGGGCAGCTGCCCTGTGCAATTGAAATATCCTGTCCCGGATGGATATACCGCCGTCTGTCGGTCTAGTACCTTAGTCGCCTCTCACGACACCTGGTACCTCACGGTACTCCTTCAATGCATCTACAATTGTGCTTGGGCAATCAATTATCGACCTTGCAATTTTTTTAATATTTCCTTGTTATTTAATTATTATAAGAATAGTACGTCATCCGCAAAAAAACAATGCTACGACATCACTGTTGGTAGTTCATCAATATCGGCTAAGATATTTTTTCCATTTCATTTTCCTTACTTCCATGAGGTAGACCTCATACAAAGGTGGTCTACATTGGTACCTCACTTTCACCTATTTCTACCGCCAAATAACAGTGTTCGCATTGCTGTGTTCCATTCTAAAGGGTGAGATAGGCAGTGAATTTACTGGGTAATATGGCACAATGTTCTCACGACACAAGGTTGGCAACGCGTTAGTGATATCCTTTTGATATTACGAGCGTCTGTAGGCTGCAGTTACGATTAATACCAAACGGACTGTATGCTTGTTTGTTGACCTGGTCTAATAAAAACTTTGTTGTGAGATCTGTACACACTGCTTTCTATTTGCAAGATACATCCAAACATAAGCTATCCTACGTATACCTAGGGATTGTAGCTTTTCCAGCAAGTGACTATGTAAGACATAAGTCTTCGACATGTCCACCAAAAAAGCAACAATACATTTCCGCTGATTTAGAGCATTTAAGATTGTCAAATACCACTGACGAGGTTGTATGGTTTGTACGGAACCCGTGCGGATATGGTCCCTTCACGTAACACTAGTAACGCTTCGCGGTTACGCTCACGTAGTTCCCCCTTCCCGCGACAAAATTGGGTTACAATATGTTACTTATGTCACTTGCTGATACTGCAATTTTCTGTTTATGAAAGTTCAGTTATTTCTTTTAAAGATTTCAGAGTTTATTTGTAAATACAATCCTGTTTACATAGTTCTATTTTAGGTGGCGGTCTCTTATTTTTCTAATTAAAACAGCCTATGTTAATCGCTAAAGAAGTATCTCTCTGATGGTCAAATAATTGTTGATGCTGGTTTAATAGCTTTTCAGTTAAACTGCAACAAAAAATAAAATTTTCCTTTTTATAATATTAGTATAGCGAGCCCAAGCTTCTGGGAAAACACCTAACAAAGTTTTTGAAATATTCACGAAGAGCTCTTCGTTCTCCGAACACTGAGTCGTCTCTGGTACAGTTGTGATGTCACGGGTGGCCATTTGTAATTCTAGCTAGCTAAATAATAGCTCTAGGTACTAAACATACGATGGTCAAAAAACGAATAGCACTCAATATTGCATGACATTTAGCATACGTTGATACAGGCTAATACGATTCAAGTGTCGTCACTTTTATATTTTGGCAAATCTGGATTGGCTGGATTTGTATCGATTAAAGATCGGCATTCGTTCTATTAAGTAGCGATGTATTTACTGGAAACGATTGATTAGTAACGAAAAAATTTTTGAAGTCAGCAATCAAGCATATGTCCCGCTTTATGGGAAATGTGATCGCAACCTGTAGACGCACGTGCCGTCACAAAGATATCACTAGCGTGTCGCCAACCCTGTGAACTGATGACTGATACAATGGTTTTTTTTATCCAGTAATATAACTGCCTCTCTCACCATTCTAAACACAGTAATATGGGCACTGTTTGGCGGTAGAAATTGGTGAATCTGGTACCAATGCAGATGACCTTTTGTGTGAGATCTATATCATGGCTCTTCTAGTCATAAAAAAAATACAAAACCCCAGACACTTTCCGAAGGTTGTTTGTCTTATGTATAGTGGAACTATGTACCTATGTCGTTTGGAGGAGTCACGGCTGTGAAAGGGGTCATGCTGTCAGTTGACTGTTTACTTCGGGCGATCGTGATAATATCAATGCTTAAGCGATTTTCGTATATATTAAGATATTTATATTCTTTGACGGGCTCGATGGCGCAGATGGTAGTAATCCTATCTTGTGCGCCAATGGTAGTGGGTTGGAACCCACCCAGGGCAAATATTTATATGATATTTGTGTCTTTAATTATTTCAGTGGTATATTTATGATTCCTCTGTTGTTTGGCGTCCCTAACACAAATGATTTAAGTGACTTGCCTCGATGTCAGGTCAACTATTGAGATCTTGTGGGAGTTTACTGTAAAGGGGAAGATAAAGCAGCTTGGTGGTCTAATAGGTGAATAAAATCGCATACTCCAAGTCTTCAAGATCAGAACCAGTTACTGGGTGAAATATTTATTTTTCTTAAACACACACACACATATATATAACATCACGCCTGTGTCACATCGAAGTAAGCAGAGACTATAATTATCCACTTGCTACGATCTTGGCATACCTCTCTCTTCAATTTTCGCTTTAGTTCTTTTGTACACGCTCGTATATTCTTGGTACTTCTGACCTGGTCTTTCTTTAATACCTCTTCTACCTGGTTAAGATATGTTAATCTCTTACACCCTATTGAGCTCTTATCACACTATTAGGCAATATGACAGAGAAGACTTGCTATTTTATTTTTAGCGTAGCAATTGTACGCGAAAATGTCAAATGATTCATTCTATTGGGATGGATGGGAAAAACTTGTCACTGTACTGTACTGGACGTCCTTTTTTTATTAGACGATAAAAATCGTACGGTTCTCGTGATAATAATCGTCACCGTTGCCTGTCGACGCTCGTATCATCCTAAGGATATCACTAGCGCGTTGCCAAGCTTGTGACTTGATGATATTATGTCACATTATCTATTTATTTCACTGTTTCATCAAACTGAAACACAGCAATGCCAACACTGCTGTTTGGCGGTAGAGGTGAGTGAGGGTTAGGTACCCATGCAGACGACCTTTGCTAGTCTACCTCTTGTAATGTAGTCTAGTAGTCTTACGGCTGATATGATGATGCAACTAGTTTTGGTTGTTACAAAATCGTTTGGCTTCAGATAAAGCTTCTGACTGCGTAAATGCGAAATTCTCGTTTGATGTTTGACACGGAGGCGGATCCACGCTAACCAGGTCGATCGAATAGTCGCTTTCTCGTAAGAACTGTTGTTTATGTAAGCGTATTATAAATCCGCTTATCGTCGAAAAAGTTCTAACACCGCGTATGTCAAAGTTGGCAACTAAATAATCAAGCCGAATGATAACACGATATTACATTTCTAACGCTGCAGTAAAAGTTTTATACCGTGTATTGTTTAAACGAAATCTATTTTGCACCAACTGAATTCACAAGCAATTAGTTTTAGCAATGTTTTCCCAATTGTACAAAGTGACAACATTTTGACTTACGCTGTGTTAGAACTTAAACGACGTTATGTTATAATAAACTAGACTTTTAGGTCCCTCTAATGCAACTATATTTAGTTCGTGTCCCTCGGTAATTGCTTTATGGTGTTAAATGAAGCAAATAATAATAGGTTGGATTTGAAAATTTAATTCAATAACTTATTTAATAATATTTCTCAAAGTTTACGTCGTTTTGTTTTATTCACCGAAATCTCTTTATCGACCTAGCACTGAGATAAGTAACTTAAACCATTTGTTTTACGGATTTCAGACAAAAGAAGAGTTAAAAATTAAGAAGAAATTAAGAGTTAAAAAAGAGTTAAAAAAACATATAGGTATCAAACATATATGTTTAACACCCAGACACACAACAAACAACGTCTATCACGAACATGCCTGTTAAGGAAATAATTCAGGCATTCTATTAACTTATTCTCTAGATAAAAAATAATAATTTTGTTTTATTTTTAATTGTTATATTTTTAAGATTATCTTTAAGACATTGATGGGTTCGATGTCGCAGGTGGTAATGACCTTATCTTATTCGACAAAGGTCGTGGGCTCGATACCCCAACCTGGATAAATATTTATATAATGATATTTGATTATGTTCAGTGACTGGGTGTTAAATATATGTATTTAAGTAGTATATTTGTGATTCCTTTGTTGTCTGATGTGCGTAACACAAGTGCTTTAAGCGACTTATCTCGGAGTCTGGTCAATGATGGAGGGAACTAATCTGTCAACAATATACGTAACAATTTCGCCCGACTCAATCCGTCTAGTTCTATCAGATCCGGTCCGTTATCAATGTGTATATTTTCTTGTCTGATTATTTTTAATCTGTTGCATGGCCTCGTTTTAAGTTGCGAGGCTTTGAAGTTCGATTTGCGAATTAAGTACAATAGCAAAAGAAGGAAAACGATATAAAACTCGTCTCGGAGGGCCGCGGCCGGCGCAGCTCGAGTACCGGTTTGGTCACTTATACGGTTTTAAATTGCCCAAAAAATCACGGAGCCATACACTTTAAAACACTCATATATAGTGGTTGTAATGCTGCAATTAAATTGCAATGTTTTGGTGTGAAGGGCGAGGGATCCTCCCCTCCTATCCTATCTTATGCGACATTGGTTCGATCCCCACTCAGGTCAAAAATTTATATGAGGATTTGTGTTTAAAAATGATTAAGTGTTGTATTTGTGATTGTTCTATTATCAGATGTCCGTAACCCAAGTGCTTTAAGCGACTAACCACAGAGTCAGGTCAACGTATGAGTTGTTGTGTGAATATTCATTTAAAGTGACAAAGTCTCTGGTAACATGGCTGAAGACGCGCTAGTGATATCCTAGCGGTAACACCATCTATAGGCTACAATGCTATTTATATTTGCCATAGTTTTTGATTGATAGTGAACTCTACATTTATGGTGATCAGTATAGAATTAGGTGCACAATTAGACAGGTGTGTTTATGGAGGAGGGGTGCAGGTACTCTTGTACATTAATACAAAACATTGCAGACGTTTATTTCATATATAAATTGTATTCAAAATTATCTTTATTTTGATAGACTTATCAGGCGAACATAAAAATATACATTATTGATAAATATTTATATCCGTAAATTAATAATGTTAAAATTCAATGGCCAATGACTCTGATGACCCGATAGGTCATAAAGTCGTGATTACACCCGCGTCCCTCTTACGCGTAAGAATCATTATAGTAGTCTTGAAACGTCCACAGCGTACAAAAAGGCCTCCCCAAGAAAGGGGGGAATATTACGATTAATTGCCGCGCTAGGCATGTTTAAATGTTTTCTCTTTACAATAATAATTACATAATAAGTACACAATAATAAGTGCATTGAGTGAATTAAATAAAGATAAAAGGTTAGGAGACATCCCTAATCTTGACCCACCGGTGACCTTGACCTACAAGTACCTGTGCCTCATAGCGGGCTAGGCAGGTGCCCACATGTCACGCTTCCTTTACTCGCATTTGTCCTTTCACACATGCTCGTTTATTCTTGGTACTTCTGACCTGGTCCTTCTTTTATACCCCTTCTACCTGATTAAGATAGGTTTGCCTAGGCCGTCCTATACTCAGATACCCCGATGGATGCAACGGTCAGAGAGGCAGGCAGCCTCGCAGACCTGCGACTAACACCGCTTTAGTTTGATCTCTCATCTTATTATACTTTTATCTGTCTCTCCAACTATGATGACTTTGAACTTTAATCGATGTACAATCTGTTAATTATATATAAATAAATGCATACATCATTCAGTGTCGTGGGAAATCAGCGAACTGCATCGTGCCGTGCTGTGTTACACAAATATACACTTTACAGCTTCTGTTTTTAGGGTTACTGAAGTCATGTCATTATTCCTATAGCAAGAGCCTAAAATACTTAGGATCAATTCTATCAAATAATTCTTAATGACTGCATCATAGTGCATTGTTTTCTAACAGTTTGGGTGTTTTAATTAAACCTAGTACTACATAAATGCTTGTTTTTTTCCTTTTTTTATTGGACCAGGTCGACCAGGTGATAGTAAGCGTCACTGCATCCTAAAACGTTCGTAATATCACAAATATGTAACAAGCGCGTGGCCAACCTTGTGACTTGAGGATATTATGCCACATTACCCTGTAAATTCACCGCCTCTCACTATTCCGACCGAAACAGCAATGCAAATACTGAAATTTGGCGGGAGAAATACCTATAGAGTACAGGGGCACTATTCTACTCTGCCGGTACACAAATATCGTATAAATATTTGTCCTGGGCGGGGATTGAACCCACGGCCTTTGGCGCACAAGATAGGATCACTATAATCTGCGCCATCGTGGCCGTCAATATATACAGCAAAACAACTTTTTTTAGTTGACTTTTCTATTTGTTTTGCCACGTATCACGTCATTCTAAGAATGCAAATTTATGAATCCGATTCCATTAAATAGTCTATCTTATTGTTGTATACTTTATATTTATGTAACTGTTTTAATAAAATACTTCCGCCGATGGTTAAACGCTGGATTGTTTCAGCGACGACGCAGACGTGGTCGTCAGACACCCTGGCCGCTCGTCGCGCTACCTCCTCGCTGATGAGGGAGATGGAGCCGAGGCGGATCAGCTAGGAACCACCCCACCGAGGTCCAGGATCAGAGTCAAGGCGATACGCAAGTAGGTGCATCAAGTCGACTGTGGCGATTTGGAGTCTTGTTTATCCTGTTTTCTATTCCCTGTGGTGATAAGACGACGATTGATTCTCATCCCAATGTACTTCCCATTCGTTTATCATTATCATCATCATCAGCTATAGAACGTTCCCTGCTGGGCATATACTTCCCCGAAAAAGGAGGATCTTTGCACATAATTGTCGCACTGGACAATGCTGCTAACTTTACCGTCTTGTTGATGTATACTATTTTGGATATCAATCTATAACGTTATATCCGCCGTCGGTTCCGTACCCCACTTTTTAATATTTTTATACACGAGGAATAAGGGTTGCGGTTGCAATTCCACTGTACCAGAATCTTTCTCAGAATGTCTTGATTTGGTTACCATGCGTCTTTAGAGGTCTAACTCTATCAACCCCTCCATGTACTTCCACCATCCATTCTACATGTCCTATCCAAAGTAAACTTACAACCAAACTAACAGACTATTGATTGCCTACTTCGTTTGCGCCACAGAGTTTGCTGCTAAAGAGTATATGATGAAGATTTTTACCTACGGTTAATTGACCCTCATTTTATTTATAAACCTTGTTGGTTTTAATAGTTTGAATTGCCATCTGACTTTTTAGGTGATTTCATTATTGGGGCGTTTAATTCTGTTTAGTTACCAATACGATCCGCCGTGAGGTACCGGCAGAGTGACTAAGGTATCAGAAACGACAGTTGGCGGTATATCCATCCGATACAGTGTATCTCAAATGCAGAGGGCGAAGCAGCTTTCGCGACGAGGCTGCTGCTGCCCACCCCTATTCTGTTGTATTTAGGCTGCGATGTTTCGGATGGGTATGGTCTGTTGGCTCTGATACCCTAATCGCCTCTTACGATACCTGGTACAAAGAGAGGTACTATTTCACTCCACCGCACATCTTAGTAACTTAGTATGTATTACTTTACATACTTTGAAACGTAGCTACATGGTTGTGGGTTTTTCTATGACTTTTATTTATGTTTTATGTCTCTTAAGGTATAATTTTCCTTGTTGTGTAAAGAGTTAATGAGGAAAATACGTCAAAACGTTGTTATACGAATTCTTAATATTTTTATTTTACTTTCGTTTTTTTTCTTGTTTTTCTAATGCACTAGGTCGACAAACAAGCATGCAGTGTCACTGTTACTTATAGATATTCGTAATCACAAGGATATTACTAGCGCATTGCCAACCTTGTGACTTGAAGATACTATTAATGTGTGTTACCAGCGATGACCTATGTCAGCGAAATGTGGCCAAGAGACCATTGAGCTCGAACCCACGACCTTCGCACAGTATAACATCACTACTATCTACGCCATCAGGCCCGTCAATGTGGTATATGATTGTTTTCTCACCACAACATATATTACAATCAATATGTCCCGGTATCATAATTATAATTACCTCAATTCTCACTAAATAAATAGCTTTTTATATACCTACTCCTCTCGGTGTGTATTGTTTATTTTGCCGGTTCGCTTTCAACAGCTAGGCGCGTGGAGACCTATAATAATATACTGATAATTTATTAAATTATCTTTGATATTATTATATAAAATTAGTCATTCGACATGTATTTTTGTAGTATAATTATTTACACATACATACATCACGCCTGTGTCCCATCGGGGTAGGCAGAGACTGTGGGTATCTACTTGTTACGATCTTGGGCATACCTCTCTCGCTTTCCTTATTCGCATTAGTTATTATATTATTATTATTGGTCTTTTAATACACGCTCGTTTATTGTTGGTCCTTCTGACCTGGCCCTTCTTTAATACCTCTTCTATCCGGTTAAGATATGTTCGCCTAGGTCGTCCTATACCAACTCTTCCGTTCTCTTCCGTTCTCTATATATGTGCAGTCATTCTACTTTACTTTCATCCACCCTTTCTACATGTCCAAACCATCTCAACTCCTTTCTCTATTGTTGTCACAACATCATCTTTTACACCACATCGATCTCTTATCACACTATACTTTAATCTATCTCTCACTTTTACATACTTCGAAGTGCTCTCATTTCAATAGCATTTATTCTACTCGCGTGCTTCTTCTGCCATACCCAACATTCACTAGCATATGTCAGTGTTGGAACCAACACGCCTCTATTTAACAGGCAGTCGTGCCCTTTATTGACACATTTTGGAGACACTTATACTTTTACATCCGGAGACAACAAATAAATTACTTGTAGATATGAGGACAACATCAAACGCAGTCAGTTTTGTTGACAAATAACATGGTCTGCAAGTATGATTTGTACTTCAGAGTACATATATGTATATATTATATGTATAAAGAATCTTATCATTGGATCTGATATTTGTCGGATTACAAGGTACTCTTTTGTAAAAGATTCCGGACTGTAGGACTGTAGGGGTCTTAGGCAGTACTCTATAATCCGAAGAGTTCGATAGTTCAACACCGGGGGTCCACTGTAATAATAATAATAAATACTTTATTGTACACTAAACAAAAATACGTGAAATAAAAATAGTTATTATAAAGTACAATGGGCGGTAAAAGCACGCATCCACATTTTTCGCACAGTTGTGTGCATGAATGTAAAGGTCGCGTCCTAACGAGCGTGCGGGGAAGCCCATGTCTTATAAGGTTGGTAGCGAACACATAGGACGTTGCACTCCTCGACTCATACATTGTTTATTTGCATGGATTACAATACATACATAATAACCAAAAAATAAACAACCCACCCTGAACATATATTAAATGATTGCTCTGTGTCTGAGTGTTGAATATATGTATTTAAGTATTGTATTTATGATTTCACTGTAATCTAATGTCTTTGACACAAGTGATTTAAGTAACTTACCTCGGAGCCCGATCAATATATGAGATGTTGTAAAAAAGAACATGGTCACATCAGTATGTGTTGCTCTGTGAACAGGAATCATACCACTCATATTATTCTATTAATTTATTATATTCAATTTAAAAATCTGGTGATGAACCGACAGATGGCGGTATATCCATCCGAAACGGTGCACTTCTAATGCATTTGGAGGGGACGGGGCAGCAAAGTAGAGTCGTCGCGAATGCAGCGCTCTACGATTGCCAACACGCTTGTCTAGCGCGGTAATTATGGGCAAGATTGCCCCTTTCTTGGGGAAGCCTGTGTCCAGCAGTGGACTTCCAATGGCTGCTATGACGATGTGTGAAGATAATAAAGAGAAGTGTAGTGCAGTACGCCGGCGAAGACGGTGTACTGCACTACGAAAAGAATTTTATTTATTAATTCAACTTTTCGCATATCAAAAATACGATGTAGATATATCGGACATAATGCCTAGTGACATTATCTATCAGCCAACCATCGGGCAAAACAGAAAATAGATAAGGCAGTACAATACACATGCATCAAAAAAGTAATAATTATTATAAATATGGGATATACTAAATGATTCATCACCATAACACCAGCCATTGGAAGTTTATTGCTGGACACAGGCCTTCTCAAAAAAGAGGAAATTTGCCGATAATTGCCGCACTGGGCAAGCGTGTTGGCAATTGCAGAGCGCAGCTTCCGCGGTGGGATGCTGCTGCCTATCGCCGCCATGTGCATTTGAGCTACATTGTTTCGGATGTTACCGCCATCTGTAGATTCTCGTACTTAAGCTGCCTCTTACGACACCTGGAACAGGAAGAGGTACTTTTCTACTCTGCCGGTACCTCACGGCTTACTATATCGGAAATATTAAATTATTTATATAAGATATATACATACATATTAAAATAACTATACATAGACTGATGTCAGATGTCTCTATATTAAAGAATACGTGTGAAGTGTTTGTGAATGTAGAGTGCCAGAGAGAACATTTCATTTAAACTTATACTCGTGTTTTCTATTTTGATAATATTTGAATCTATTTTCACAATTACACACAGCAACAGATCACTTTACTCAAATTTGCCATACATACATACAAAATTAACTGTAAAAAATTTATAGATTTGGAAACGTTGAACTGTAACTTACTGTAAATATTTTTGCATATTTCTCAATGAGTTGTAAAGTGGACAAACGGTTTATAAACGTTATATTTCATGTAATATATTAAATACAGTTAATACGGATAATGATATTGGTAATTTTATCATATCATTGATTATATTTACCTTGAATTAATTGACAAATAACTTAAATATACTATCAACCATTGTATTGTCGATTGTTTGAACAAAAGTACAAGATAAAATGAATGAAATCCAATCCTTATCTCGTATGTAAAACAAGACTATCTCTCGTATTGGTGACTTATATGTAACCGATATGAAGGTCAGAAGTTTCATTGTAGGATGAATCGTGGCTTGTATGGTACTACTAAATCTGAACACAAAAATATAATATAGTGTTTGTTTGCAGTTACAATTTAACAGTTTATCACTAAATGCATATGTTACATAAGATAGACCTCAAACAAAGGTTGTGTGCATTGGTACCTCACTGACACCCATTTCTACCGCCAAATAACAGTGTTCGCATTGCTGTGTTCCGGTCTGAGGGGTGAGAGAGGCAGTGAAATTAACGGGGTAAATACATACATCACGCCTGTCTTGTACTGTCCTGGTCTATCGGAATAGGCAGAGACTACGGATCCCCACTTGTTATGATCTTGGCATACCTCTCACGCTTCCCTTACTCGCATTAGTTATTTCATAGACGCTCGTTTGTTCTTGGTACTTCTGACCTTTTTTATCTGGTTAGGATATGTCGTCCAATACCAAATTCACTTCGGCTCTATATATTTGTGCAGTCATTATAATTTTATTCATTCTTTCTACTTGTCCAAACCATCCCAACTTTTTCTATTGTGGTTCCAACATCATCTTATACACAACGTCAATCTCTAATCTTCTTTAATCTATCTCTCAAACTCACACCACACATTTACTGAGTAATGGTTTTAATACCTTCAAATCACAAGGTTGGCAACGCGTTAGTGATATCCATGTGATATTACAAGCGCCTACAGGCTGCAGTGACGCGTAATATCACGAAGACTGTATGCTTGTTTGTCGACCTTGGCCTCATTATAAATAAAAAAAATTCGGTCTACTAAACGATACTCAAAAAAGAATCATTTTTTTAATTTGTTACTTGTCTGTTTGTTCTGGCTAATCTCTAGAACGGCTGAACCAATTCTAATGGGACTTTCACTAGCAGATAGCTGATATTATAGTGAGTAACTAAAGCTATTCTTCTGAACTATTATTCTCATGGGAACTGAACTTAGTGGTGGAAAACACGGGGCGTTACTATTATATCAATTCACAAAAATAAAATTGGACTGTCTGTTTGTATTACTTAAATAACAGCTTTCTACTAAATTTATATGGATGTATATACGGCACATATAACAAACTAACAAAATTTTTGTCTGTGTTGTGTGTGTTTGTTTGAGGTAATCTGTAGACCGATTTTGTTGATGCTTTCACGGCAGATAGCTGATAAAACAAAGGCTTTATAACATCACACCACGACTAATAAGGAGCGGAGCATCAATCAAAAAACGTAAAACAAAACTATACGATTTAAGGAGAATATGCTGTCGAAGGTCACTATTTCGCGCGGCCAAAGTCGCGGGCACAGCCAGTGTATAGTAAATTAGATACTGAAACCTTTACTGATATAGTATCCTACAGCGAGTCCTTACGACGGTTAATCAGACCCTAAATATATCAAACATGACATTATAGACCAGTATCGCTACGTATTGAGACAAAGTGGGAGGCGGGATATGGAGGGGGGGGGGGGCTGCTACCCCTACCCCACCCCCGACGGAGTGATTCATAGGAACCGTTCAGGTGTATGTTGACTGACTTATGACTGTATAAATAAACTAATGACGCTGTAACGTTTCAATATATGTGTTTATTTTGTAATAATTTAAGTTGTATTCATGTATTTATTGTTATATAGACATGTTTAGTATTATTATGTAATTTACTTTATTTTGTTATAAATAAATAAGTAGTACTCATGTGCCTGCCCTATCATATTATCTTCTCATATATCCGTCCAAAGGTTGCCTGGAAGAAACCGCCCGGAATGGTAACGTCGCCTAATGTATTAAAACTTGTCACTTTTTAGTCTTTCTAATTATATTTAATTCTCTTGTGTACAATAAAGAGTACTGTTATTATTAAATACTATTATATCAATTCACACGAATCTCGTACATTGACCTGACTGAGATAAGTCGTTTAGAGTATTACGGATACCAGACAACAGAGCAATTACAAATATAATACTTAGATACAGAAACAATTTAAATATTCATCATACAAATATTTGTTCTGGCGGGAACTGTTGGGGAATGTTATATTATCGGACGGATTAAGTTCGTCATCGTATCGGCCATGGCATGTCAGGGGTCAGGCCTGCCCTAAAAATTAACCCCAGATACGCCAATGCCTGTTGGATCTCTTGGTTTTTCATGATTAAGAGAGCTTATGGCGATATTTCCTTGAAAAATAATACCTATGTAGAATTGGTGATTTTTTTTCAAATCAACGGAAACTTAACCAATTGTATCCCACGAGAACACAGAAAGAAACCTGTCCAATGTGTTATTTGTATCTGTACCAAATTTCGCACAGACCGGTTCAGCATGATTGTAACAGCCACCCATACGAACTTTCGCGTTTATATTACTAGCGCTACCCTGCGGTCTCACCTGCGTTATTACCGTTGCCGTGACAATAATATATACCAATATTATAAAGCTGAAGAGTTAGTTTGTTTGAACGCACTAATCTCGGAAACATATTTGAAACATGCTATTTATAGGCAAAAGCTATAGGCTATCTTATTTAAAAAAAAAAATTGAATTCGTTTAAAAATAAATAAATAAATCCTGAAAGTCACTAAACCCACCAAAGGCACGACTAATCACGCGGGCAAAGTCGCGGGCACTGCTAGTAAGTAATATTAGTATCCATATTTACTCCTTAAAGTATCAGCTATCTTTTAGTGAGTTTTATTTAAATCAGTCTAGCCGTTTCAAAGTTATGCCGGAACAAATTAACAGACAAAAATTTTAAATATAGATTCCTTTCGCAAGTACCGTCATGTTTTCAGGTGCATTTAGTGAACACTCGTTAATTTGGAAAAAAACAGCTACTTTGTTTTTTTATATGTATGTATTAGAATTATTACACGATGGACATTCTTTAAGGCAATGAACATAACGCAACACAATTGTTATTAAAGTCATTGAGCAGACCCATAAATTTCTCAGTTATTGTTTGGTCCAGGAATCTATTCTTAGGTGCGTTATATAGATCTCTATGTTTTACATATAGATGTTTTTTTGATCTTGCTAAGTATTTGTATTTGTTGCTTAGTAACAACTGGACATGGCCTTATTAAGAAAGAGGTACTTTGCCCAAATTTGCCGCATTAAGCAAGTGTGGTGGCAAATGCTGAGCGTAGCTTTGAACTGCGCAGTTTCGGATCAACCGCCATCTGTACCGGTTCCGGTACCTCTGTCACCTCCTGCGACACCTTGTACAGTCGGAAGTACTATTCTTCTCTACCTCTCTGTTTTTTTTAAATGACCAAGTCGACAAACATTTTAACTCATATTATGTTATATTACCCAGTAATTTCACTAACTCTTTCACTCTTCAAACTGCAACAGCAACACTTTACGGTAGAAATACATGTGAGATACGAATGCGAATGACCTTTGTGTGAGATATATCTTTAGTAATCTTTAGTTTTGGCTGGCCGAGTGCGTTGCAAAGTTTGACTTGTATTAGAACACCTGCTGGCTGTACTAAAAACACCTGGCGTAGGATCGTGGTGTGGTTCCGAAATCATCAGCGAGACGCAGTTCTTCAATGTCTTCATCATTATCTTATAGAAACCTTAGAACTTCCATTGGAAATAGGCAGCCCCAACGGAAATTTTGCCCACAATTGTCGCGCTGGTGGCAAACGCAGAGCGTAGTTTCGCGTCTAGAATGCTGCTACCCATTCCCTTCATGTAGCCTAGCCTTGGCCTAAATAACGCAGTCCAAGGCTACACCTTGGACTGCGTTATTTAGGGTGGATATACCATCCTGACGATTCTGATACCCCAGTCGCGTCTTACGACTCCAGACCTTGACTACAATTCTACTCTGCCGGTAGCTTAAGGCTGCTTAATGTATTACTTTGTGGGTTCAGTGCTTTCTAAAGATAAAACACTTTTTTATTTCTGGTGAATGTTTTATGGATATACCCAGTTACAGTCAGAATTTATAGCTATTCTTTGGTTAATATGCACCAATCTCTAGCTAGGGGGTATGGTTTTTGAGTTCATTTCTTACAAAAATACAAAAAACAACATAATTTGTGAAGTTGTTTGTTATATTGTGTCTGACCTTAATTACGCGTAATTTTCTCCTACCTGATAGTATGAATGAGAGGTAAAAATAGATCTGAGCAATGTCAAGAAGGTATCTATTTTCCTTCATTAACTATAATTCATGAAGGAAAATAGAATAACTACTGTAATGGAACCCCGGTATTGTAGATATAATTTAGTTTCACATTTCATCAATTATGCCTAAATACCCTGCAGCACTTCTCAATCAAGAACATAACACACACATATGTCATTTCATAATGTGTGAGGTACCGGCAGATTAGAATAGTACCTTTCCTTGTACCCCGTCTCATAACGACGTCTGAGGTACTAAAACTGATAGCCACGGCGCTATATCCAGCCGAAACTGCATTGTGCTTAAATGCAACAGGTATGGATCCAGAGAAGATGGATCCAGTATAAGTACTTAAAAGTCGTTAATATTACTAAAATTGGGAGTACTATATTCTAAACTAGGAACTGTAGATGGCCCTAATGACCCTACGAGGTCATAAGAGTCATCTAATACATGGATATTGGGCCTACCTAAAACTAGATTTTCGGCACCAAACAGGACTTTAAGTTTACTACTACAAGTTCATAACACGAGCCACCAGAAAGGAACCTGCAAGGAAAACTGGTAGACAAACGGTTCTAGTCATCATATCAGCCGGTGGAAGTCCACTGCTGGACAAAGCCTCCGCAATAAAGGAGGATTTCTGGCCATAATAGGCATATGAGGTGGCTGAGCGAAGCTTCGCGACGGGAATGCTGCTGCCCATCCCAACCCAAGCTTCGAGTAGATATACCGCCATCTCTCGGCTCCGGCACCTCAGCCGCCTCTTACGTATGGTACTGGGGCAGATACTATTCCACTGTGTCGGGGGTACGGTTGACTTTGTCTTAAATGTCCTTTTTAAATGATGTTTCACTGTTATTTTAATTGAACTGAATTATTTACACAAAGTGTATCTCCATAGCCACCGCCCGCGGTTTCGTGCCATCGTGGAATATCTCCGCAGACTAGCTCTGCCCAGAAGGTTTGCTTACCCGTGGGTATTTATAACTATTGCACTCGTACATAGTGTAAGTAGATTTCTACAAGTAATGTTTAAAGATTCTCACTGCATTTCGCAGCAATTTGTAACTTAACGCACTACTGATTCATCTTGAGGTATATACCTCATGTAAAGATCGTCTGCATTAGCAAACCAATTTCACGCATTGTTCGCGTTGTTGTGTTCCGATTTGAATGGTGAGAGAGGCAGTGAAATTACTGTGAAATGTGATATGATATCTTTATGTCACAAGGTTGGCATTGCGCTAGTAATATACTATCGTGATGTTGCAAGCGACTATAGGCTGCAGTGACGCTTAATATCCCGCGGACAATACAACACCTGGTAAAGTGGGAGATACTATTCTTTAATATAGGGGTTGTTTTAAAATAAAAATATATATATATTTAATTTATTTTATTAAAAGCGACATTATGTGACTTAGAAGTCGAAAAGGTATTTTCCATAACCCTTTAAAAGGGTTGTTGAGAAAAACAATTTAAAGCATTTCTATTACTTTAAATAAGAGGTGTTTGAAGACCCTGTTAATAAATTAATATTAACTTGACACAAACATTTACATCCCATAAGGGGTAAATTTTTGCAAAATCCCGTCTTACTGAGCACCTATCTTTTAAAAGGAACCGCCACATGAAAAACTGAGATGCCTAGCATTGGATCCAACTGTACACATAAGCAAAAAAATATTTAAATCGGTGCAGTAGTTTAGATATATATATAAGTTTTAGCATGAAAGTAACAGGCATTTGTAGCACAATTACGGTTTAACTACACTCGTTATTTCCTATAGTACATAGTACAGATTCTGTACGCCTGTACTATCAGCGCGCGTCGCATAATTTTGCATAACAAAAAAATATCAATATTAATCCTTATTCTAGTTTGAGGAAGGTGCATAATGCGTTAGCACCGGTGTATGGGTGCGAGCGTATTATCACTATATCGGTAATGTTGTTTGCATGACTGTATTATCGGTTGTTTGAATGGCTGTTATCTCGTGTTAACTCAAGCTAAGCTGTTAATGGGGAAGAATCATTGATGTTGGACGAATTTTGATGGAGTGTTTTTGCATTAGGCCCTTGACAGGATCATCATATCGGCCATAGAAATTCCATTGTTGGACATAGACCTCCCCAATATTACGGCCTATAAATGACATGTAATTGCCGCGCTCAGTGGCGTGAAGGATGCTGCTAACTATCCCCACCCTGTAGTTTTAAGCTGCGTTGTTTCGGATGGATATACCGCTATCTGTCGGCCCTGGTACCGAGGGAGGTACTATTCTACTCCGCCGATACCCCACGGCTAACAGTATATTTAGACACAATTAAAATATAACTCGTTTCCTCTTTCTCTTTTTTATATCAAAATTACCGTTTTGTGTAATTTTCTTTCTTGTTCTGTGTTCATCTATTAATGATTGTCGGGTAAGCAAAAGATGTACCTACCCAAATCTGTAAATTTTTTTCAGTCAATTTTGAACTTAATGGTTTGTTTATAGATTAATATCGGTTGCGAAATTTTTACAGATTTGAGCAGATTTTTCTGTTGCTGTGTATACCAATTGGACTAAATATTTTGTTCTTAACTTCATTGTGTTATCGTAAATCGTAAGTGATCCATGTAATTAAAATAAATAAGATAAACTGGTTTATCATATAATTGTTCTGATTTTCAACGGAATTCAAAAACAGGAGGAGGTACTCAATTAGACTGATTTTTTTTCTGTTACTTGGTATTCCTGGAAGTTAATGACGAATTTTGAAAATTATTTTTTTATTTGTACATGTATAACCTCGAAATGGTTCCTTGGTGTCAGGATAGGATGATGGAATTCCAGGGGAATCGAGAGCAAGCGTACAATCGTTTTTAGTTGTTTTCTAATACTGTACAGGTATTTATATTACCTCTTGCGTTGACGTCGGTTCTATTTGGTGAACTCTGTTTGAAATCTGTTTGTTGTAGTAGTTTAGTTATATTCGGTATAATGACTTTGTAATGAAATATATCGGTAGAGTAGAATAGTATCTCCCACTGTACCAGGTGTCGTAAGAGGCGATTGAGGTACCAAAACTGACAGGTGGCAGTATATCCATCCGAAATATTGCAGCTCAAATAGTGCCGCCCTGCCCTGTGCGCAGGGATGGGCAGCAGCATTCCCGTTGCGAAAGTTGCATTATAGAAAAATCCCCCTTTACAGGGGAGGCCTATATCCAGCATTGGACTTCTCAAGGCTAGCATGATGAATGACAAATATTTTATGGACGAGTACAATAAATTATTTTATGACGAAGTTTTTAGTTTTGTAATGAGAAATAAATAACCTTCATTGGCACTTAAAACCAGTTTGTAAATGATTCCATTCATTGTGTAAGTGGTTCCTTATTTTGTATAAATATTTGACGACTGTTAACGACATTGTTAACGACAAGGCTGGCAAGCACTGTTTCCCAGTTATCATTGTGTCAGCCAGCCATAGGGTTCTCCAAGTGATTTCCTGTAAGACCAGTTGTATATGGCCTGCAGCCAGCTCCATTTAGCGGTTCCAGTCTGATCGTCTGGCCTTGTGTTGGCGTTCCAAGCTCTAGGTCTCCATTCTGGAACCTTACGGCTCCATTGGCCATTGACTCTGCGAAGTGCCCAGCTCAGTGCTGCTTCAACTTACTAATCCGTAAAAACATAAACCTTGTTGCTATTTTCACGGATTTTCTCATTTTATGAATAGATTACAAAAGAGCCGATGGCTGATGCATTGCCTTATCCATAGCTGGATGGTCTACTTTAAGTTAAAGGTTATGTTTGCTCTCATTGCACGTGTATCAAGTGATAATAACTTTTAAAATAAAATAAATCTACATATTTCCTAAAGTCGTTACAGCCATTGAAAGTCCACTGCTAGACATAGGCCTTCCCAGGTAAGGTGGCATTTTTCCCATTAATTGCCGCGCTGGGTAAGCGTGTTGGCAATCACAGCTATCCGGACGGCGAGGCTGCTGCCCATCCTGTCGATTCTGGAACCTTAGTCGCCTCTTACGACTTTGTTCTACTCTGCCAAAATTTCACAGCACATTTTTTAAAGAACGCAGATTTCAAAATTGTTAATAAAAAAATTAATAATAATTACTCTGTCATAATGCACGTTTCGGTTATCTTCTATCATATTGTTGTCTACGTTTCTGCACATTACAGCATCGTATAATTGAATAGGTATACCGCATTGTCACCGCGCCATGGTCGAGCCTGACTAACATTATTTTGAGATCTAATGAATATGCATGACTTGTCCGCAGGCGAGACATCGACACCGCCCACGTCGCGAGGTCGCTGAAAGCGAAGAGGAACAGCTCCGATCACCTGAAAGTGGAACCCACTTCACCTGGTGAGTCAACCTGGCTAATGTCAAAAAAGAGAGAGAGGAGAGAGAGACATTTTCTTCTGAAATAAATAAACACCTAACCAAATTTGGAAAAAGAAAATAATATTTCACCGCTTCATTTCACGCTGGAATATTTTTCATTACATAATTTTTTAAAAATCCTCCAACTCTCCTCTATGTATTTTTAATACTAATTCTCTATAATACTAATACTTTAAAGAGAAAAGATTTGTATGTATGCACGTTCATAACAAGTAAAATCAAAGACTAATGGACCGACTTTAAAAACTAAAGATAGGGATTAAGTATATTTTTATCCCTATATTCATACGGGAAACTACGCGGTTGAAACCGCAGTGCTATGCTAGTAAAGGATAATTTAAGGAAACTAACCTGAAATCTTATTCAAAATGTCAAACAAATCCTATAGGATTTGTTTGTTCTAGGGAGACAGATTCCAGGTGAAGATTGTTTTATGAAGACAGGTGCCCATAAGAACAGGCTAGACCTAGTTTAGGTACCTAAGTATCAAAATGTATTTTAGTTTAAGTTTCCTTTTGTTGTTGGATAAAGTTGTTATTATTATTATTATTATTAGTTAAGAACATATTCTTCCAGTCTCCATAAAATAATTATTTTCAATTCGGTTTTTAATGTGGAGACTAAACTAATATAAAGTTAGTCTGCATGGATAGCTCTCACCGAACTTACCAGCATTGCTGTGTTCCGGTTTGAAGGGGGATAGAGGCAGGATGACTGGTTAATGTGACGTAATATTATAAGGTCACAAAAAAGGCGACTCGCTAGTGATATCCTTTTGAAGACACAAGTTCATATTGGTGGGCTACTACTAGTTGTTTGCCATCTTAGTAATAAACCTGTAGAAGGCAATTGAGAGAGGCAGTGAAATTACTGGGTAATATCTTAAGGTTACAAGCAAGGCAAATCGCTAGTGATATCCTTGTATAGACCCAGGTTCATAAAGGTTGGTTAGGTTACCAAATTACTGTGACAAAATTATTGTTTGCCAACTCAGTAATAGCCGTGGGGTATCGGCAGACTAGAATAGTATCTCATTGACCGGTGTCGTTGAAGATGGTCGAGGTAACGGAATCGACAGAAGGCGATACATCCACCCGAAACAGTACAGCTCAATTGGAACAGGACAAGAATAAGTAGCAGCATTCCCATCGTAAGTCTACGCTTTGCCACCACGCCAGCCTGCAGCCGCAATTATGATCAACATTTTTGAAGAAGTATGTCCAGTAGTGGATCTACAGCTGTTATGATGATAACGATGATGAACTTGGTAATATTAAATGGGTACATACTGTAACCCATGTTCCTTTCTGGGCTTCATGTTCAAGTCGTGAATTCAAACATCCAGATGGACAAGCTTTAACGTTTGAAATATAATAATAGATATCATATTGCATATTATTTCGCAACACTGATAAGTATTGAGTACATACAGCTATTTTTGAGGGCGAAGTCCAAACTCGCGCAGTGAAGGTGCTAAACCAAGTGTAGCCATAGAACAGGGCTCTTCAAATCGATTATGGTCTAGAGCCAAATGTGTGAATCGATTGGAGGGTTAAATATTTATAGTAGAATAAAAATTGTTAATAGGTAGAGCATCAGTGCTATTATTTATTCCTTACTAAATCATTAATTTATAGATAGTCTATTTTTATTAAGTCGCTCATTAGTTATTATTGTAGGATGAGGAGTAAAGGCTCCGCGTTACCCAAGTGATGGAGTTATTTGTTAAATTAGTTTTAAGACACGTATTCTAGATTAAAGTCGGCTTTATTCACACTTTATGATCTCGTAGGGTCAACAGGGTTATCAGTATTATAAATATAATTGAAATATAAAGTACTTCCTATTATGAAAATATGATTGTTTCTGTAAAAGTAAGTAAAAGTGTTTGAGTAAAGTAAGACAATTTAAGGCGATGCTTTCATTTTAAGATTATCTCAATTTTGATAATAAAATACAGTTACGATTTTTCTTGATGTCAAGATAATCTGTTATCATCATCATACTAGCCATTGGAGATCCACTGCTGGACATAATCCGCTCCAAGAAAGGAGTTTTCGTGCCCATAATTGCCGCGCTGGGCAAGTCTGTTGGATGCTGCTGCCCATCCTCGCCCTGTGCATTTGAGCTACACTGCTTGGGATGGTTATACCGCCATTTGTTGGTTTTGGTACCTTAATCGCCTCTTACGACACCTGGTGCAGTTGGAGTTACTCTTCTATTCTACCGGTACCTCACGGCACGAGGCACGGCAAATATTAGATAGGAAATGATTATATTGATCACCGGGCCGCACAATATCAATGCGACCCGCCAGCGCTCGTAGTTTGGACAGCCCTGCCGTAGATAATGTGCCTGTCATCGTGCGTATCGGTGACAGTTCATCTTTGAACGATAGTTTGACTTTGTGCCGTACACTAAGGTTTGCTAATTTGACACTTCAGCAAGTAATTTTAATATATGTTAAAAGAAAATTCTAGTTATTCTAGTTAAATAAATAGTAATTTAAATTTTGCCCACATTAACCTAGCTCATAAGCCGGGAGCTACCGGCAGAGTAGAATAGTACCTCCCTCTGTACAAGTTGTCGTAAGAGGCGACTAAGGTACTGGAGCTGACAGGTGGCAGTATATTCATCAGAAATAGTGTAGCTCAAATGCCCAGTATAGAGATGGGCAGCAGCATGCCCTTCGCGAAAGCTGCGTTGTGCGATTGCCAACTCGCTTGCCTAGCGCGGCAATTTTGGGCAAAATTCCCCCTTTCTTAGGGAGGCGTATATCCAGCATTAGACTTCCTATGGCTGTAATGATAACTTGGACACAACGTATAGACGAAGCTTTACAAATCAGACAGCATTTTACGACCAATTTTGAACTCTATTGTATACATCTAGAGTACTTTTCTGTAACTTACTTGATCGAATGGAGATAGTCTTACGTTCATTACTTATATAGAGGTTAAACATATTGCTATAAAATTATATTAATATTTTAGGAAAATATATATTACATAACAATATAAACCCCTGCAATACAAACAAGCATACGGTCCGCTTAATGGTAAACGTGACAGCAGACACTCGTGTCGTCACCAAGATATCACTAGCGTGTCGCCAACCCTGTGAACGGAATAGACTACGTCACATTTACCTGGTAATTTCACTGTCTCCCTCACTCTTCAAACCGGAACAACAATGTGAACACTGTTTTGCGGGAGAAATAGATGAGAGTAAGGTACCAATAGAAATGGCCTTTGTATGAGGTCTCCCTCATGTTATGTTTTGCATAATGATGTCGTAATTACGACTTTGACTTACAGAGTTTTACCATTGACCTCTATAGACCAGCAAAAGCGGGCCTTATTAACCTGCAGGTTAATGAAAACGCGTGAAATTAATAATTTTGTAATGTCGTGGCATGTAAGATCGCAGAAGACGCCGGATTATTCTTAAGTATGAATAAACTCTATCGTGACCCACTGAACTTTATCGATAGGCTGTTAATGGCGATCTGTATTTTTTACCTAGTAGTACAGAGTAGAATAGTACCTCCCCCCGTACCAGGTGTCGTAAGAGGCGACTATGGTACCAGAACCGACAGTAGGCGGTATATCCATCCGAAACAGTGCAGCTCAAATGTACAGGGTGGGGATGGGCAGCAGCATCCTCGTCGTGAAAACGGCACTCTGCAATTACCAACAAGCTTTCACAACGCAGCAATTATCGGCAAAAACCTTCTTTCTTTGAGAGGCCTATATCCAGCAGTGGACTTCCAATGGCTGGTGTGATGATGATGATAATCTAATTTGGTAATGTTTATCAGGTTTGGAGCGGCCTAAGCGCGCAGGCCTAAAGCTGTACAGGTCTCGGGAGAGGGACTGGAAACAGGAGATGAGCCAGAGGGAGACCATGCCGGACTCCCTGCCTTCCCCAGGGGTGACCCCCGCGGTGCCCACGCTGGTTAGTCTTTTATTTAGGGACACTGCTCGGAAACGAGTCGTGTGATGTCCACTGAGAGTGCTGGTGTAAATGATGTTTGTTCTAACTAGACTCGCGGCGGCGGGTCCAGTTCATAAGATAAAAGAGATGAAGATGCAGCATCCTTGTGTAAGCACGAACCATGTCGGACTGCTTTTGCCCCTTCCCAAATTGCGATCTATTAAATAATTTAATAATACTCAATACACATCTCCTAGGTTACCGTTTAGTTAATATTGCATTTAATTATGAATAATAAATAAATTAATAAAGGCAAATTTCATAAATTCACACAACCTATTTTCAAGTCAACCTATATTGACTTGACTTTGAGATAAATTACCGTTCTAATTCTTAAATACATATTTTAAACATCCAGACACAGAAAAACACACATTAATATGGTTTGTCCCGGGCGGGGATCAAACTCATCCCTTGGCCTATTATAACGTAAAAAAAACAATATTTTTGCATGTCGTTCCGATTGACGAGCCCGACGGCGTAGATGTTGTAATCTTGCCTTATACGCCAAGTGTCGTGGGTTTGGGGATCAAACCCACGACACTTGGCGACACGACCCAAGACAAACGTTAATATGTCAATATTTGTGTATTTGCTGTGCCTGGGTGTAACATTTTGTATTAAATTATTTTATTTGTGATTCCTCTTTTGTCTGATGTCCGTAACACGCGTGCTTTAAGCGAATTAGTTCGGAGTCAGGTCGATGTATAAAATGTGGTGTTATATATACTAATATCTTGCGTACCTTTCCGGGGGAGGTCTCCGTCTCTTTAAGCGTGTAAAACCGGGCATAGAATTGTTAAATAATGAACGGTCTTGTTTATCCGTCCGGTGGCGATAAAAATGGCGCCTAGTATACAGCTTTAGGTTTGTATGAAAGCCCACTTTGCTCTCTACTTGACTACTTGATTTACTAACTGCCTAATAGGACAAAAATCTACATGTAAACCTATAAACTCAGTTATTTGGCATAAAGACAAAAAAATACTATCACCAACTAAAAACACCTTTACGTAATTCAATATGAATGAAAAATTCTCTTTTTAACAGCTTAAAAACGCGGTTTATTATTTGTACTTTTAGCAAATAAATTTAATCAATATTAGTTTAATTGCTAAATAAACGAATATTACGTTAAAGAGACGAAATTGCGAAGTATAGTAGTACGGTTTAATTATTAATAGTTTGTATACGCAACACTATTTTTAAATGCACCGCATGTTTCAAGTCCTACTCGATTCAATTATAGACCTGATCTGCAGACTGGATAGCATCCTGTATCATTAATTCAGCCATTTTGCCAATTACCTGAGTTTGTGAAAGATCTTTAAACAATAGTTGAATTCTATGTACTGTTAAATTATTCGTTTTTGAAATCGACGGGCACGATGACACTTTCTTGCGTACCGAACGAAGGTCATGAGTTCCGATCTTCATACAGGAGAAATATTTAAATTATGACTATTTGTGTTTGTTCTGTGTTCGGGTGTAAGATATGTCTATATTCGTAACACAAATATATATTTTTAAATAAATATATTTTTAACCTAATCTCTACTGGCTACGATCTTGGCAAACCTATTTTGCTCACTTCACTCGCATTAGTCCTTTCATACGCGCTCGTTTATTCTTGGTACTTCTGACCTGGCCGTTCTTTAATACCTTTTTTATCTGGCCTTCCTTTACTTTTAACTCTTCCATTCACTTCCGCTCTATATATTTGTGCAGTCATTCTACTTACATCCATCCTTTCTACATGTCCGACCCATCTCAACATTCTTTTATCTATTATTGTCACAACATCATCTTTCACACCACATTGATCTATTATCACACTATTCTTTAATCTATCTCTCAAACTCACACCATACATACTTCGAAGTGCTCTTATTTCAACAGCATTTATTCTACTCGCGTGCTTCTTCAGCCATATCCAACATTCACTACCATATGCCAGTTTTGCAACCATTACACCTCTATAAAAAGCTAGTCGTGCCCTTTATCATATTAATTCATTACATATTAAGGCTCCATTGACTCTATTTCCGGCATTCACTCTCCGTTCAATATCTTCTTCATACTTCCCATTTCTCGTAAAAACACTTCCCAGATACCCAAATTTTTTCCCCTTGTTCAACTTCTAACGGGATCAACTTGATATATTATTCTTGCTATGTACCCAGACGAAGTTGGAGCAGGTCGCTAGTAGTTAGGATTAACTTGGAAGCATCTCCAATTAACTCTGTTTTGCAGATTAAAATTTTTCTCAACTTATTGTCGACATGAGAACCGGTCCATTAACCTACCACCATCACCTGCCGCAGGTGGAGTCGTGCAGCCGCTTCATGTGCCTCACTTCACGGCTCAAGTCCCGCGAGAGCAGCACCGACGCGCCGCCCGAGGATGAGGTGGAGCCCCGCCACCGGCCGGAGCCTGAAGACATGCCGGCCAGCAGGGTCAACTTCCACAAGACCTTCAGCATGCTCATCAACATGGGGAATATAGAGAAGGGCTGCCGGAGAACTGTTAGTGTACATATTCTCTATAAACCTATTGGCATTTTCAAATGATCATCATCATCTTCATCACATTTGTCGATGTCGTCATCGTCATCATCTTCATTATCGTTATAGTCGTCAACATCGTCAACATCGTCAACATCTTCATAGTCGTCAAAGTCATTATCGTCATCGTAGTGGTCGAGGTGGTCAGCGTCATCAGCGTCGTCATGACCATCACAGTCGTCAACTTTGTCATAATCGTCAGTCATCAATATAGTCGTCATCATTGTAATAGTCGTCATCATTGTAATAGTCGTCAACGTCGACATCTTCATCATAGTAGTCGACGTTGTCATCGTCATCATCGTCGTCATGGTCATCACAGTCGTCAACATCGTGATAAACGTCAACGTCGTCGTCATCATCATAGTCGTCGATGTCGTCTTTTGTTTTATGATTATCATTATTTTGTTAATAAAATTTCAAACTTACATGTACCCCAGATAAGCCGCGAGGAGCAAGTGTGGCAGAATGAGCTAAAGGACCTGATCTGGCTGGAGCTGCAGGCCAAAATCGCGGGCCGCACGCTCGCGCAGCAGGACGCCTTCCTATGCGCGCAGCGGGACATCGTGCCCACCATTGTTCAGAACATCATAGACTACAGGTAAGCTACCTGCCGCCTTTATAGCAGTAAGTTTGTCCAGGGTGAACTTCCGAACTACTATCTCAATTTATACTCGCAACATAAAGCCCACATCTCATATATTGACCTGGTCCGTGATAGCCGCTTAAAGCACATGTGTTACGGACATCAGACAACAAGAGGAATCTCAAAATATTACTTAGTTATTCGATTTAAAATCAGTATACGGGTTCTTCGTTGAAAGTCATAAAATACGTGTAAAATATTGTTTTGGTAATCACCCTAAGAGGGTGAAACCGCAGGACTCCGCTAGTAGATATATTCTTATAACTCAAGGACGACGATATTGAGTTTTAGGAACCAGTATGGCCGGGATTTTTTATTTTTTCAGACTGAAAACTGAAGAACGGGAGAAAAAAATAAAAACTGTTCCTGTTTAAAATGCAATGCAATTTAAACCTGCAGAGTAATACAGTATAATAGTACCTCTCTCTGTGGTGTCGTGAAAGGCGACTGAGGTACCGGAACTATCGGTACTGGCGGTATATCCATCCTTACTGATTTAATGTGTAATGTGTTGTGACTAAAACGCAATGGGGCGGGAATGGGTAGCGCAGCGGAGAATTACATGAGGTAGACCTCATACAAAAGGTCGTGTGCATTGGTACCTTGCTGTCACCTATTTCTAACGCCATATAGAAGTGTTCACATTGCTGTATGCCGGCCTGAAGGGTGATATGCGTTGCAATTGCGTTGCGTTGATATGGTGGTAATGCGTTAGTGATATCCTTATGATATTACAATCGTCTATAGGCTGCTTACTATAACGCGGACTGTATGCTTGGTTGACGACCTGGTCTAATAGAAGAATAAATTATTAGGGAAATCTTCGATATAATATTAATCACTTCAGAAGTATGTCCAGTCTTGTGACTAAATAAAAAGAGAAGAGAAGAAGAATTGGAGAATTCATCATAAAAAAGTGCTTTATACAGCGAAGAGTGCCTTTTTCTTTGACGTTCGCATAGTGTCATATGCCGCTTGAATGTTTGTACCCAGATTTGTGAATCCGAACCCGTGCCGCTCGCGGACGCAGACCCTCAGCACCGTGGCGGGGTCCCGGGAGGACCTCAACGGGGAACCAGAAGTTAAAGAGGAGTCGAACGAGTGTGATAATGAAGACGGTTAGTATCTAATAGTACGAGTGTTCCAATACTGATTTGGTAAACTTAAAATATACTTTTGAGCATTTTATAACAATTAATAAATTCATATAATATCTCATGTATTGACTCCGTAATAAAATATCAGACAAAATTGGAGGAATTGCAAAATATAATACTTAAATACGTACAAATAACACCCAGACACAGAACAAATACAAATGTTCATCATATAAAAATTTGTTGGTAATAAATGGTCAACGTGTGTGATGTGATGTGAAGTATTCCGTATTAATTACTCATAACTAGTGACCCACCCCGGCTTCGCGCGGATACAATCAGGATAAAATATGGCTATTGTGGGTTATGCCTAAGAGATAGACATATGCCACCGCGGACTTTTTTTTTAGTAGACCTTTTTAATGTGTACAATACTGTAATATATCATTTTGATCTATCTCATTGGGTTCAGCCAGCGTTTGCAATGGAAGCGCAAAAAATGTGTTAATTTATGACATCACATTAGATTACTCTTAAAAATAATCACTGTTTCTTTACTATGTAATGCTTGTATTATACATATAAACCTTCCTCTTGAATCATTCTAATTCATTAAAAACCGAATCAATATTTTTTTTGTAGTTTAGGGACAGACAGCGGAAAACGACTTTCTTTTATACTATGTAGTGATAGTTTATGAGTGTGTACGGTGTTTATGTGTGTGCGGTGTGTGTGTGTGTGCTGACGAATGTATTCGTTTGTATAGTAGTTCAATTTGCTATAAACCTCGAACTACATTATTATGGGCTATATTTCTTCTCCATCCAAAGGTTTTCTGAAAGAGATCACTCTATGCGATAAGTACATAGTACTGTACTATTGAATTTGTTTAATATTTTTTTTTTGGTTTATATACACCAGGTCCAATATCCAAATCTGATAAGACTTTCCAATCGATATTAATCTATAAAAGCGAGCTATTAAGTTCAAAATGGACTGTAATAATTTGTCAGTATTGGGTAGGGTGATCTGTTGCCTCCCGTACAATAAAGGTTATTATGATTGCGCCGGCAGAGACGGAGTGCCTGTCGTTCAATTGCCGCGCGTGCGCGGACGCGATCGGCAAGGCGATGCGCGAGGTGGGCACGCTGCTCGACTCCTTCTACAACGCCGTGGCGCTGTACCCGTCCAGCAAGGCCATGACCGTGGGCCACCCGCTCATCGCCACGCAGCTCTTCAAGAATAGACTCAAGGTACTCCACGCACGGACTAGTTCTTAGGATCACATGTGATCCGCTTGCGGCCTTTCTGATCGGAATTGAAGACAAAGACAATTTTTTGATATATTTATACCTCTTACCTCTATATTAAAATAAAAAATTTCGAGGCCTTTGCGTTTGTATGTCGTTTTTATTCAATTTATCATCATCATTACAGCCATTGGAAGTCCACTGCTGGCCATAGGACCAACCTCCCCAAGAAATGGGGAATTTGCCCGTAATTTCCGCTCTGGGCAAGCGTGTCCTTGCGATGAGCAGAGCTTGGCTTCTGCGATAGGGATGCTGCTGTCTATCTCTACATCTGAGCTATACTGTCTCGGATGGATATACCGCCATCTGTCGGTTCTGGTACCTTAGTCGCCTTAATACTTCTTACTATTTATAAAAAATATTGACGTCTACAATTGGGTAAAGTGAAGTTCCTGTTTTGTCACCAGGCCATGTGTCTGTGGTACAACACGGCGCTACACATGCGGCTGAAGATGCTGTCGGTGCGCCGCATTATGCGGACCATGCGCCTCAAGCGGCACCGGAGTCCCAGGCCTTCGGTCGACTCCACGCTCAGCAGGTGAGCGAACCGTCCGCATATACACAACTACCACTTATTTTACCCATTAATAAATTTACTGTCTGTTCTATCCTGGTTAAATGTGCACTTCCATAATTAAAACTAATAAAGAAGAATCTTTTTGCGTATATACGTCACGCTTGTGTCCCATGGAAGTTGGCAGACTATGGATCTACTTGTTACGATCTTGGCGTACCTCTCTCGCTTCCCTTACTCGCATTAGTCCATTCATACACGCCCGTTTATTCTTGATACTTCTGACCTGGCCTTTCCTTAATACTACTTCTACCTGGTGAAGATATGTTCGCCTAGGTCGTCCTATACCAGCTCTTCCGTTCACATCTGTTCTATATATTTGTGCAGTTATTCTACTTTCATCCGTTTTTTGTACATGTCCGAACCATCTCAACATTCCTTTCTCTATTGTTGTCACAACATCATCTTCTATACCACATACACCCTTATCACACAATTCTTCAATCTATCTCTCAAACTCACACCATACATACTTTGAAGTGCTCTCATCTCAACAGAATTTATTCTACTCACGTGCTTCTTCTGCCATACCCAACATTCACTACAATATGTCAGTGTTGGAACCAACACATATTATTTAACAAACAGTCGTGCCTTTTATTGATAGACTGTTTGTCCATAAAAGCCTCTTTTTACATTATTATGATAACAATAATAAATACGAGACAACATCTTAGACGTCGACCTAAATAGTAAGGTGGATATACGATCCGTCTAAAACTGTAAATTCGCACCGGATGCGGGCCACATTCGACCGGTCCTATTGTAAATCTGCTACGACGAGCTATGAAAATAAAATAATGTTTCTGAACGGAACGAACTGTGTGATCTCGAACTCGTGCTGAGTGTAACGGGAGCAAGATCGTTGCCGTCGCCATTGACAAGCAATAGCTTTATTTAGCCGTGGAGTACTGACAGATTAGGAATAGTACTTCCCTCTGTACCAGGTGTCGTAAGAGGCGACTATCTATATCATATTTCTATATTCAAATATTTACGTGAGAACGCGCGCGACAGCGTTCTCGCCTTGAAGTGACATGACCCCACTCCCCCGCCGCAGGCAGTCGTCAAAGCACGAGCGGGCCCGGGTGCGCTTCGCCGCCACCAACAACAACCCCACGGACTCCAGCAACAGCGACTGCAGCACGCTCTCCGACTCCAAAAAAGAGGGCGACGACGCCGCGGGCCCCGACGGGGAGGACAAGGAGGACCGGCCCGCGGACGAGGCCGACGGCGTCCCCAACACTGATTACGCAGGTAATGCGGCTATCGTAAACTGATTAACGGGGTACCGGTAATGTAAAATACGTCCCCTGCGCTAGTGTTGTAAAAAACGACCGGGGAACTGGAGCAGACAGATGCCGGTGTATTTTTCCGACTCAGCGTAGCTCTGATGCGTAGTATAAGCAAAAAGTCTTATGCATTGGAAGCCTTTCTCTCTCTCTTGCTATCTCTCTCGCGCGCTAACTCTCGCTCTCTTGATCTGTCGCTCTCTTGATCTGTCGCTCTCTTGATCT
>JACJUM010001610.1:496691-507085 GCA_020976665.1 Heortia vitessoides | reverse complement strand
CTCTCACTCTCTCTCTCTGTCTCTCTCTCTCTCTCTCTCTCTCTCTCGCTCCCTTTATCTCTTTCTCTCCCATAAAAAAATTGGTTGCCTGTAAAGTCGGTATACGGGCGAAAGTTTTACGTGACAACGACTTTGAGTGGTAAAATAATTTTAATGTGAATATGCAGGCGCCTAAGCGAAATAGAAGCGCAAGACATGAACCGGTGTGTATGCCTATCTCTCTTGCTTTGTCTCTCTCGCTCTTAGGCGGGCTAACGGTGCTCGAGTGGAAGGGACGCGTGCCTTTCACTTTTTATGTCTGTCTCTCTCGCTCTTAGGCGGGCTAACCATGCCCGAGTGGAAGGGACGCGTGCCTCTCACTCGCTCTCATTGTGAGCGGAGCGTAACGCAGTTTCTTGAAGTGTCACCCGGCAAACCAATTTATAAGACGTTGTCACGTCAAAAGCAAGCGAATTACTTTTGTTTCGTCTTTCTATTTCGCATTGAAAAGTGTGGTGTCGCGACGATTATTTTCGTTGAGTGTATACAGGTTTTTTGTACACAATTAATTATAATAAATAATGTTTTAACTTAAAAAAGAAAAAAAAGTTACAATTCCTTCACTAATGAATCGATAGGAACTTCGTTCCATCCGGATGTTCCTTGACACATCTAATTTTTTAAAATTTAATATCGTAATGCACACAGGGTTATCGAGCGACAAATCTGTATAGGATCGACGATCAGAAAATGATTTGGCGTGAGAGACATATATCGATTATCCTTTAATTTTAGGTTAAAAATAAACTTATGCGTTGCTTCTGAAAACGAAGAAAGGACAGTTAAAGTCTATTCTTCCACCAATTATTCTTATTTATCTATTTTAATCTAATACAATGCTATTTTTTTCATAACCTCTCAACTGACCATTGACCTCAGACTCTAGCGCTTGTCAGTTGTCAATGTCATTGGTAATGTAGTAAGCGCGGCAAAATTCAAAATTAAAGAAATATTATTTCTTTACAGACATATAGGCGAACCTTTTAGTATTTATTTATTACTGACTTTTGTTAATAGTTTCTAGCAAAAGATAATTCAATTTCAATAAATTTGTTAAAGACTACTTGAAAATAATTTAAAATCGGCTTTTCAAATAATGAAGTTATAACGAAAGAATTATTTTTTGTTTTTCCTTTAAAACTACAAGTATATAAAAGGAGAAACTGACTATCTGATTGACTGACATATCAACGCAGGGCCTAAACTATAAGGGTTAGGAACTTGATATTTTGCCCAGGGGTTTCTCTTATAACGTAGGGAAGCATTAATTTTTTTTATGAAAAGAAATTGTGCTGTTTATTAAATAATTCGAATTAAATTCTAAACAAAGGATCTACATTGAAAATCATAAAATTCGTAAAAATATTGTATATGAGGGTACAAGGAGGCTGCAAAATTTGTATGATGATCTTCAATTCAACGTGGGAAAAACCCGGGGGGCATTACTAGTTGGATTATTATTTCTTTTGTATGTACGTAAAATGTAACGAATTTTGAAGCAATGTTGTCCCGGGGGGATGTCGGTGTTTCCAAAGAACCTCACATATGCCTATATTGTCGATTTCCTCTAGAACACAACGGGCAGTCGACCCCAGAGATCGTGGTCTCGGACAGCCGGTACGGCACGGCGGACACCAGCGCGTCCAGCGAGAGCGGGTACGCGTCGTCGGGCGGCGCGGGCGTGGGCGCGGGCGCGGGCGCGGGCGACGACGCGGCGGGCGACGTGTACTCGCTGGGCGCGCTGGACGACATCACGCGCCTGCGGCTGCTGGGCAAGTGCCACGTGTCGCCTTACAGGTGCGCCCACACATGAAAATATCTCATACATTTACCAGACTCTGAGATAAGTCGCCTAAAGCACGCGTGTTACGGATATCAGATAACAGAAAAATCAGACAAACAGACACAGGACAAACACAAATATCATCATATAAATATTTGTCCTGGGTGGGGATCGAACCCACGACTTTTGCGCACAACTTAGGATTACTACATCTTTTTTATCTATGAGGGTTGGGCCTCTCATAGATAAAAGGTCCGATGCCCGTATATGTCCTGCGTGCCCCGCGGCGATGACCGCGCGTGTAGCTGCGGGCGCGGGCGCGGGCGCGGGCGCGCCTCTAGAGGCTCGGGCCCGAGGTGAGGTGAGGGGGGGGACTCCAGGGCTGTCGGTTACCGCTCGTGGGGGCAGGGACCTGTCCCCACGAGCGACTACTGTTATACGACTATACTGTTATACAGCTATACTGCATTTGCAGTGTCAATGATTGTGTTGTGCCCGTGAGAGAGCGGGGAAGGGCTGCGATTTTCGCGATAATCTTATCGGGTAGGCACTACTATCTGCGCTATCGGGTAAGGCATAAAGCTCGATCAGACCCCGCGGGGCGGGGAGGGCGGGGCGGGGCGCGCGATCAACCTGAACTTATTAACGAGCGGCCCCTCTTATCCAGTGGCGTAATGAACCAGGTTTTAAAGACATTGCGAAGTTTATTGTTGAACAAGAGTTTTTTTAAATCCATGTTTAATCCCGTTCTTTCTAACATATTAAATACCTACCTTATTCGGTAACACATTTTATTCCATTCAAACTTCCGATTGCCTAATTGTGGACACTTTGAAAAAAAGCATATCAATAGAGACAGTCGTTCGAGATTATATGCACTAACATTTTCAAAAGATTTAAATAAGAATACAAAATATAAATGCCTATTGATTATTATTAAATAAGATATGTTTGAAATGTATTTCAGTTTTGTTTTGATGTACATAAAGTGACGGACAAACCAACACAGATCTGTCAAAATTTTAGTCCATTTTTGTCCAGATTAGGCAGTGTTTTATTAAATTAAACTTAATTAACAAAAACACATAAGAGTTCACAAGCAAGGTAAGAAAACCTTTTGTGGCGAAAAACGTAAACTATCAATAGCATTTACAAAGGAGTTTAAAACAAAACGGTTACAAGACACCTACGTAAACTTTATAAATTTATTTATTCAACAATTTTGAATTTAACAGCTTGCATTTAAAGACCATTGCCTGTTGCAAAATTTTGACTTATGTAACATATCTCTTATAATTTGAGATTGTCATAAAAATAAAAATGAAATCGTGGGACTACATTTCAAGTTTTATTTATTTTGAGAGATCTCTGATGGTATATACACGTATCCCTGCAGAGAGTACCACTGCGAGATGCTGAAGACCCAGGGCGTGCGCCGCTGCATGATGTTCATCAACAAGATGCGCAAGAGTGTGCTGCACAAGGTCTACATGTCGCTGGAGAAGCCGGACGTGAGTCATCGCCTTCTGTACCCACCGGCACTCAGGTGCCGCGAGGTACCGGTGGAGTAGAATAGTACCGCTCTCTGCCGTGAGAGGCAAAGAGATCCCGCAACCGACAGATTTATTTATTTATTCCACAGCACTTAAAAATATCTTACAAACTTATTTCAACTAAATTTCGAAATTTATAGCTACTAATTCAAATATATTTATTAGCATATGTAAATGTCAGATTCTTTTTAAAGATGACACTCTCAAATTTGAATTTTAAAAAACTTGAAAAAAAAACCAAATAATCAACTACGACAAACATTAGATTAAAAGGCAATATTCTTCAAATTGATTCAAGTGTAAACATTAAAATAAAAATGTGTATAATTTAATTGTTGCACACTTGCACAAATGACGGCGGTATAGGTATTCATCCCAGACAGCGTGACACAAATGCAATAGGGCCAATATCGGCGGCATCGTTTCTGGACTATTCCACTCTACCGGTACTTCATGAGGAATACTAATATTACAATTGCAAAATTATTCATATTTGGGGTTATGCCCTATAATTGCCACACTGGGCAGGCGTGGTGGCAATCGCAGGGCGCGACTTTGGGACGAGGATGCTGCGGCCCATCCTCGCCCTTTGCATTTGAGTCACGCTTGTAGGATGTCATCTATCATCTCACATAGGGAGATACTATTCTATTCTGCCGGTACCCCACGGCACTATTTTTGGGGAGACCTATGTCCAGCAGTGGACGTCTTATGGCTGATATGATGATGATGATGAAATCTATTTATCTCTCTTTGTTTGTCATGCTTTCGCGACTTTGCGGGTCAATCGATCTTGATTATATCTGGCGATATCAGCGGTACGCTTACCCGCGTTAACCTGTAACACTTTTATACCAACTTTGCACCTCCCTTTCACTCCCTAAAGGGATGATTTTCGAAAAAAATATTTTAGATGTGTTTCATGTCTTAAACAAATTATTTGTCTTTATAATATTAGTATAGCTTTGATAGTTAGCACTATAGAAAGAACATGCTACTTTTGACCGGTGAGGTAGAAACGGAAAGTTAATTTTGATATAAATATGCTTATACGTTGCAGTGCGTGCCAGCAGACAACTACCCGGAGGAGGTGACCGTGGAGGTGTTCGATGATACCAAAGATGAAGAGGAAAAGACTGACCAGCCCCACGACGAGGAGTTGGAGACGTACCAACTGAAGAGGTAATGTGCATTATCCAAGTTCAAGACATTGACGTCTCGTATATCGCTTTTAACAGCGCTAGTCGAGAAGAACGGCTCGCCGGTTCCTACCAACTGTATTATTATGCCACAATACATTGTAGCATCACATCTTTAAAAAAGAAGTGTGTAGGCAAGCAAGGTGAAGAAGACCTCAACCATATATTTCTACTGCCAAATAGCAGTGATCGCTATGCTGTGTTCCGGTTTGAAGAGTTAGAGATGCAGTGAAATTACTGGGTAATGTGACATAATTACATATCACATGTGACGCATATTCAAGTTACAAGGTTGGCTATCACACTCACGCGGACTATCACGCAGACTGTATACTTCGTTGTCGACCTGGTCTGTCCTGTAAACGAAACCCCGGCCGTTTGTTGCCGGTAATAATTGTTGATAAATAAATACGGGTTTATATTATCTCCTTAATTCTGGTAAAAAGAGTTTATCTTGAAAAGTCCCTCTTTCTCCATAAACTTAGCCAGCCCCTGTTCCCTGAGGTTCTGTTGCCCGTGTCCAAACTGTCGGCTCTCACTTCATCACCATATGTATTTGCCTTTACATTGCGTTAAAGTCCCCCATAACAGTGAAGTCCCTCATACATAGTTTCCATTTCATCACCTAGATGGCCAGTGCGTATACCTGAAAAACCTTCAGCAAATATCAGATATTCTGAGTATTAGGTATACAACGAGCCGTGAGGTACTAGCAGAGTAGAGTAGTATCTCTCTCCGTACCAAGTGTCGTAAGAGGCGACTGAGGACCGGCACTGACAGACGGCGGTATACCCATCCAAAAAGTGTAGCTCAAATGCAAAGGGCGGAGACGAGCAGCAGTATTCTCGTCGCGAAAGCTGCGCTCTGCGATTGCCAATACACTTGTCCAGTGCGGCCATAGTGGGCTGAATTCCCCTATCTTGGGGGATGATGATGATGATGATGAGGTATACAATCATATATCAACATTTAGTGAGAGAAATTTGGGCGAGAAACTGACACTAATTTGGGACGTTTGGTCGCTTTTCTGGTAGTAGAGCAGGTTGTTAGATTTTGGGGTAATCGTACACCTCTTCTGTCCTCACCCTCTCTTCGGACAACCAGAATATCCCAGCGCACCCTGCACAACCCTTCCTCCAGCTCAACAATGTTATAAATGTGTAAAAAAGTAAAGATTTAATTATCATATATAGAATTATTCTTTCGACCGATTGGTTATTACTTGTAATATCATCAAATTCTTTTATCTGTAAGTCATAATTTACTACATTGGAAATCTTAGTATTAAAGTAAAAATTCGACAAATCTGCTAAATTCTAGGTACTACATGAATTCTGCATTTTCTCGGACACGAAAAGGGTTGAAATTCCCAGGAGAATTGCGGAACAATAAGTATATTTTTTAGCTTAGACCTATCAGTTCGTCGCATATGAAGTGATTGGGACCGCGCAGGTACGGCAGCTGGTCGGAGGAGAGCCTGGCGATGCGGCTGCCGTCGTACCGCAGCCACTTCCTGGTGCTCAGCAGCATCTGCATGGAGGCCGTGCACGACTACCTGGCGCTGCGCCTCGAGGCGCGCCCCGCCCGGCCCTCGTGCCTCACCGTCAAGCAGGTCTGTCGCGCGCTGGAGCGTTCCGCACAACAAGTATTAAACGCGATCGCAATTATCTTAAACTAGCCAGGGTCACTTGAAAGTGACCTTCGGCATACCCTACACGAAGCCACACTTGCAATCCTCCCACTCCTGCCCAGCGCCTCTCATCTCAGCAGTAAGAAAGCGGAAAAAAGTCCACCTCTGGACCTAGGCTTCCCAAAGAATGGAAGCCCAGCGGTGGACATTCTCCGGCTGCTAAAATGACTAGTGCAATATGTAGCCGCTGTACTTGATTATTATCTATGAAAATCTATGAAAAAGGTCCTTCGGTTTCACAATTTGTCGCTAATCGGATTCCGTTGTCTTTTCCCGTCCAGCTGATCCACGAGCTGAAGGAGGGCCTGGATATCTCCACCGAGATGCGGCGCGACTTCGTGCGCAACGTGGAGGTGGCCCTCAAGGACCGGCACATGTGCGCGCCCGCGCGCCAGGAGCTGCTGCTGCTGCTCAACACGTACGACGACACCGTCGAGACCGTGCTCAAGGTGAGGCTCGCGCTGCCCACGCGCTCCAGCGCGCTCGCGGCCGGTGTCGCGGCCGGTGTCGCGGCCGGTGTCGCGGCCGGTGTCGCGGCCGGTGTCGCGGCCGGTGTCGCGGCCGGTGTCGCGGCCGGTGTCGCGGCCGGTGTCGGCTGATGATTAGAATATTTTCTAACATTCGCGTGTTCATTATTCTTAATAAAACTACTCTTTTAACGGCTTTAAAACGTTGTTTATTTAAGTTTAAACGGAAACGTCGTATTAAAATGAAATACTTAAATAAAACCCGTTTTACAGCCGTTAAAAAGTAGTTTTATAATGATAATTTTAAAAAAATATTATAAAATTTGTATATGGACTGTCGTCAATTAAAACATGTGTTAGGATTTGTATGGCGCTGAGTGATTTAGTATTGCGATGACATTTCTCAGATAAAGGCATTTCCAAGAATGGGGGATTTTTGATCATATTGTCGCGGTGGGCAAGAGTTTTTTTAATTAATTATAATAATATTTATTGTCACATAAATGAAAATGGTACAAAGCTGTCATAAGGTCCCTGACCACTGTAGTTTATCATTTGAGTTATATCATTTGACATACTGAAGTCATAGTTGCATAGTTTCCCACTTTGCTGAGCTGGTGGGGTACCGGTCGAGTCCAATTCCGTGGACAGCGAGTGACGAAGCGTTGGTCTGGTCGGTTGCAGCAATACCTGTCGTACCTGACCACCATGTCGGAGACGGAGTACATGCCGCGCGCGTGCGTGCAGGCCGAGTGGACGTTCACGGCGCGCCTCGCCAAGCGCGTGCGCTGCGCCGCCGTGCTCGCGCCGCGCACCTTCTCGTGAGTCTGCGGCTCCTGTCTTGTCTTGTGCTGTCGCTGGAGATATCTGTGTTTGTTCTGCGCCTGGGTGTTAAATATATGAACTTGAATATTATATTTGCGATTCTTGACCCTCTGTTGTCTGAGGTCCGTGACACGAGTGCTTTAGGCGACTTACCACAGAGTCAAGTCAATGTATGAGATGAGGTAGACCTTATGCAAACGGTCGTCTGCATTGGTACTTCACTCTCACTGATTTCTATCGTCAAACAGCTATTTACGCATTGATGGGACTGGGTAATGTGACAGAATATCTTCAAGCCACTAGGTTGACAGCGTCCTTGTGATGTAGGCTGCAAGTGACGCTTACTATCTGCGTACTATAGCTGTTGTTCATCCCCGCATGTGCATGTGCATTTGAGTTCTGGTATTAAACGACACCGTTACCGGGTACAGGGGCCCTCCCCCTATTCTTCGATAACTACTTTTCTACTGTAAGTAAAATATGGGTTGAGATTAAATGGTGCTCAGAATTGTGTATACGTGTGATGTTTGTTCTGGATATTAACCTAGAAACAAAAGTGAGGGTGCCATAGACAAAATGTACAAATTTTAATTTTGCTGATTGTCTATAGGTTCCATAGAATACAATGACATTGTTTTTAGTATTCCGTTAGATTTAAAGTTTGGGAACTGCAGTTCTATACTACGTACACTATATTATATATGTTTTTTTTATATTGTTAAGATATTGAATGTACTAATTTTTTTTTCCTACGAAATCTCATATATTGACCGGACTCCGTGATAAGTCGCTTAAAGCAGATGTGTGTTACAGACATTAGACTTCAGAGAAATCACAAATATACTACCGAAATATATATATTTTTGACACCCAGACACAGAACAAACATGAATATCATCATATAAATATTTGTCCTGGTTAGGGATCGAACCCACGATCTTTGTCGCTCAAGACAGGATTACTACCATCTGGTTAAATAGCATAATTCTCTCATTTATATTTATTTAATTTTACATGTTTTTGTCCGCAGAGAGATATCCTGTAATCAAATCACTAGATTAATGAAAGAGTTCAAGAAAAAGTTTGACGGACTAGTGGAGTTGGAGACCAAAGTAGAAAGCTCACCGAACAGGTAAGCTAATATACATTCTAGACACACGACAGTGTGGCAGCCAAGTTCAACAAAAAGGGCGTCACGTCGGCCATGTCTCCCCAGATACATAAAATATAAGTAATTAACCATCTTTGTAATTGAAGCGAATACTTTGTACTCCTTTTTGAGGAAATTGCTTAAACGGGTGGACGTGATTACAATTCAAATTAATATGGAAAGAAGTGCATAAAAAATTATTTTTACGAAATTTACTAGAAATATCCATAACTATTTAAAATAAACATTACACATATTACGTAGGTACACGCAGACGTTGCACCTTCGTTAAATACGCCAGTATAATTTTTCTTTATAATTACAAAGGATAAGTAATTAAAACGAGACATTAATTCCCACATTAAACAAAAGCATAAATGTAAAGGAACGTCGAGTTCGCTAATAAAAACAAGTCTTCTGAAGCACCTCGATTCGGAGCTCCAGTCGATCGCGACCTTCCGATACCGATTGAATAGTCAGGCTGAAAGTGGTCGCGTTGCCCGCGCGCAGGTACACGGCGTACGAGATGTGCCGCGCCGTGCAGGACATCTACGCGTGCTGGCGCGAGCCGCTGCTGCACGCGGCGCAGTGGGCGCGCGCGCTGGCCGCCCGCCTGGCGCGCGCGCAGCCGCCGCTGTTCCGGCCGCAGCGGGAGGCCATCTTCGTGAGTGCGCGCAGCCACTCTTATCCCGGAGCCTTCATATGGATCCGATATTTATATATACACAAACTATTTCTACTTTGCCGTGTACAGTAGCACCCTCTGTACAACCAGGTGACGTGAGAAGCGACTGAGCTACTGGAATCGACAGATGGCGGTATATTCATCCGTAGCGGTGTAGTTCAAAAGCGACAGAGTGGAAATGGGCACTGGCATTCCCTTCGCTATTGCTACCGCGCTTTCCCTTTTCTTAGGAAGGCCTATGTCCAACATTACGACTGCTATGATAATCATGATGATATCTACTTCCTTAAGAATGACAACAAAAAAAGTATAATTCATCTAGTTAAAGAGAGGTATTTGTTACAAAAAATAATGGTTAAGTTTTGCGTTTTGCGTGTGCGCAGAACAAGCTGATGTCGATGCGCGAGTTCATCGTGAAGCACACGGACATGGTGCTGGAGCGCACGCGCGTGCCCGATGAGGAGCTGGAACTGACGGAGGGGCTGGTGACGCGCGTGCGCGAGCTGCTGCTGCAGATGTTCAAGCTCGGCTTCGAGGTACCGCCGGCTCCCTCTTCTTCCTATATCTAACTGCTTTACTTCGCGAATGACCCGGTGTTCATTCTGTTTGATATTTGTATCTAGTATTTTCAAATTTTTATTATTATTATTATTCCTTCATGCAAATAATTAATAATTAAAACTGATGTGTCTGTGTCTTGTACAATTTATTGTATAATTCCGTAATGAAAAATGACATTTTTGTTTTGCACTGACTACTTTTGATAAACAGCTGATTATTTAAAGATAATGAATTTTGAAGGTTACATATATGGCTTAAAGACTTTCGCGTACATTTATTGAAAATATCCTTTTTTTTGTCAAATTGCCAACAGACCCTTCAAGTTTATTTATTTTCATACATGGATGATAGTTTATTTTACACATACTTTGTTTTTCTTCCTTAATTGGCACTTAACTTTCTATTATATGGTATTTTCACTCTGATACATCGCATGCCAATT
>JACJUM010001610.1:449041-477993 GCA_020976665.1 Heortia vitessoides | reverse complement strand
AACAAAAGTGCCCAAAGTAGGTTGGATTACCCTACTAACTAATGTACTCAGTGCAGGTTAAATTACGCTGCTAACATTCACTTACAGTACACTACATGCATGACAACTTTATATATCAAAAGTAGATCAACTTTGGACTTTGTACATAGGTAAAAACTATGTTTTATGTAGTTATATAAACAATAATTTACATAGTGTACTGAGAATGAAACCGGTTTCAATTTAAAGCTATTTATATTAAATCAAATTACCTAGTCCAATATAAATAAAAGTATATATAAAAATAATAATTAACAAAATTATAAATATCTTTACGCAAATTTATACGTCTATTTTATTACTTGATTTTATTTATTACTGATAAAAGAATTAAGGGGTTTTTTATATTCTGAAACATTATTACACATACTTCATATTATAAAACACACATTTCTATAATAAAGGAATAAATTCATGTTATCAAGTCTTACCGCGAGCTTTCCGATTGCCTTGCGCACCTAATGTGAAATATAGTAGGCTTTGATTTCTTCTTAATAGCCGGCGAACCAGTCTAGCGTATATATATATCATTACAGCCATTGGGAGTCCACTGCTGGACATAGGCGTAGAAAGGGATTATTTTGCCCTGGGCAAGCGTGTTGGTCATCGCATTATACTAATACATGAAATAAATCCAATGAAGTTTGTGAAGACGTGCCATTTTGATAGAGATGTCAAAGGCGGCTTGAGGTGTCAGAACTGACAGATGGCGATATATTTATCGGAAACAGTGCAGCTTAAATGCTCAGGGTGGGTATGGCCAACATCCACCCTTTCTTGGGGAGGTATATTTCCAGCAGTGGACTACCAATGGGTGGTATGTAGGGTAGGACAGACAGACAGGCACTGGAATAATAGTCATTGTAGTGTTGTTGTGTAGAATATATTAAATACAATTATAAATATCGCATTGTCTATATCGACGGTCATAAATTCAATGTGCCGGTTTACAGGAACTAGGAAGAACAAAAAAGAAAATAAATCAATTAATTCCTTGTTACTTTATTATTTGAATATATTTAATTCCCGCGAAATCTCATACATTGACCTGATTCCGTGATAAAACATAGCTTAAAACATTTACGGACATCAGACAACAGAAGAATCACAATTATACTTAAATATATATATTTAACACCCAGACACAGAACAAACATAACAATCATCATAAAAATATTTGTCCTGGGTGGAGATCGAGCACACGACCTTTGGCGCACAAGTCAGGATCACTACCTCCTTTACTTGAAACTAATAACAAAAGTCAGAAATAAATATGTCATTTGTCCCTTATGTCCCTTACGCCAATTGAATTTCTGACCGTCTATTTGTGATTACATTATGTTGGGTGTAAAAGAAATAATAAAGAATAGTTTTAACCAAGATTAAACCAAATATATAGTGAAAATTAATAACTTATTATATGCTATTTGTCTACACTTATGATCACTTCTTAACTGTAAAACGTATAAATGTGTGCGTGTCAAATGCATTTATATATTCAAAATACTTAGTATCTAATGTATATATACTATAAGTATATATATAGAATTATATATACTTGTGTTTTCTTACGACCTGCTCAATGCAGTACGTATAAATTCACTAGGCATGGAAGCATTTATTTATCTAAAGTTGAGTGATGCCCGCCATTCCGTCCGCCTGAGTGTCATCGGTGCTTATGATTTTTTTTCATTATTTGAACTATAAACTAAAAAATGAAATAAATATCGATCCCTTGTTCTATAAGTAAGAACTCGGAAAGGAAATCAATCCTACGGGAATTGTAATTTTTCTAAAATAAAAGAAATAGGGGTTGAGTAACATGTTTCAAAATTTTCCATTTATGAAATTTATTGTTAAGGTTATTATGAAAAAATAATATTTCTTATTTTGTAAGTCGATTTTATTTCTTTTACCTATAGGCACTGTGGTGAACTGACAAAGTGACAGACCAAAACATACACAAATATATAACTAGTAATGACATTAATATAGGTCACTCATTCTGACATTACACCTGTCACTCTTGAAAACGTTCGCCATAAGATAATTATGACGTCGAACTATAATGTAAATAATTGTTTCACTTTTAAGATTCTTAATCGATATTTAACTTAATTTAAATTCCCACAACATCTCATACATTGACCTAACGCATAAGTCGCTTAAAGCGCACGTGTTACGGATATCAGACGACAGAGTAATCACAAAAATAATACTAAAATACATGCAACTAACACCCAGACTCAGGACAAACACAAATATCATCATATAAATATTTGTCCTGGGTGGGGATCGAACCCATGACCCCTGGCGGATGTAGGATCACTACCATCGTGCCCCTCAAATATTATAACTTGAACATAATACCAAACTCTATACAAGTGTTAAATTAGTTATATTTTAGTTTGACAAATTTGTAATGTAATATTTTCTTGCATTCACGCGTTCGTTACACCATATAGAAATAGTAAAATAAATTGCATTTCGAAGCCCTTTTAATAATGTATAATCCTATTAAGAGGTTTGTTATGGTTATCTGTCGCTTTGTGTACAAACTTTTAATATGCAGTGTACATTAACTGAAATGTAACAGTTATTGTTAAAGATTGTGGAAAATAATTGTATAGTAAACTAGCAGTGCCCGCGACTTCGTCCGCGTGGAATATTTTGGGTATAGTAGCCTTCTTTGAGAAATGGACTATCCAACACTGTAGGCAAAACTTTGCAAATCGGGCCAGCGGTTCCTGAGATTAGCGCGTTTCAATAAACAAACAAATTCTTCAGCTTTACAATTTTAGTATAGATTGTACAAATACTTACTTATTATCGCTGGTAGCTGTCGATTGTGAATTGTGTAATAAACATGTCTAAAGATAATATTTACTAGAAAAAAAACTGTGTCAGGTAGGATATGAATCTGTCATTTTTCCCTGTCCTGTACTGCCATTGTGCTTTGTAAACATGTCACTTTCCTAGTGTGCCATTATTGCTGAAAGACAGCATTTTTCAATGCATAAAACCAAAACTCATCATCTTCATATCAGCCATAGAAAGTCTACTGTTGGACATAGGCCTCCCCAAGATAAGGGGTTCCTCGTCCATAATTGCCGCGCTGGGCAGGCGTAGTGGCAATTGCAGAGCACAACATCGCAAAGAGGAAGCTGCTGCCCATCCCCACCCTGTAGTATTCATGTTGTGCTGTTCCGGATAGATATACCGCCAGTGCCTGCCTGCCTGCCTGTCGGTTCCAGTACCTTGGTCTCCTCTTCTACTTTGCCGGTACCCGACAACCCATATAAAATGATATATTTTTTTGTGAAATCGAAATGTATGGTTTTATGTTTAATGTAGGGTTCCATTATAAAAGTCAATAGTGAATTACCATAATATTAGGAATTTGGCACAGTTAGGGATCGCTCAGACTATATTGCCTCAGTGCTCAGAATGTAGAGGTTAGAACTGTCATTCAACCTCTAGTACCGGCGTAAACTGGCAGGCACATATTGTCAAATAAGTACTAAATAAAAAAAGACTATACATAGCTTACTTTGCCTTCAAATGGTAGCTTAGACTACTTACTCAAGATTATTTTATTTGAACCAAACTTATCCTTTAATTCAAAGTTATTAACGAAAACCTTGACTACTTACTTCCAATCATACTCAATGCAAAGTGTATGGGAACTATGTAATATAGGTGCATTAATTCATGTGAGCCAATGTTACCCTTTGAGTCAAAGTAATTAACGGAAATTATTCTCGGAGTGTTCGATTGCAGGCCACGCCCTCTTGTGACTTCTTATTCCTGACTTTAGTAGCGTAGTGTTAAATGTTTCAATTATGATTAAACTTATGCTCTTTGTAGGTTAATATGAATTCATCAATTTTATTGAAAAGTATCGACATGAGAATGTCCATTGTTTAAATAAATTTGTGCTGTTTCTGAAAGGTGTTTTTACAAATATAGATAATGTAATTTTTATAAAACTAATGTTGTATATGACTTAAAAACTGTAAAGTTACATGTGAAATGATCAATATATATATTTTATATAAGAAAATAATGGTTTGTAAAATTTTAATACTTGTTACGAATAATTGTGTAAATTGTATTTGAAGCCGTCGATTTGGTAGTGATGAAAACGATTGTTAATAAAATGTTTTACGTATTAATGTCTCTTCTTTATTTATCCCGCTAAATATAAGTTAATAGGAAATAATGTCGAGGTGGTTTGATAATGTAGAAAGGCTGTATAAAAGTAAAATGACTGCACGAATATATAGAGTGGAAGTGGAGGGAATGGAGGAGTTGGTATTGGAGGACTGCGGCGGACATATCTTAACCAGGTAGAAGAAGCATTAAAGACTACTACTTTTACAAGTTGCTGGTGGCCAGTGGTTTGGCACTGGAATATATTACCTAACTGCATTGAAAGCTGTAAATATTCTACGGGAACATAATTTCGAAAGAAATGAAGATATTTATTACCTTCTCATACAAATAGATTGACCCGGAGATAAGTCGCCTAATCCACTTGTGTGACGGACATCAGACAGAATACTTTAATACAATCACGGGCAGAAATTCAATAGGCCCAAAAGACATATAAGCAATTTTTTTTCGTATTTATGTACTTCTGACTTTTTTATAATAGTTTCATGTACAAAAGATTCAATTGCAATAATATTTGTTTTAAAACAGCTTCAACATATTTAAGAAAAATATTTCAAAGAATAGAGTTATAGCGAATTTATTGTTTAAACATTCTTTTTTGTTCTTTCTATAAATCTGCGCATTGTTCCGTACGGCAATTGAATTATGACCGTCGATATAATAAACACCCAGACACAGAACAAACACTATTATCATCACGTAATATTAGTCCTAGGTGTGGATCGGACGCACGATCTTGGGCGCACAAGATAGAGCTGAACCGTGGGTACGTTGTAATATTTTCTATGTATTTTTTGTCTCGTAGTGTAAGGATTAAAAGCAGGAATTATCAAAAAATAATAAATTATTTATAATTTTCCACATAACTTTATTGAGAGCAACACTGAATTGACATAGATACAATTAATCTACTGATATGTCTCAAATAGTTCTGTCGTGGCGCATTCCAAGCGCGTGGCTATCACTATACTAATAACGACATCACGGTCTGCTCGGATTTACTTACAGTTAAGTTCATGCTGCAAGTGGTCTCCCTAAGCTATTATTAAAATAAATATCATGTAGCGGTGAATTTTATTCCGAAAAGTATTACAAATAATATATAAAAATAGTTTTTGTGGTGTAACTCTGAAAGAGTTTCAAACTAACAACACCGGTCAAGTCGTATTGACTAACTTTTCAGGAGGTCGAAAATACTGCAGGTATTATGAGATTAATTTTGCTTAAATGGGAATGAGTGTTTTCATCAAAGTTAAAAATAACCCTTTATTCTTGTAATTACTAAATACTGAATATTTTCCGATTATTTTTACTTGTACAGTAAGCATCAAATCAACCTACCCAAATCTGTCAAATATTTACAGTCAATTTTGAACTCAACGGCTCGTTTTTAATGATTAATATGGATTAACAAGTTTTGACAGGCTTGGGTGGGATTAATGCATTGATATGTCATGCCGCCAGTTATAACTGATATAATGTTTCCTTTCTATTTAAACTTATCTCCATTTAAACCGTACACAATACCTACGTCACGAACTACAGTAAGTACCTACTTAACAGGTACTATGTATGACACACGGGCTTGCCTCTTAATCTTATTGAACTATATCAATCTTTGAAGTATTACGTGAAGGGCTATTGAAGAATACAAATTTTCATAAAGTAGATTTAAATAAATTAATGTTTACTTGCAACAATAAAAAAACAAACAAATATATAATAGTAAACAAAAAGGAAGTGACGTGTGCCCTGAGATAAATAGGCCTTAGCTTAGTGTTCCGACAGCAGAATGATACAGCCATCGGTTTGAAAAAGAGAACAATGGCTTAAGCGTTCCGAACAGACTTTTCAACTAACCAGTGCAAATACATCTCTGCGCACACACCTACAAAAACATTCTAGCCTTACACATCAGTACACCTAGTAACATAGACATTACTGTGAGAACAAACACCAGGCAGACAGGAAACTCGAGCCTAAACCAACAACTGCTCCATAAAATCAAATATATTAAAAGACTTCTGGTGCCGGCAGACTAGTTGAAGGTAGCCGCAATGAAATTATCTATGTGTTAGATGACTTTTATGATCCCTTGGTACATCAAGGTACGATACAGACATATTATATATAAATATGCAAAAATCACACCCTGATTGGAAATATTAATGTTATTATTATTATTTTATTGACTATTTAAAAGTGTTTGTTATGGGCCTACTTAAATGAACTATATTTGATTTTGACTAAATTCCAAATAAATTGTTTTTAAACGGCCAATTTTCCTAATATATGAAGACTGAACAATTATCATAAAAAAGTATAAATGAATTTACTCGACAAAAAAAACACCGTCCGAGTTTCATATTTGCCTAGATTCACTATGTGTGTCTTTATTAATTATACTAGATAACTTATTGAAATGACGATGTAACATAACTTTCAAAGATATATATAATAAAATATCAAATTAATAACAAATGTCAACATATTTAAAATGTAACGTAACACTTAAACTTTTTTATTTCAATAACATAGACACGTGTATTGTGCATTCAATTTCGTACGTTTTCAAACGTACTTACAACATATTATAGCGTCCACTCAAATTGTGTCATATCTCAAAAAAGATCATGATTTTTTGTATTGCATTCCTAGATATTTGTATCACAATACACCGAAATATAAAAAAAGGTGCCTATAACTTGAAAAAATATATAGACTATTGAAAAAAACTGATATAAACAGGCTAAAGGTAGACTAGAGGTAGACATTGTTTACATACACACATTGCTGTATTCCGGTTTGAAAGGTGAAAGAGATAATGAAATTACTGGGCAAATGTAAAATGGTATCGCTACTTCACGATGTTGGCGACACGCTAGTGATATCTCTGTGATGACACGAGCGTCTATAGGCTGCGGTCACGTTTACCATAAATGGACTGTGTGCTTGTTTGCTAAAACCGTGTAATATAAAAATAGGGTATCTATCTAAGTGATATAGAGAAAACGTAATGTTAAATGAAGTCAATTTAAAAACCTAAATGACCAAAAATGTACACGCTGTTAACCCTGGTCAGGCATGCAGCTATTTTGCTTAAATTGAAAAAAATATGTTTTTTAACAACCGTTTTTGACACAGACCTTTTTTTGATCTATGACACTGTTTAAGTGGCACTGCCTATAAACTATATTTATTATATCCGAATACGTATTTTAAATAATCCATAGACTACTTAATAACGTAAAATTGGCAATTTTACAATATCCATTAAATATTTTACAAGTTGGTTCAAAGGAGTCGAACTGTACCTATTACGTACGCGGGTTCCAACTTCATTGAAAGCTTTGCGTGAATATTAACAGGTACTCTAACAGGTAAAGGTTTGCTTAAAGTATTATACATAATTTGGACCTAACTCTACAACAAACTATTCAACAAGTGTATATTTAGATAGGGTAAGTCGTAGCGCGAACATGATTCATTGTAAATAAATAACAATACGATAAATATACAAAAGTTAATTAAATATGTATATAGTTGGAAAATTATGGGCAAAATCAACTTAACAGTTTGGCTACAATTATTTTGCAGTGTCTAGAATTGTTCCTTAAAATACCAACGTCAAGAACACTCGCTTTTCGGTAGATTATGCTTTTACATTTCTTTAATTTGAATATTTTTCTTACATTATATCTAAGAACATATATTTTTTTATTTGAAAAAATTCTAAACATGTAAACACTGGATAAGCTTAAATAATTTACATCTAACATTTATGAACACTCATTCAAAAACAACAGATGCTTACGTGAAGGTAGTATATATTTGGCTTAATTTTTATATTTGATATTAACTTGGTTAATATAATTTTAAGTTGCAATTTGAAATATTTTTTAATCTATCGTATATGGTCACAGTCCGAAATAGTAATAAGGACAATAAATTTTAAAAAAATGTGATTGATTTTATCTCTACTACAATGTATAGATTATTTCTTAGTAAAGCACATAATAAATTGCGTATTTAATCCTAAAGTGTAATAATTAATTAGTTGATTTTAAATTGATATGTTTTACGTTACTCGTGCAAGGACAAAATACGTCTACACATTCATTTGGTTAGTCTCTATATCCACTGTATACTTTGTAAATAATCGATACATATTTATATTAATACTAATTTTAATTACAGTCTACTCGCCTTATATTATAAACATTGATATGTTTTCGATATTCTTGGTCATGTCACCATGACTGGACACAATCTCGATATGTTCAAGTACCTTAATTCTAAAAACACAAGTTTACTAGAGAATAATAAATACAAACTTTTTTAATCACGTATTACAATCAAAGTACTTCAATTTAAAACCAAAAGTAACATTTTAAATTATATGTATAAAGACTAGACAAAATATATAATAACGACATTATCTAGTCAATGTGATAAATTATATAAAATTACTTTATATTACATAAAATTGCTAGTTAAAGTATTTATTAATTTTCATTGTAACAAATAAGAATATATAAAAATGCATTTTTAAAGCATATTTAAGTATTAATGTTATTTTACAATTCTAAATATTATGATATCACCACAGCATTGACTTCACTTTCTTACGAGTCTAACAATAAAATCTAGATAATTGTTAAAAGGTTTATATTGACACTAACGTACTAAAATATCTCGTAATACTAATTGCACGTGTATATTATATAAAACATAAAATATATATTTTGTCGTATATCAAATCAATAACACATAATTATATTGTAGTACGATAATTACACAATTGCTTAAATACAATTTAGTTTTCAATTTGTAGGAGAATAATGTATTAAGAACGATATTTAAATAAGTTTAATAAATTATCAATAACTATCAACAAATGTATAATAAATATATATGTATTTAAAAGTGTAAATCTTCTAAAACAATTAAAAGCTTCTAAAGCTCGATATAAACTGTAAGACATGGCAACTACAAAGGCTTCAAGCATTTGATGTATTTTTTCTACAATATTCTACATTAGGTTTCAACTTCACGCTCACAATAGGGATATGATTTTATTTTTAATTAACAACAATAGTAAAGGTCATCATCAATGACTCGATTTATATACTTTAATAATATTATATTTTAATAATATAATATAGATTTAGATGTATATCTCAAAATATCTTTGAGAGAACATAGAGAATTTTTCTAAATTTTAAATTGTAGTAGCAATATCGTTCTTCCTCGATAAATGGACTATCCAACACAAAAAAAAATTCAAATCGTACCAGCACTTCCTGAGATTAGCGCTTTCAAACAAACAGACGTGAAACGTGTTCATGTGAACGCAATATTACAACAGCCGAGGGAATGTGCATTTTCTAGAGTGGTCACGAACATGCTGAACAGATACGATCTAATCGTTTTACATTGCATAAGACTTAAATATCACGGCGAAATCTAACAATGAAACAAGTGACTATAATATAATAATTTGATTAATTTTAAACGATTATCTTACTAGTGCCGTGAGGTTCCGGTAGATTAAAATTGAACCTCCCCCTGTACCAGGTATCGTAAGAGGCGAAAGTTTCGGAACCGATAGATGGCGGTATATCCATTCGAAACGGTGCAACTCAAATGCACAAGTGGGGATGGGCAGCAGCGTTCGTGTCGCGAAAGCTGTACTCTGCGATTGCCAACACGCTTGCCCAGCGCGGCAATTATGGGCGAATTCCCCTTTCTTGGGGAGGCCTATGTCCAGCAGTGGACTTCCAATAGCTGTCATGATGATGATGATCTTACACATAGAACTAGTCCATATGCATGTGTATGGACTTAATAGTAACACTAACATTCTTTAAATACAATTCAAGTCAATTCATGATATGTCTCCATTTCCTTACAGCTAAAACAACATATGCATATATAAATGCGTATTACACCATAACCATACACTATGTAAGTAATAAATATAAATACAATATGTAAAATTGTTTTCATTCTTTCCCTTAATAATTCTCATAATAATCGAGTAAAATATTAAAAATAGCAGAAATGTGTTATAAATATTTTTTAATAAGCCTTACCTAATCTATTTGATATGTTTTCGTTTACTTTGTAAAATAATAATCATATATTTTTGTAAATTACACATCTCAGATTATGTAATCGATCGATAATCGAACTCACTTTCATACAGCGAATTGTTATGTTTCCTCTTAATCTCAAGCTCGTTATTAGAAACCAACTTAGTTTTTGGGCTTTTTGTTCTGGAACATGAGCTTCATAGAGTCGAGGGCTTCCTCGAGTGACTGCTTGAAAGCTTCCGTGTTAGTGACGCTGGATGAAGTGAAAGAGGAGATGCAAAATATGACACAATCCTTCTTCGGGTTGTAGCTGCAGCCGTATCCGTCCGGGACCACGGCGCCGTACCCCATAAATGTCCCGTCAGTCGTTGTTGCCACCTGAAACCACCAAAGAACAACCTCACATTATATCAAGAGTAAGCCACAATTGAGTTGAACGCAAAAAAGGCGTCGAGTCGCGGAACTTGTTGTTGCATTTGTGATAAGCTATATCGATTGGATATGCTGCCATCTGTTGGTTCCGAAACCTAATTCACATACAAATATATTAATACTACACGTACGTTAATTATGAATGAAATTTCGATGGCGAATTTGGTTTATCTTATCCTGCCTGTGTGAATACATGGTAGTGTGGCGTCCCAAACGCCTGACATATTTTATCCGCAAATCTGAATATCCACGTGTTGTACCTATTAAAGATGCACAGAGGAACGACCGTTATTTTTCATCACTTCTTTATGCGACTCTCGCTTTCTAACGCTATATTTGTGCAACTTTTATATAACTGTTTTCTTTCAAAAGACATAAACTCTCGTTTGATTGAATTTGATTTGAAGAAAATTATTTTACTTATATATTTTTTAAAGCCGTGGGATACCGGCAGAGTTGTATTACAGCCCTGTACCGTCTAAACAGGCGACTAAGGTACCGGAACGAACAACGGCAGAGTATTAATCTGAAACAGCGTAAAACATAGTAGATATGGGCTGCAGCCGTCGAGAATCTACGGCCTGCGTTTGCCTCGCTTGCCCAGCGCAGCAGAATAGAATTTACTTTTCTTGTGGAGACTTATATCTAAGGTAATTAAGTGTTCCCGTCACCCTATACCTGGCTAGTGCTGAGCTTGAACTCGACCATCTGCTTGTAGGTGTGGTCGGTGAACAGCTGCGGCAGCTCGCCGTGAGCCTCCCGCGCCGCCTCGCGCAGCGCCAGCAGGTGGTTGTCGATGCCGCGCCCCAATATGTTGTCTTCCATGATGGCGGTCTGCTTTCGCGCTGCCTCTTCAAACAGCTCTATTTTCTTTTGCTCCTATTTATTGATAGGATAAATTATTTGATAATATCATAGTAAATCATATATTAACCAACCTCATCTCTTGAATTTAATAAATTAATCATGAACAGTGAAAAAATACATAAATATTTTTTTAAGTCGTAAGGTAGCGGTACAGTAGCACCTCCCGCTATTCCAGACGTCGTGTGAGGCGATCGAAGTACTGGAATTGAGATGGCGGTATATTCACCAAGAACAGCGTTGCTCTAATACAGAAACTAGACAAGCTCTGCGATTTTCATCACTACTGCCAGGCGCGACCAATACTGGCAACATTCCCCTTTTATCGGAGAGGCCTACGTGGAAGTGGGCGTACGTACTTTTATAGGTAGTGAAAATTATAATTTGTTAGAGATTGAAACAAATTAATGAAAATTCAAATGGGCCGTTATTGCTTCGATCAATCCTTACATAATGCTATTTTCAGTAATGTATATATCGTCGTTTAAGTTCTAACACAGCGTAAGTCAAAATGTTGACACTTTGTACAATTGGGAAAACATTGCTCACGTTTCATAAAATCATTTTAAAACTAATTGCTTGTGCATTTAGTTGGTGCAAAATAGATTTTGTTTAAACAATACACGTTATAAAACGTTTACTGCAGCGTTAGAAATGTAATATCGTATTATCATTGGGCTTAATTATTAAGTTGCCAACTTTGACATACGCGGTGTTAGAACTTATGCGACGATATAGTATATGTACAATATATTAACATACTCACCCCGTACAAGTTGAAGGAGACCTTCTTCTGGCCGTCGTCGGCGTCAGCCAGCGGCGGGGTCTCGGCGGTGCACATGGCGGCGGCCCAGGCCAGCGCCGGCGCGTGCGCAGACCGGATGTTGTCCACGCGGCCCGTGCGGAACCGGCGCAGCGACGCCGACTCGTACGTGGTCACTAGGTACCCGTACATCCTAGGTAACAGTACTTTATTAATAATAAGTACTGGTAAAAATTATAATTTTCACCATCTGTCTCCGGGATAAGTCACTCGTAGCACTTGTGTAACGAATACCAACAGTCGTGTGTATAGTTTCAGAAATGCACTTGCTTGTTTTTATTTATTGGGCCCGATGACGCAGATGGTAGTAATCCTATCTTATACGCCAAAGGTCGTAGGTTCGATCCCCAAACAGGACAAATATTTATATGATGATTTATTTATACAAATATTTATGCTTGTTCTGTGTCTGGGCATTAATATATATATTTGAGTAGTATAATTGTGATTCCCCTGCTCTATAATGTCTGTTACACAAGTGTTTTAAGCGACTTATCACGGAGTCAAGTCAATGCATGACATGTTGTGGATTTATTTATTCATACTATTTACAATTACAATTGTGGATAAAGATGACATTTCATAGTGTATCAAGCGTAATTTGTACGTAATAAGTGAAGTATAAAGTATTGTAATTGATTTATAGAAGAAAAATTATGTAGAGTAGGTAGTAGACACATACTTGTAGTAGGCGTACTGCAGCGCGAGCTGAATGTAGACGTCGGGGCTGCAGCGGCAGGACTTCATGAACTCGCGCCCGTACCCGCGGTATGTGAACACTTTGTGGTCGAGGTCACAGATGGCCCTGCAACAACGGGAGCGTGTTGAAGAATACCTGATAAAGTGGTAAGGAAATGAAAAGTTTCTTTTTCATCAAGGTACAAAAGCGATAGAAGAATATAACAGATCATAGTCAGTAAAATACAATAAAATGTATCTAAAACAAACCGAATCATATTAATGCGTGCGCCTGCGATACTTAATTCTTCTCCTGGATATGCTGGATATGTGTTTGGAACTTCTTAAGACTACCTCCTACACAAATGCAGCGAGGATTACAAATAAAATAATACATGATATTGTTCAAATTTTGATTAGTATTTAAATTTCGCTCCTCCAATGTAACATGATCGCCTTACCGATCAAGATCCCTGGCAGCTCCCTCGATAGTCCTCTGTACGTCAGGCGTGATGTTCCACTTCATGGGCTGAGGGGCGGGGAGGAGAGCAGGCGGGGGTGCAGGACGTGCGGCCACTTCAGCCCTCGCTAGGGCACGCTCGGCCAATCTAACCACTGCCACGCCTTCTGCTGGGCTGTGTTCGTAGCACATGCCGACAGTGCCGTCGGAGGAGATTATCAGCTGTGGAAAAGGTATTGTTAATTGTCAGTAGCCAAAAAGTACATAAATTAATGATTGAATGAATGATGAAGGTCTAGTATTAATGTAATCTTGCTGCACAATGACAGATTTGAAATGTGGTTCCGTTTGCATGCATCTTAGTATCGGAGAGTTTTTTATTTGTCTAATCAAAAGTGATGATTTTAAAGACTTTTTGAATTTAAAAGATTTGACTTCGACTTTGATATGATAAATTTCTCAGCATTTTCGCTACCGCACTCAGCATCGTGTCTGGCGGCAAACATAGATAAGTGTGAGGTACCATGTCAATTAGGTGTACCTCAGAAAAATGTTCTTACATGTTCCCTAACATACCTGCACCGTCTTGTCGAACCAGCGGTTGGCGGAATGGTGCCGAGTGCCGGCGCCGTGCATGGCGCGCAGCATGGCGTTGGTGTCGGCGTCCAGCTCGGCCCGATCGCCCCCGCTCTCGTCCAGGCACAGGATGCAAAGCGCACGCGAGATCAGCTCCAAGTTTGTGCGGTTGTTCTCGTCTGGCGACAATATTGATGGTGTCACGTCCCTTTTACATTAACTATAAAGGTTGGAAAATTGAAATTTAGCACAGGGGTTTCTTTTATAACATAGAGGAGCACTAAGAAAGGTTTTTCAAAAAAAGGCAAACTTAATTTAAAACTCTGCCGTTTTTGTAGTCATGCACATAAAATTCAGTATGAAGATTTACGGTTGTAGTTACGAATGTATCAGTATTCAGCCAATGGGCCAATGCGGACTTATATGTACAAAGAAAACTTTGTATGAATTTGTATGAGACGCGGCGACATTACGGGAGTGATGAGATCAAACGACATGTTAGAGAATATTTAAAAAAATTAAAGCAAAATATTTTTGTTTAATACAAAAATCTGAAGTATAAATCAACTAGAGCCATTATTAAAGAAGCGACTGGTAGATCGAAATACTGAGATAGTGATATCGAACTTAAAATTGGTGATAAATTAATAGAATTCGGTTTACGAGTTGCTACTGAATACGAGAATGACTTGTGAGCCACCGCTGTGCTTAAAGGTAACGAGTCCAAATTTATTTACTTAAAATTTGATCGTGTCACACCTTATTTCATTGACAATTTAAACCGCTTGAGATGAACCTACTTGAATAAAATATAGTTAACTTTGACTTTAATGATTAGTACTGATATCCCTGTTTGCGAATGTAAATAATTGGACTTCCATTGTCAGATAACTATTCTTATAAGGAGTAACTTACTACTTTTGTTTTATATATATTATACTATAACGGGAACCGGAAATACACGAGCGTTGCTAGTTTTGTATGAAAGAATCCTTTATTTTTCTATCTGCTACACCTTGAAGTAGATTCAGTTGGAGATGGTCACCGATGGGACTTAAATTAACTTTTCTGACTTAAATTCATGATGGTGTGCCACTAATGTAAATACATAGAGGCATTATTTTTTATAAATAAATAAATATACATGTTCAATTTAGCATTTTGACTATATCATAACCAATTGATACCCACACCTATGTCGACGGGATGAGCTTCTGGAAACTTCATGTACCTAAAACTACTGACCTTTGATGAGCTGTTCCCTAGACCTCGCCCACTGGTCTCGCTGCATGGAGGTAAGCAGGCCGACCCTAAGTGCTGGTGCGGCGCTGGCTGCGTCCACCAGCACGTGCAATAGCTGCGCTTGTATCTCGCCGGGGGTGAGTCGCCCGCGGTCCGCCGCCTTCACCGGGATTGGGTAAAACTGCAACAAACATGAAAAAATATAGTAATACTCCGATTTTATTGCCGTAAAAAAATGAAACCGCGGAGTGTCTAAATACAACACGATTCTCAGTTTCTAGGAAAACTAAAAACCTGTTAGAAAATTCTCACTTAAATCATATTAGCTAAGTGTAGTTGTTATTTGAAGTGGACACACACACTGATATTAAAAAAAAATGTCCTCATTTGAGGAAAAATTTAATATAAAAATTATATGGAAAAGATCTACTAAAGATAAACGATAGACAAAGTAGACCTCATACAAGTCGTCTGCATTGGTACCTCATTCTCATCTATTACTACCACCAAATTGCAATGTTGTTCCGGTCTGAAGGGTAAGAGAGGCAGTAAATTTACTGGGTAATGTGGCGTAACATCCTCAAGTCACAAGGTTGGCGTCGCGTTATGGTGATATACTTGTGACTTACGAGCGTCTATAAGCTGCAGTGACGGTTACTCGCATACATACTGTATGCTTGTCTGTCGACCTGGTCTAATAAAAAAAATGTATGTATGATGTAAGTTTCACAATTAATCGTGAAATAAAAGTGGGCATTTTAATATTGAGAATAGGAACTTAACGGATCGAGGCGCGAAATTCACGTCACTTCTATCGCTCTGACGCCATCTCTTCTCATCTCCGTCTGAGCCTCAAAGGATTATTCTTATAAGCTGACATTTACCCCACCACGTATCATGGGAAATGCTTCTGACTTTTTTTAATATACCAGGTCAAACAATCACGATATAACTATCTAATAGCAGTGCCCCGCGGCAAATTTTCATACTAACCTTGCACCCCTCTTTTACCCCCATAGGGGGTGAATTCTTAAAAATCCTTCATTTGCGTTTCACTAAGTTATATAAGGAACTAAAGTCTCTAAATCCTACATTCCCTACCTTCGTTGATATGGCAGTCAGTAATTATGTCTGTCAGTTATTAAGTCAGTCAGTCAGCTTTTTATTTTTTATCTATTTATATAGATAGACGTTTATATTATTGCAAAGGCTGTACTTTTTTTATCAGATATATGAGATACCTTTCCATCCTAACCTTTCCTGAGCTGTCTGTATTATTATTATTATATTATTTATGGTACTCCAAATAATCTCTCCGATACCAGCAGAGTAGAATATTACCATCCCCTGTACCAGGTGTTGTAAGAGGCGACTAAGGTACCAGGACCGACAGACTACATCAATCAAATTAATAAAACCACAGCCTTTAATATCGAGCACAAACAGAATAACTTCCAAATTACATTAATAGAGTTACCAACTTGCTAATACTTGTTTTGTGAGTCCCCGTGCAGAAGTTGTGAACAGTAAGCTGGGAGATTGAGAGCGGTCGGCGAGTTCCCGGGTCCTTAATCGAGTTACTCTGCCCCGAAATGAATTGTGCGTCACAATTTTATTTGGTAATCCCGCTGTTTATTCACTCTTCCTTTGAAGTGAATAAATCTGCTTAATTTTTAACTAAAGTCAATTAAAAGCTTTTATTATTGTGTTGTGAGGTACCGGCAGAATTGAACCTCAGGACGCAGGACCTCCCACTGCACCACGTGTCGTAAGAGGCGACTAAGGTGCCAGAACCGACAGATGGCGGTTTGTCCATCCAAAAAAGTGCAGCTTGAAAGCACAGGGCGGCTATGGGCAGCAGCATCCACGTCGCGAAAGCTGCGCTCTGCGATTGCGATTATCACCATGCCTTCCCAGCGCGGCCGTTATGAGGCCAATTTCCCCATTTTTAGGACAGGCGCGATGGCGCAGAAATACTGTTCCTTTCTTGTGCGCCAAAGGTTGTAGGTTCCATCCCCGCCCAGGACAAATATTTACATGATGATATTTATGTTTGTTCAGTGTCTAGGTGTTAAATATATATATTTAAGTAATATATTTGTGGTTCCTTTGTTCTGACACAAGAGCTCTAAGTGACTTATCACGGAGTCAGGTCAATGTATGAGATGTGTTAGATTTATCTATTCTTAGGAAGGCCTGTCTCCAGAAGTGAATATTCTACGGGCGTTATGCTAATGATGATTACAACGCCATGAGGTACCAACGGAATGGCGTGGGGTACCGTTAAAGTAGGTACCGACAGATGGAGGTGTATCTATCCGAATTAGCTTAAGTACAAAGCAGTGCGGATGCTAGGCAGTGGCATCTCCATCAAAAAGCTATGCTCTCCGATAACCCAGGAGGGCATGAATCCCTTACTTTATATACTTCAATACCTATATTTTATATACTTCAATAAAAAATCAGTCTAATAAATTCACAAACGTGAATGATGTCACAAACTGACACGTTTATAATATCACTCACACTGATCTGACAGTATATCTTTGACTACTACTTGACTACTTTGACTACTTTAGACTGAACATTTGCAGATACTTTCCGATCAGATGGTGCGACAATCGCGGCCGTTTAATTCATTGCGGATCTGAGCTCAGTAACTTCGAGTAACTTAGTTACGACCCTCCCCCCACCCCGCCCCCTAACTCACTTAGCCGGTAGCGCACTTAATCACTTAGCTCTGGCCGTTACCACCAACCCAGGATTAAGCACACCGTATAATGCGCGTTAGTTTGTGAAGACTGACATCAATACAACTTTGTGATATCATTCAAGTTTGTGAATTTGTTAGATTGAACTTTTATTGGAGTGTATTCTATCTTTGTTATTTCCTATTCAGACAACATCTAGTTTGAACGCTTAAGATGTGTGACTTTACTTTTTATTATTTTCTACTTTGTAAACTGTGATTGAAAATTATTTGTTTCGTTTCAAAATCTTTGTAAGTATAATTTTTTTTTACAAAACATCCTATCCATTGACCTGACTTCGAGATAACTCGCTTAAAGCACTTATGTTACGGACATCAGACAACAGACGTTGGCCCTATTTTTGCCCAGTTGCCCAGAATTGACTTCGGTGATCCGGAGTTGACGAACCTAATGCTGGTTGACTGCAGAGTCATTTCAGCTCAAGCGTCACTGGGACTATGGTAGTATACACCAGGAAAGACGCCAGGCCGCTCTATAATGAGCGGCTTTATGCCTGCGCTCTTTCCGGAACCCGAAAAGTTGCGGGATGGGACCGAGACCTACGGCGATTAAATCAAAGGCGCCTCTAAGGCACGGACCTCGGCTTGAGCAGCTGTTGTTTGGGGGTCTTTTAAAGAGAGTGGATCCGGTATACGCTCTGTACTAAAACTTCGTCAGCGCGATGCAGGTTCTATGACGTTTTTACTTGACGTAACGTGTTGTTTTAGTTACTTTGTGTGGGGTTACAATGAGTATGGAATATAGTACTTTCATTCAGGGAAATATATTTTTTGAATGGTCTGGACAATTTAAATGTGCTTTTAATAAAGCCTACTTAGAGAAAATGTATTTTCGATGAGAGTTTGTGATGAGAGGATCATCATCATAGCCATTGAAAGTCCACTGCTGGGCATAGGCCTCTCCAAAAAAGGGGGTATTTTGCCTATAAATGCCGCGCTAGGCAAGCATGTTGGCAATTGCAGAGCGCAGCTTTCACGACGGAGATGCTGCTGCCCATCCCCGCCCTGTGCACGGATGAGAGGATATCATAACTTGTTACTGAGTAACATAATAGAGATTACTTTGGCTTCAATCCTGAACGCTTAACGTTCCTGTATCGGGTAAGGCAAGATTTGATTCCGAATGAGACTAGTTTCGAGTTTAAAAAGCCATTGGCACTCACATGATTCCTGCAGGCGACCACGACCAGCTCCTCGCCTTCACCATCGGTGTTTAGTGGTGGTAACTCAAGCCGGTCCCGTCCTACTTCCGGCACGCGGCAGACACCCAGCAGCCGGTAGAACTGCTCCATGCACAGTGGTTGGCCTTTCTCTCGGCTGGTGGCGCGCTCTAGTGGTAATTCTCCTCTGAAAACAATTTTAATAGTTTTCAGTTGTGCTATTTAGTTGAAATGATAAAATAATGTTGTTCCTTTTATTGTATGCTAGTAGCGCGTTGTAGAACAAACCTAGCGTCATTTATGCTACACTGTTATTGGTCCTAGCGTGATAGCCTATAGGCTTCCTCGATAATTGGACTATCTAACACTGAAATATATTTTTTTAATCGGACCAGCGATTCCTGAGGTTAGCGCCTTTAATCAAACAAATAAACTCTTCAGCTTTGTATTAATATAGATTTAAGAAGATTAGAATTTATAAATTATATTCAAAAATAGATCACTAATAAGATTGTAGTATAAAAACATAGAAATTATCAAATATGGTGATACCATATAAAATAAGCAACAAAAAATTGTTCGGTACATTTTTATAAAGTCAATACCATTATTTTTAGCAAGCAGCAATAATTTACTTAAATTTGAATCTAAAGATGTGGTTGTAACGTGACTTAGATGGATCTTCTCACCTGTCCAGCATCTCCTTGTAGTCCAACAGGTCATCAATGAAAAGGGCGCCCAGGTCAGCGACCTCGTCCATCTTTGCGAAGTGGCGGCGAGGAAAGACCATGCCAGGGTTCGAGTTGATAGGCAAAGGCGCGCGCACCTTCAGGTACATATCATCAAGCCACCAGTCTGTCACCTGAGACACGAAAACATTGCCAAATATTCTTTATGAAACATTAAACCACATTTTTTCTTAGACTTAGACTGATTCTTCAAATCAGCCATTGGAGCCCACTGTTGGAAATAGGCCTCTCCAAGACAGGGACAATTTTGCTAATAATGCCGCGGTGGGCAAGCGTATTGGCAATCGCAGAGCCTAGCTTCGCGACGGGGATGCTGCTGCCCATCCCCGCCCAATGCATATGATTTACACTGTTAGGGTTGAATATACCGCCATTTGTCGGTTCTGGTACCTCAGTCACATCTTACGACATCTGGTACAGAGGGAGGTACTATTCTACTATGCCGGTACCAAACGGCCAATATAGACTGATTTGAAGAGTCATAATTTAACTATTATGATTCTTCGGTATTCGGTAAGATCCAAACATACCGGTTGATTTACAGACATAAGATGGATCCAAAACCGGCGGTTTAGCACCAGTAAAGAAAACTACCTGGTCAGGGTACGTACTGGCCGTACATAGCCATAACATCAGCGATGGAGAAACCATAAACGACACGAGAGTCAGATTGAAGAGTTAATCGACTGAAAACATTCATTTGTTTTTTCTTTTACGGATTTCTCCGAAATCCAATTAAATCAGTAGATTCTCCATTTATTTTGTCGAGTGTCGTACTGCATAAACAGTTTACTTTATATTTTATTGAAAACTTTAACTTTTTCTTGAGTAACACGCAAATTATAAATTATCCCATACAAATGATCGATAGTTACTTATTTGAAGATCATGGAAGTCTGTGGATTTTGGGTTCAATTCCCACCAGGACAAATATTTATATAATGATATTTGGGTTTTGTTCTGTGTCTAGGTGTTAAATATATGTATTTAAGAAGTATATTTGTGATTTCTCTGATGTCTGGTGTCCGTAACATAAGTGTTTTTATCTACTTTCTATGGAGTCAGGTCAATGTATTAGATGCTGTGGGAATTTATTTATTTATTTATCCTTAACTAGACTTAGTAGAGCATATCACGTTTACTGTTGTATGAGACGTATGAGTTTCTCGTTGACGTATGAGTTTTATGATGTACACGTATGAGTTTCTCCAAAAAACTGTTTTGGAGAAACTCATGTCCAGCAGTGGACTTCTAATTGCTGGTATGAACTATTGCTTAGTAATGTGGTTTTGAAAAATTATAATTTTGTGAGCCTGATGACGCATGACGCAAGACACAATTTAGTGAAATTTTTATATTTGTAACGCCTGTAAAAAAAACGGAATGATTTCAACGAATAAAGTGCTACAAACTTATAAAGCAAAGGCCAGCGAACATTTTCTAATTGTATTTTATTTAAGACTTTATCATATTAACACTATTTTTCTTATAGTTTAGTAAATAAATTCACACATCTCCTACGTTGACCTAATTCTAGTAGCTTAAAACTTAAATACCTATAAATAACTCCCAGACACAGAACAAATATAAATACAAATCATAGTTATATACATGATAGTTACTTTGCTTTCGTAATTTGTAATTTAAATTTCTTAAGTGTCTTTTTAGTTATTATTTTTGAATTTTCACCTTGATTTTCCGTTTGTGTTACATCGCAGATCAATAGACATTTAATATAAGTAACTGCTATTTAAGAAATTAAAGACTTTTTAAAGTAAAATATTTATTAAACAAAATCTCTTAATAATAATGATTATATGGTACAGTTGGGCTTAGAAAGAAAAGCGTCTTTCGTGATCTGGCTAATTTTGTTTTCTTTTTTGTAGTCGCGTGGGGATACTGGGGTTCCCTGGTGGGCAGCGTTTTTCTATGAACAAAATCGTACCTCTTGAACGACAACACCGGTGGTTCGAAATCGGAATCGTCATCAGACCTGCCCGAGGAACGTAGAAAATATTTCCCTGTCGCATCTCTCATAAATTCTGCATTCCCAATGTAGCTCCTTATGGAGTCAACTCTGTTTCGTAAAATTTGAGGTTTGTTTAACGAAGAGATATCAATTCTTGGTAAATCGACATTATCGAAATATGTGGGAGCATTTGTGTAAGTCGGTTTTCTGATGATGTCTTGCATAATGTTTAGTTTATCCTTCCAAGTGAGGCCGAGCGACCGCCGCCCGGTCAGGTCCGCCCAATCGTCATGTTGTATGAATACTGGATTTGGCTTAATGTTTGATACCCTGTTCATTGTCTCAAAATTCGGACGGTAGATAATTTGTCTTTGGTTCACGTTAAAGGTATTTTGTGGCGCCCGATGCTGTGACAATAGCGCGCCAGTGTTTATTGTCCTTAATTGACTGTTATTTCGTAATACTGGTACATTTTGAATATTTTTTCTTGAGCTCTTTTGTAGGGCTGTTCTTAATGGATACAGAATTGTCTTTGGCTTTAAATTTCTTGAAACTATTTTAGATTTCAATTTTATAGGTTTATTTGTAACTGAAATTCTACTGTGAACGAGCTTTCTTTGCTGGTTGTGAAACTTTGTGATTGGTTTTGGCGACAATGTGTTAGTAAAAACATCCAATAAGTACGGTTTACGGACATTATTTTTCTTTTTTGTCTTTATCAGTGTTTGAAACTTCACGTCCTTAGATGAGTTCACTTTTTTTACATCTATATTTATATTCTTTGCTATATTCATTGGAAAAACTAAATCGTCGTCATTAGTGGGCTGGTATGTATTGTATTTAACAGTTTTACCTCTTCTATTAGTAGTGTCTTTGTAAGTATCAGTAAAATAGTTGAAAATTGCTGCAGTGGTACTTCTTGTTGTCGTGTATGGAAAGTCGAAATTAAAAATGTGTTTTGCTCTATAAAATTTGTTTTGAGTTGTAGCTTTAGGTTTATACGGATGTTCGACCAACTTTTCAAAATAATCCATGTTAATGTAGTTTGCAGGCTTATCATGTTTTTCGTATTTTTGTACATTTTTTGACCGAGATGTTTTATCATTTCTAGTTTTAGCAGAAATGTTTATTACATTTGTCGCAGGTTGTTCCATGTGAAGTAAATAAGGTTCAATATGCTTATATAAAGACGTAGTTCGTGTGATTGTGTTGTAGGGATTTATTATGTAAGGAATGGAAGTTTTAATAGATATTACATCCTTTGCATTGGATTTAGAAATTTTCATTATGTCACTTTTTTCTTTTGAGATTTGTACATTCTCACTATAGTTTATTAATTTAGTTTTGATATTATTTGCCTGTGTTGTCATTTCAAATTTATTATAATAATAATCTGTATCAGAAGTTTTGAAGACGATTGGCATAGGGGAATCGTTTAATAAAGTTTTATTATTATTGCCATATACAGTTGGTTTGTCGAGTTGTCTATCGATACTAAGTTTGGATTCTGATAAATATGTCCCAGTATATTCTTTAAGTATAGGTGGTTTATAACGACTTAGTGTATTATTCATTATTTTATTTAATGTTCTTACATTTTTGACTGTGAAGTCATGTACAGTGTTCTCAGTCTTTAATGGGAATATTTGAGAAAGATTTTCTGTAGTTGAACTTAATTTGGGTTTTTCTAAAACCTTTTTTATGAACTCAATATGCTTTAGCCCACCGCGTCTCAATGAATTCGTGTTATTAACGATATTATTTGAGACATCGGTGGTTTGTTCTAGAAATGGTATGGTCGGTTGGTTACTCTCTGCATATGTAGTAAAATTATATGTATTTAACGGACTTGTATTCCTCGGGAAAGGGTAAGACAATTTTGAAATAGGTGGCATTTTAGGGATTGTAAAGTAAAGTGTGTGCGGTGTAATTGTTGATAAATTACGTTGACTTTGAGTTCCACTTTTGGTAAAATTGACAAAATCAGTTACTGCTTCGCCCGGTGATGTTGATATATCGAAAATGTTTTTTGAAAATTTATTAGTATTTGTATCATTATTTATATTATCAAAATTATTTTGTCTCAGCAGTAGAGACGTTTTAAGCGGCATGTCGCTATTTCTCATAGCTGACGTTACATTTTCCATACTGGATGGTATTCGAAAACTACTTTGTTGAATTTTATTTAACTGATTCTCTGTAGTTACAACGTCAATGCTGTATTTTTCTGTAACGAAGTTGTCGACATCTTTATAAAGAATCGATTGAGTTGTATTTATGATATCTAAGTTTTTATATAATGTAAAGTTTGCAGGATTTTGATTTGATTGGTATTTTATTGAGTTTTCTTTGAAGCCAGCCGGTGTGAATTCCTCACTCATGACCTTAGTTTCTTTAATCGTAAAATTTTTGCCCAAGGGCAGATAATTAGTTTTAGTTTGACTGAGATATGTATGGTTTTGAGTATTTAAAGAGAGATCTGTATACATAAAAGGTATATGAGTAACTTCCCCCGAAACATTTATTTTAAAAGTATTATTTTTCACATCAACATATTTAGGAATAGTAATGTTTTCGGAATGTTCAGTCACAATAGTTGAACCTTTGGAAGTAATTTTATCATACATCCATAATGTATTGTCTTTAATACTCGAAAGGGTATTTTTATTCAGTTTAGATTTCTTAGTATTTAGAGAATATGTAAACAATTTATCCACGGATTCATAATCATCCACTAACGGAATGTGTGAATCGTGGTGATCTACGGTAAATTTGACTAAATCTGACAAAGTTTTTGTCTCTTCATTTGAACTTTTAGTGGTGTCTTTTTCAGGAATCATTGACTCTGTTACATTGTCAGCAGTGTAGTTAGTCATAAATGCTGTATTTGAGTCAAACATTGTATCCTTTCTGGAAAAATCATCGAATGTATCGTTGAAAAGTAATATCTGTTTAGTATTAACTAGATTTCCACTTAATGTTGTTTCGATGTCATCAGGTGTAATTTCTTCTGATAATATTTTAGAATACGTTGTGCTAATAATACGATTGTTTAATATATTTTTATTTGATATTACTTCTAAATTACTATGATTTTCAGTATTATTAAGCGGTTCAATAAACTTTTCAAAACTATAAACGTCTTCCGATTTATTCTTTTCCTTGAAGAATGTATTTTTCGTTATATAGTTGTTTATATTACTTGAAACAGTTTGAGGTATTGTTAAATTATTTATTTCATGGTAAGATTTAAGTTCTTTGCTCCTTCTATCATTTTTTATGAAAATGTTATCTTTTTTTCTTGTATTTTCCAAAAATATGTATGGTGTGATGTTTTGAAATTGATAGCTGTTAGTAAAGCTATTAATTTTATTTGCGGTTAGGTCTTCACTGTTATTTCTATTTTTTGTGGACATAGTATCAGAGAAAGGTATTGTAACAGCGTTATACTCGTAGAAAGGCTGAGAATCATTGACATTAACGTGATGGTCAAAATCTTCAGTTAAAGTTTGAGGGTCAAAAAGGTTGACTGAACGTGTAATATTGTGCATTTTAGCTGTAGATTTTATTTCTTCGCTAGTTATAATTCTCATCGTTATTGCAGGAATCGCATTTGTTGCCATCGGCTTTGGTAGTTGAGTTTGCACTGTATTTATTGTGTGATGTAACTCGTCATCATTTAAGCGCAAAGTTTGTGTGACCCTACTTTCTTTATGTGCAATACTTTCAGTTGCATCATTAATGCGAGCATTCATTGACATCGTCACTGAATACTTATTTGACCCTAGATTTATTGGGTTAGTCGCTATTGGAGATACAATAATATTTAACTTTTCTTGATATATACTGGCGTATTCTGTTGTAGTAATGTCAGTTAAAAGAGTAGCAATGTTAGTTTTTGTCGTACTTAATTCTGGATTATTGTTGAACTTAAACAAGCTTACAGTATTCACTGTGCTGGAGTTAGGAATAGAAATCTGCGTAGTCTCTTTTACAGATACTTTATTTGAAGAACTTAATTTGTTGTGGGTTGTTTGAGTACTTTTATACTTCTGTGTATAAACATTACCAGGCGTGGATTTCTGAGGTATTAAAATCTTATCAAAAGCCATTTGCATATTTGCATTTATAGTCAATGGAAAATTATCTGATTTTGAGCTTGGTACAGTGCTATTAGTTAATATAAAGATCTTATTTGTCGCAAGGTGCTGATAGTTTGAGATATCAGGTCGTGTTGCGTTTGTTTTAAGGCTCTTGGTTATTTCAGATGTCATATCTAATTTATTTCGATTTGTAGTTACGTCATTGCTATATCCATTATGAAACAAATTGCTAATTGATGAATTATAACTCCATAAATTTCCTCTACGACTATATAAAGTCGTTGATGTATCACTATCGTTTGTTTTTCTGTCTAACTCTTGACGTGTTTGTGTCAGATTTACTTTGGAAATTTTATTCCTTGTTTTTCCTTTTTCATTTGGCGGTGTAACGCTAACCCATTTGACTAAATCGCTTTTGTTTTGATGACGCGTGACATCGGTATCGGGTGACGAATGTGATAAATCTGAATCGTTTACATGAACAGCTTTGTCAGACATGTTTAAAGTATAACTTCCGAAATCCTTGTTACTATCAGTGAAATTATAATAATTATCAATTTCGTGAACGTACATTTCGTTATTATTTTTAAATTTTCTTGATTGTAACGTGTTGATAGCTTCAGGTGGAGAGTATTTCAAATATTGCTCGGTAGTAAAAGTATTCAATGAAGTATCAGAATAGAGTGATTGGTTTGTAATAGTTACATTTGTTTTTTGATTATTTTTAATTATGTTAGCTGGCAATTTATGTTCTTCATCCTCAAAATATGTATAATCCTCCAAAGCATAAGTATTACTTCTTTTTTCTAATCGCTGTATGCCTTGAGTTGTATCGCTTTGACTAATCATATAGTTTGCATTAGTGAAATTTGGTTCACTTAACGAAGTGATAAGTTTTAATACTTGAATACTTGTGTTATCATTTAATTTAGCAACCAGATTGTCACTTACATCGCTTGTGGTTTTATTAATTACAGTTGTAATTTCACGCAGCTTAAATGGTGCTGTAATATCGTTGTTTATTTTATTGGCTACGTGTTTCCATTCTTTTGTCATGACTTCATCATGCTTGCTTATATGGTTTGGTATGGTGGTTATATATGTTGTATAATATTTATCTGAGATTGTATTATCTATCTCATTTGTTTTCTGTATATTATAGTTGTGGATTGGTCTTGTACTGTCGTTAAAAGGCAACTGTGTATCATTACTTTCAAATGTATCATCTAAACTGATGGTTGATAAAGTTTCACTTTCATAAATCTTGACTGGAGATGATAAGTAATCCATACCAATTGTTGTCCGTAGCTTTTGGCTATTTGTTCCTTTTGTCGTTGTTGTTAAAAGATTAGTATAATCTTCTAAAGTTACACCAAATTTTGTTCCAGGTGTTTGAGCATTCATTGTAGATTTTGTTTTATCTAACTCATTATCATTTAAAAGAAATGTTTCAGAGTTGTTGATTTCTTTACTATTCAATTCTTTGGTTTTATCATGAGTAGCGAATGAAAATGTCACTGCATTATTTGGCATTACCTGCATTGGCCTGTTTTTTAACGGTGGTGTGAGCATGATAGCCCCTTTTTGAATCGCACCAGTATACTTCATTGTAATATTATCGGAAAACCATATCTGTGGTGTTGGAATTTGTAAATTAAATTCGGGATTAGTATTATTTTTAGTTAGCTTTGCATCGTATGGCATATCGACTGTTGTAAATTCAAGAAGAGATTCTTCTGTAGTATTATTTATCAAAGAAAAAGTGTGATCTTGGCTTGTCTTACTAAGCATATTTTTTGTATTAGCTTCTAAATCAGTCTCTAGACTTAAACTATTATTTCTTATTATATTATTGGCTTTACTTTCATAAAATTTAGTTTTATTTGTATGTTCTATTGTCTCGTCTTTAAATGAGTTTTCATGTTCAAGGGTATTTGTTTTACCACCTTTGTCTAAGTAGTAGTTGGTGGAAGCTAACTCTGTATTTTTGCTGTTATTATGCAATATGTCTTTAGATTTAACATCAAAATTTGTGTAAATACTTTTATTTTCATCAACATTAGCATCTATAGATACGCCGGTTGTCATTAATCTTTTATTTGTAATAGTTGTACGCTCGTCATCAATTAAATCATTATACATCATTTTATATTGTAATATGCCATCAGATTTTTTTAAAGTAGTTTCATAATTGTCTTCTGTAGTATATGGAAATTGATTCGATACATAATTTTTTAAATTTGATAGCTTTTCTTGTTTGTTAATACCAATTCTTGACAGTTTTGTACTTGTCCCTGAATCTGATACTTGTATATCATTATGTAGAAAAGAGTTTAAGAAATAATTGTTTTCCAATTTTTTGGGCTGGTGGTTATATAATCTGTCATTCATTTCAGTCGTTACTTTTAAAATATTTGTGTAAGAGTCTGACTCGCCAGGTTTTTGATACTGATACTGAACAGGCATTTCTTCTTCCTTGTCCTTATAGATGTGTAGTGGATAGAGTTTTTTATGTTTATTGTTATCGCTATAAGAAGATAACGTGGAAGATATTATATTTTTCTCTTTTATTTGTTCATTATATATTTTTAGTGGATTTTTCGCCGCGTCATTTTGATGTTTTACTCTGTTATCAGCACTGCTTCCAAAATACATAACTGGACTATGAGGGTCCAATACACCGCCTTTATTTATGTTCGTATAAGTATTGCTTTGTAGCATATCAATATTATAGTTTGTATGCAAATTAATATCCGTAGCAATTTCATTGTCCATCACATTTTGTGTATTAGAAATCAGTAATCTATTATTTTTAT
>JACJUM010001610.1:424545-449031 GCA_020976665.1 Heortia vitessoides | reverse complement strand
ATTTTTTAGAAAAATCGTCAACTATTGAAGTCTTAGCAATGCTTTTAGGTATTTTTGTAAAATTGGCAATATTCCTTGAATCATCAGTAACCTTCGACTGGAGTTTCTTTATTTCGTAAATATTATTCTTAACGGATACTTTGCTTGTCTTTTCAATTGTTTGATTATGATCATTAGCCATGAAATTTGCACCATCCAGTTTGTTATCATCACTGAATTTTACTTCCTGGATTTTATATTTCTTCGTGCGCGCGTGCGAACGATGCGTGTTTGAGTTGTATATATGATATGTTTTATTCATATCTTTCCCAACGTCAGACGCAATATGTGACGCAAGGTTTGAGTAATTTATATGCTTTTGAGCAACTGTGATTTCTGTTCCTCTATTAGCAGCCAACTGGGTATCCTGTTCTGGATTTCGCTGTAATAGGGTATGCATGGGCTTTTTAGAATATAATTTAGTATTTGTCATGTGATTAGTAATACTCTTAATATAGTTGGGTTTTAAAACCTTTGGTAAAACTATAGAAGCATCTATATTATTTGAAAAATAACCATCACTTGTATTGTGAAATTTCTGCATTTTAAACAGAGTTAATTTGGACAGATTTTGATTTAGGTTGATTTTTGTAGCGTTGAATTTATCTTGTATCTTTTCGAGCTGCGTTATATTGATATCATCATAATGTTTGGTTTGTGTTGACTTCTGATCTGCATTGTACATATCAACATAGGCTTTTATTTTATTTATAGTATTTATAAATTTCATATTTTTATCAATACTTATTTTTGTCTTGTTTAAACCTAATTTATATGTTATTCTATCTTTTTCACATAACTCTTTTGTTCTTATATCACAGCATATTTGGCTGTAATTAGATTGATATTGTGAGGAAATGACATCTACATAAATTTTGATTAATCCTTGTTTTTTTAGCAATTTGAAAGTTTTGGTTAGATTTTTCTTTTCACTTTCAACGAGAAAGTAATAAATAGATTTTAATTGACATTCAGATGCAACGCTGGATTTAACATATTTTTTCTCTTGACCCTGAAGATCTTTCTGATTAGTGATTATATGTATATCCACCAGAGACTGAGAATAAAGAGTTTTATTAATCTCTGCTTCGGATATTACATCTAATAAGGGTGTAACGTAATCATTCCTTTTTTCACCTCTTTTTTCTTTTTCACTCGGATTCAGAGTTAAAATAACTATAATATGTTGATTTGATTCATTAATTTGCAACGGAGAAGGTTTAAATAGTCCATAACTCTTGATTGTATATTTGTGATATTGTTGTGTCTGTATCAAAGTTTTGAATAAAATGTCTCCTAATTTGATTTTGGTCGGATAATAAACGCTTGTTTGACTATTTAAACTTGTTTCGATAATTTTTTCAGTTGTGATTTCCATTTTCTTCCCACATTTAGATGACCTAACTACGTTTTCATCATGTTCTGATATTATATCATGCATGCTACTCACTTTGTTGGAGAGTTCTTGGCGCAGGTCGAAGCAGGTGTTATTGTAAATCTTAGTGTACAGTTCAAATGTACTATCGTTGGCTGATTTAGGTTTATTGTCCATTTTAAAATGATTAGTATCACCTTCAAATGTATTGTTGTCTTTGTTACTTAAAGTTTCGTGCATACATACACATAGACTGTTTAACAATTTTAATGTTACGTCGAATAGATGTTCATCATTAGTCGCCGCATCCACAGATTGAAGAATTTTCTTTAAAATTGATCTTTCACTATCACTTGTAACTGAATTGTCTTTCCTTAGCAGCACACTCTCACCAAAACCACATAACAGGTAAAACAGGAGGACGTAAATCTTGTTGCGTATCATTTCTGAGTAGTTTTCACTTGCATGTTTGAACGCACGGCAAACGCTGCAACATCAATAACAATGCGCGTTCTCGTAACTATTGTTTTGGGTTGTGGCTCCTTGAACAAAACCCTGCTCCGTTGATAGTGATAAGGCGTGTTTGCACACGTCATTGGTAATAGGTATGAAAATGTTACTTAATGTCTTCTTAAAATTTGCTATGGATTGCTTAATAAAATATTTTATTATGGAGTGTAATATACCGATATTTTTTAGATTTTCAGAGACAAACATTTTTATAACTCTATTCTTGCAAGGTTTGGAAAGAAAACTTCCTCATGATTACCCTTCTTGAAAATGTAATGTCGTAGGTTTTCAGTTTTCATGACAATAGTCATGTCATATACTGTGGTAACTTTTTTCATGTATCATATATATACACATATCAACTCACCCAATTATCCATCTCCTTCTGCCTATCCTGTAGCGTCTCCTGCAGACGAGGCCCCAGCTCTTCCATAAACCCTCTCACCACCCCCTTGGTGTGATCTATTTGCTGCTGGCTCACCACCACTGCTGCCAACTCCAGGTATGTGTCCATAGTCATCTGCAGGTCTGGAACTGGCAGCTTTGGCAGTTGGACATTCTACGCAACGAGAAGTATAGAGTTTATTAAGACTAGTAGGTTATACCATGTATCTGTGATTGTTTTTTATTCTTTATTTATTTTGTTTTGTTTTGCGCTACAACTTGTCATGTACTTTGTATGGAGGACACTGACAGCTGTATCACAGTTAATACTAACACAGCTGTCAACATACACCTCTTTATAGTTGAATGATTTTATCAATAACTAGTGATTTTAAGAATTAGAGGAATATTTTAATACAGATTTCGTATTAAATATATTATTATTATATCCATATAGCATGTATTTGTAGTCCTGGAAACGAACTAATCCGAATTGTGTTAATGACCCTGTAGTGGTGACAGTATTGTCAAAAATGTCTGATTTGAAAATACTGGCAACGCATTTTTGTGGTTCAATGGTTTAAAATGATCAAGATAGATAAATTAATTCTAGGGAATTTCAGTCAACCGCGCTAAATACATGAATTTTGAATAGTCCTGAAAGATTTATAAATAGACCTGAAAGTCTTCGTCCTCGGTACCGAAGCCCTGTGTGCTCAGCCATCTCTTCGGCAGTGACAGCAGCGACTCCGCTGCAACAAAAAAATATATTCTTAATATTTCTCATCGTTGTTTACCAAATGTATATATAAATATAAAAGAAGCGGACTGACTCATTGACGTATTAACGCAGGGCCTTAACTATAAAGATTAGATACTTAAAACATAGCACGAGGGTTCTTTTTATAAAACAGAGGGACATTAACAAATATTTTTTGAAAGTTCACTCTCAAGGGGGTAAAATGGGGGTTATTATATATTATGATATTTGTCGTGGGTGATTAAAACCAGGGGACCAAACCCAGTTTTTAGTGCACTGGATAGGATCACTACTATCTGCATCATTGGGGTATCGGTTGAGATGGTTTGGACACGTGTTAAGAATAGTTGAAAAATAGAATGCCTGCATACAGAGCGAGAGTAAATGAAAGAGTTGGTATAGAACCTAGACGAGTATACTTTAAACAGGTAGAAGAGGTATTAGTAATTATGGTCAGAACAGAAGTACCAAGGATACGAGCGTGTATGGCAGGACTATTACTGTAAATGTAGCAAGTAAAGTATGCCAAGATCGTTGTGAGTGGAGATCCATAGTGTATGTATGTTACTGTAAATAACAGTAAAACTGGTAGTTAATAATAATAATAATAATAACTTTATTCAACAACAAAAGGTAACTTAAACTAAAATACATTTTGATACTTAGATATCTTAACTAGGTCTGGCCTGGTCTTATAGGCACCTAATAATATATAAATAAATGTAGAGGTACACCAACCGACTGCAATGTTGAAATTTTTACAGAAGACAATATATCGTGCCTTACACAGTTTCTTTAAAAAATATTAAATTATCAAAATTTGACACAATTTTAAAATTTTGTGAAAGAAATAGGTTAGTTTTAATCATGGAAAAGTTCCAAAGGGACACAATATAAAATGCAATTCATGCGGATGGAGTCACAGTCACTAAGGTGTATGATAATATAAAAAATGCTATAGTTTGGTTGGATGTTTGTTACGCAATCACGTTGAAAAAGCTGAACTGATTTAGACAAAACTAGAATAGATAACCCATTAGGTTTCTCTTATTTTAACGAGTCAGGTATTACACATTTTCACGCGAGCGAAGACCCGGCAATAGTTATTAGGTGCAAAAAGATACAAACGAGGTCAGTGGGTCATTTGATAAAGGGAACACCAAGTACGCCGCGGTAAAACGATCGACGCACCACCCCAATTAAAAAGGGGGACTGGTCAATTTAGGGAATGTTAGTTTTAATTTGCCTAAATGACTTGTAACGCTTACTAGGTAATTAATGTAAATGAAGCAAGAACAGTGGCCGTTTCTATATATCCTCATTATATGTCAATACGGAGGAAGTTTGCAAGGAAATTGCCTCCATAACTTATCCCTCCCCTCGGTTATACGCAGCTAGCATACGCGTGTACGTATGTATACAAATGTTTTCTAGATACAATATGGTTGCGTTTTCCCCAAATAGTAAAACCATAATTTTATTGTTACAAAAAATATACGGATAAGCGTTGATCTGACGAGATATTTAAAAATAAATTCGTTAATTTGTCAATTTACTACTTTAATATGTTTTTCGCTGTAAAGGGACGGAATAATCTTGCTTCTTAAATGTGAGATGGTTAATGATTACGTCTCATAAGTATTTATACAATTAAGATCGGATCAATGTCATCATCATCATCATCATCATGATAACAGTACGTTCACTGCTAGATAAAGATCAGCTAAGCAAGGAAGGAATTTTGTTCACAATTTCACCGCGGGGCTGGCGTTGTGGTGATCGCAAAGCGTAACTACAAGACGAAAATGGAGCTACCCATCCCTCCCTGTTGCATTTCAGCTACGCTGTCTATCGGAAACGACAGGTGGCGGTATCGGAAACAATAGATTGAGGTCCTACCTCAATCTATTGTTTCCGATACCTTAGTCATTACTTACAACACCGGGTACAGGTGTTCATATTTTATTTTTTTGCACCAACGTAAAACTATTACTTACTAAGTTTATATTACATGATTCCATACCATTTTTCATCGTCAAGAATGTATATAAAATAAATCGTAAGTAGGGATTTCTAAGACTTAGACTATCAGTATACACTTTTCATCCAAATTGGTTTAGAGCTGACACCCGTGAAATTGTCATAGACAAGCAGAGTTACTCTCCTGTTACAATATTAGTATAAAAAATACAATATTTTGATGATTAATAAACTCATAAATTTTCCAATTTACGGGCTTATTGTCGTCGTCGTTATCATCCTCATCATCGTCGCCATAGTCGTCATCGTCTTTTTCGTCGTCATCATGGTCGTCATCGTTTTCACCGTCGTCATTGACGGCATCGTCGTCGATGTCATTGTCGTCTTTGTCGTCATGATGATTATTCTTGCTTCCCTTTACTTTCATTAGTCCTTTCATAGACGTTCGTTTATTTTTGGTACTTCTCACCGGGCCCTTCTTTAGTACCTCTTCTACTTGGTTAAGATATTTTGCCCTTTCATTCACTTCTCCTCTATATATTTGTGCAGGCGTTCTACTTTCATCCATCCTTTCTACATTTCCAAACCATCTTAACATTCCTTTCTGTATTCTTATTACAACATCATCTTTCACACCAAATCGATCCCTTATCGGTCTCGTATAAGTCAGTGTTTATAAGTCTTGAATTGAAACTTCAAACGCATATTCCACTTGCGTTTATTACATGATACCTTATACCTCATTTAAAGGTCACCTGCATTGGTTCCTCAAAATCACCAATTTCTACCGCCATATAGCAGTGTTTGCATTGCTGTGTTTTGGTCTAAAGGGTGAGAGAGGTTGTGAAATTACTAGGTATTGAGTCATAATGTCTTTTAGTCACAAGGCTGGCAACGCGCTATTGATATCATTTTATTACGAGCGTCTATAGGCTGCGGTGACGCTTGCTATCACGCGGCCCGTACAATCAATAAAATTAAAATCATATTTCTAAACTAATTAATAGAACGAGTCACATTATGAATGAACAGATAATGAACGAGTCGATCATTTGTTCCACAAGCGAGTCCCTGGCGGCACATCGAATACAGAGGGAACATTGATTAATTGCAGGGGAGTGGGATGAAACGTCACCTGTCTTACTCTCACAACTCTATTTTTAGTTTTTGCGAATTTTTTATTTCTCCAATGATTATAGTTTTAGTAAGTACATGAACAAGTGGAATTTTTATATGTAGCTGTTTATCATCATCATCAAACTAGCTATTGGAATCCACTTATGGACATAGTCCACCCCAAGAAATGCATGCAATTAAAGCATGCTTACATGAGGAAGACCTCATACAAAAGGTCGCCTGCATTGGTACCTCACTTTCACCTGTTTCTACCGCCATATAATAGTGCTCGCATTGCTTTTCATGTCGGTTTGAAGGGTGAGAGGGGCAACGAAAGTACTGGGTAATATGAAATAGTATCTTCAAGTCACGAAGTTGGCAATGCGCAGATGATATCCGTGTGATATTACGAGCGTCAATAAATTGCGGTGACGTTTATTATACAGTACTTGCTTGCTTGTTTACCGATCTGATTCCGTTAATAGAATTTTAAAAAAGTGACCGATGAGATGAATCTATAGATTTTATTAGGTAATAGCTAATGGCTAGTAAGTTTCATTACAATATACCTTTTTAATGTTTACCGCAGTTTCATTACGCAAGGCACTAGAAAAGAACCTGCAGGAGTAACTGGTGGTGATAAAGGTCCCATTACCACGTCGTGGTTGGTGTTAATGGAAACTTTAGAGTCGTCAGCACTAACAAACCGTTTTTATAGTTTAACTTGCGGGATTAAACTATATAGGCGGTTGTATAACGACAATGTTCGTTTAATATTCTACACTTCCGGTACCACACGGCCACATACGTATTGTATATCATTCAGACAGACGTGTGTGGATTTTATATCTAAAAAAATAGCTATGCACTCCTATTCCAGATTTATTTTAACTTTGTCAAATTTCTCGTAAATCCGTTGACAAAATTTCCTGAAAAGAGGCAAAGAATTTTCGCGTTTTATTATTTTTGATGGAACCTTTACCACCACTTGTTTTTTTGTAGGTTCCTTTCTGGTGGCTCGTGTAACGAACCTGCATTAAACTTAATTTTAAGACCCGCCTGGCGCCGGCGGACTAGTATAAGATAGGCCTAATTTAAATGTTAGATGTCTCTCACGATTCAGTCGGGTCATCAGTATTATGAATATAATGCAATCAACTTCATATTTCTGTATTAATTTTTTCTAATTGTTATTTTTGCCCACTTGAATAAAGAATATTTTGATTTGATTTTACAAAGATAAAATACAAGTAGAACTGTAAATAATCTCATCCCCCGGCGGCTGCAATTTTTAAAAGCCTGCAACGGCGGCGCCCGTGTCGACTTCAAATTGAATTTATTTTCAGCGCTGCAGTTTCAGATAGCCGAGCCGCTATTGTGTCTGAAAATCTAAGCTTCAGTTAACTGTGAAATCGCTGTTCAAACTGAGTGATCTAATATTTAGTTGGTTTCAAGTTTGTGAATAAAAATAAATTAAATTGCGTGTTTTACACTAAAATATGGGACAAATTTTTTTATTAACACAAAAGCAACACCAGGAACGAATCGACGCAGTTCCTCGGAAAGCGAAGATGCAGGTTCGAGTCTTACCTGACACCTGATACATGTTTTTTATATTCTAGTAAATATTTACTTTAATTATATATATTTAAACGCATTATTTGTTTCTGTTCCCTACAAGATAAACATAAATCATTTTTTTTGTGATAATCTATTACTTATTTAATAATTTTATATATGTACATCGATAGCGTTAGCGCAGATGGTAGTGATCCTATCACGTGCAGCAAAGGTCGTGGGTCCTACTCAGGACAAATATTTATTTTATTAATATTTTTATTTGTTTTGGGTCTGGGTGTTATTTATATGTATCTAAGTATTATATTTGTGATTCCTCCGTTGTTTGATATCCGTAACACAAGTGCTTTAAGGTACTTATCTCGGAGTCAGGTCAAGGTATGAGATGTCGAGTAAAATATTTAAAAAAGAAAATTATTGAAAAATAAAACCTGCGAATCTTCACAGCTAATATGGCCAGTAACCAACACCCACACACTGTCGCAACAGAACATATCACATCCAAAAAACAGCCCACTCCTTTGACTGCTTACAAATTATGGTACATATTTCTTTTGCATAATTTTGTTATTGACATCATATTATTTTCATGTCTAAGAGCTTAAAAGCAAAAGCCCTTAATATAATTGTGTAGTGAGCAGTAAGAATGTGAAAACTTACATTCGTATTCTACTAACACTAAGAAGTTCTCTAAGTACTGTTGCTGAATGGAGATTGTGACCCGACCAAAGTGAGACGGGGCAAAGGTCCTAAAAGATAAAGGATTTAAAACCTAAAAGGGGTTTCGTAAGCTTTTGTCTAGGGCCTTAAATGTACAAAAAAGTTTTAAGGCTCACTTTTACAAGTTCTAGCTCACAGTTGTAAGATTAACTTGTTGTTTGATTTAAAATATTATTTATTTATTTATTCAGGTCGATAAACAAGCATACAGTCCGCGTGATAGTATGCGCCACCTGCAGCCTATAGACGTTCGTAATATCATGAGGATATCACAAATGCGTTGCCGACCTTGTGACTTGACGATATTATGCCACATTACCCAGTAAATTCACTGCCTCTCCCACCCTTCAGGCCGGAACACAGCATGTGAACACTGCTATTTGTCGGTAGAAATGGTAAAGAGTAAGGAACCGATAAAAATGATCTTTTATATGAGGTCTACCTCACGTTTTTTTCACCACGTGATAGCCATCACCGTAGCCAAAAACGTTCGTATTATCACAAGGATATCAGACGCACTTTTGAACCTTGTAATTTGAAAATACTATGTGACCCTACTCAGTAATTTTACTAGCACTGATTGGCGGAATAAAGATAAATATAGAAATAGATTAGAATGAGGTATCAATACAGACAACCTTTGTATCAAGTCTATTTCTAAGTATTGTTTAAAGTTTCAAAAGTTCCAGTATTTATATTCTATTAAACTTTTAGGTAGATTTCTTATACGAACTATTTATTACTTGCTCGTACTGCATGCTCCATGTGGACTTCTTTATATTCTATATTTCAGAGTTCTTTCCTATGGTTCAAGCTATACATGTCTAAATTCATTTAAAATGGTTAACGCACGGACGCAATTTTGAATTTATAGCCCTAGTAGGATATGGTACGGATCATTTAACGTCATACCCGAAATTATATTATCGATCGCCGCTACACCAGCGGTCGGCTTAAACTGTGATATGGAGCAGGTGCGAGTTCCCAGGCACACCAGGCCTGGCCGCCTCACTTACAACTTCCGTGTTTTACAAAAATCTACACAGCTACCGACCATACCAGGACAGTACAATGGGTTATTTATATTTAAACATATCGACGGTCAGAAATTATCGTAAGGGACATTTGAGCAAAACATTTTGTATTTATTTATTTCTGACTTTTGCTAGTATCTAGTAAAAGAGGATTCAATTTCAATAGCATTTTTTTCTGTTATTTGAATAAAAACAGCTTAAACATAATTAAAAATAGCTTTTCATATAATAGAGATATAACAAAATCTTTGTTTTTATTTTATATTTTGTTGTAAACCTTCAGGTTCGGTCATAAATTCAATTGTAAGGGACAATATGCATATCCAAAGTGAGAGCTGACCTGGCTCTCTCCAGGACCTGTCGACCAGAGACTACAATTAATAAAATACTAGGTTTCTGGTCGCGTCTCCGTCCGCGTGGAGTTATGTACGAGTTTTAGAGTAGCTGTTATTCTTAACAGTTTGAGTTATTTGCATGACAAACGTCATAAAATTCGGTTGACCCGTTGTGCCGTGAAAGCGTGACAACGTAACAGATACACTTTCGCATTATTAATATTAGTATGTTACAATATTTTTCCACTCATAACTTTATAAATACATGACTTAGACAGTAACCCTGCAACCACCGTGGCAGTTTAATTGTTTAAGGGGCCGACAGAGGGTTGAGGTATTTGATGTTGGTCGGAACTAATCCAATTTTGTCGGTTGATTTAGTAGATAGGGCTGGTTTTTAGAAGTTTCGATATCTGAGACATTAAATACTACATACATACATCACGCGTGTGTCCTATAAGGGCAAGCAGAGACTGCAAACATCTTGGCATACTTGTTTCGCTTCACCAGATTTCAATCAAGTAGTTTTGGGTCGAACCTTGTACCTGACCTATGACCACTCGGCAAGTCATCTTCATCATTACAGCCATTGGAAGTCCACTATAGGACATAGGATTCCCAAAAATGGGAGAAATTTGCTTACAATTGCCGCGACGGGCAAGCGTGTTGGCGATCGCAGGGCGAAGCTTTCGCGACGGGGATGATGCTGCCCCACCCTGTGCATTTGAGCTACAGGATGGATATACCGCCATCTGTCGGTTCTGGCACCTTATTCGCCTCCTACGACACCTGGTACAGAGGGAAGTACTATTATACCCTGTCGGTACATAAATACTCTATATAGAAGCCTGATAAACTTTATTCTTTTTCGGCCTTAATGTGAGGCCGAATAGTTGATACGCGAGGTCCATTTATGAATTATTAGGATTTCGATCGCACGATAGAGCGGCTTCAATGGAGCACTTCAATCCACGCTTCATTAGTATAATGGATCGGAACGGAGTGGGGCCATGGATTGATGGCTCAAATTAACCCATCGCTTATCGTTTTTCAGGTCAAAACTACTTCATACTATGTTTAATAATATTGATTACGCGCTCTGTTGATATACAATAATGAAGAGCTGTGATGAATAAGGCAATATAGAAAAGTTCCTTCCGCTACACTTGGTGTCGTAAGAGCGGGCTGTCTGTTTGAAAAAATATTAAATTAGTTCTGATTGTCTCTTGATGAGCACTATTTCGTTGGGGGTTTGCTGGCTTGGGTACCGGACTCAATTAATAATTTGTTCTAGGAAATATGAAATAATGCACTGTCATTAACAAACTTTATTCGAACCCATATATTTGCCATCCTGCGGTAAAATAATGACATTGTGCTGTTGGAACCATTTAGACACTTTAAATGTTTTCGGGTGTTATTTGAGAAAGAGACGCAGCGCCATCTATTTATGATTTATTTAATATACACTGTACTGTTTGTTCTCAATTATCCCTATTAAAAAACAATTATTATTTATTAATCAATTTGGCATGAGATCCTTAATAATTTTATAATAGTGTAAAAGTTCGTAACGTAAGGGTGAATGTTTCGGCATTTTCACGCAGAAACTACAGAATGGATTTTAATAACTCTTAAAAATAATATAAGCCTTAATATCATAAGTTAAGGTTCTCAAATCACGCCGGCGATCACCCGCGGCTTATTCTGAGAAAAATATATAATATCAAAACGTATGTACGCAGAAAATACGTGACATAGAGCCGTGAAAACACTGTACTCTCTGATTACCCGTGTCACAGTGAGCTGTACTATACCTCGTTACATACAACACTAGTGTGGGGGCAGCTAACGGGTGAAAGGAGGAGTGGGAAGGAGGTGATAGGGGGATACGTGTAGCGGACGAAAAGGATTGAATTTGATGCAACGCTCCGAATGAAATTAATTACATCGCGCGGACAGACGCTGTTATTCCGTAAAAATAATGTTCATACCTGCATCAATGGTATCGAAATAATTGCTTTGTGTTTAATATGTATGATTAAATATATGAGTTTGGTGCTGGCGTGAATACGCTTTAGAACAGAATTTGAATTTGATACTGGAAAAAATAATGAAATAGCATTGGAAGGGACTGAGAGGAAAAAAATAAGTTGCGCGACCCGGCAAAAGCCATTTTGAAAACCAATCTGTTTATTTATTATTATATTGGTCTTGTAAAATGTATGTATTTATTTTTGATAAAGTTTCTTCAACTATTTTATGAATCACTTAAGTCTTTTCATCAAGAAGTTTAACATGTAATGTTAAACTTCTTGATGATTGAGATGAGATGAAATTCGGTACAATATTTTTACACCTGTTTGAAAATACATTAGCAAAATTTTTTGCTACGTGAGAGACAGTGTCAGACACAGTTTAAAAGCGCATTTGAAACAGAGCAGAGACCTTCCTTTTTCATACATTTTATTCTTTAGTGAAATGTTAGAAAAGAGACCCGGCTTATCTTTGGATTGCGATAATTTATATAGCTTATAATAGCTTGATTGTACTAATTTTGTTTCAGGAAACCTGATATAAAATTCTCATATAATTAATAAATATTTGTTTTATATTGATATTTCCCGCATTTCTGAGGAAACTGACAGACGGACCAAGTAGTAGACTAAAGTACCAAGTACAAATAAAATCACTCTCATCATCATTGTAAATATAGGAGTCGTCCATCGGTAAACTCAGACCTCCCCGAGAGATTTCCCATAGTGCTGGTATGGTCCATCATAAGGGAAGACGTGATACACTGCATCGACAATGGGTGGGATCAAAAATTGTCATTCCGAGTCAGTGTAGGTCAAATGCATAGGGTAGAGATGGGCAGCGACATCCTGGTCACGAAAGCTGCGCTCTGCGATTGCCAACATGCTTGTTCAACGTAGCAATTACGGATAAAGTTTCCCCTTCTTTGGGGAGGCCTACAACCAACACTGGACTACCAATGGCTGATATGCTGATAATGATCCACTAATAAATACACCGACTTCTACACAGTTTATACAGAACTCTATTTATCCATATTAATGAAGATGAAGGTTACATTTGCAGTCCCTCCTTAACGCCCAAATTAAAATTTTCAAGTTCAAATTATTTTATAGCTTGTCACATTACATGAATATGGTGGACCAAATATAATATGAGGGTTTCATGTGACGCTGCAATATGTAACAACTAACTACTACTACTAGCTGGCTATACTAGTAATAACCAATTTATATAATCTAGTAAACAATTAAATTAATTGCAATAAATTTTCATCTAATCACCATTTTAATTGATTACAATATTTGGGTTTTTCAAAACATATTTAAACAAAAGCACAGCATTGATACATTGGTTAATAATTAATTATTTTTATAAAGTAGAAAAGATTTTAAAGTTCATGCTATTTAGCGTTTCCTTTATATTATCCATAAACTCTAGTAGGTATATTATAATATTTTTTTTAAATGAAAGGTTTTAAAGTTTTAATAAATATTCCTATTCATGTTTATTTAAAAGTGTTCGTGTCTAATGTTCGAAGGCGCTCAGAGTAAATAAAAATTTAACACATAAAAAATATTCAAGTAACAATAGAATACAATTTGAAATCATCAAATGCAATGACTATATAATAATAGAAGTATTGGCTTAAATGCTCACTGACCGGTACTACCAAGAAAGGCTTTAAAAGACCATTGGACAAATAGGTCATCAGGTCAGGTACTTCAAGAATAACTCTCCACCTACATTAGACAGGTCAGAACCTGTCTTACGTCTAAATTTAATGCCAGTGACGCAATCTATTATAAAAAAAAACAAGTAATAAACTAATTTGTAATTTGAATGTAAAATAAACGGAATCCTTTGAGCATTAAACCGAACTGAGACCAGCTTCGGAGTTAATGATCTGGTTCGCTGGGATATTAAATCTGCGTTAATAAAAGTTATGGGAGGTGAACGCTGTTAGGGGCCGTAAACCCATTAGCAGCCGCGAGAGGGCGCTCTCTAATTGTGGCAAGGTTATTGCATAAACTGTGCCGATATTTATTACACACACAGAGTAAATGTATTTGATAAGTTCCCATAACATCTTATACATTGACCTGACTTGACCTGACTCCGTGGTAATTCGCTTAATGCTAATGTTTGTGTTACGGACGCCAGACAACAAAGGAATCACATGTATACTACCTATACATAACATATATTTAACACCTAGACACAGCAAAATATAAATATCATCATATAAATATCTGCCCTGGGTGGGAATCGAACACGCGACTCTTTGCGCATAAGATAATATCACTATGTATGACCCCATACAAAAAACTACTTCAGTTGAAGTCGCGGGCACAGCTAGTATTTACATATTATGCCAGGAAATATAATATGAACCTGTTGAAAAGTGGTTCCATTATAATATTTTTGATTCCTCTGTTGCCTGATGTCCGTAACACAAGTGCTTTAAGCAAGAAGTAATTTTGATAGTAATGCGGTGTTCCGCTAATTGTATTATTACTATGGATAATTAAGGTCTATGACCGCAATCTCAGAAGGGTTGCAACCAAAAGGATAAACTCTTGAATCGCTCTCGAGGGTGGTGTAGCAGTAGTAATTATAGATTATGAAGTCCTCTGTGGGGAAGCCTAAAATAGTAAGAGAATTTATTCGTATTACAGAAACAATATCAGAATGGCCGCATTGCCGGGTTGCTAAATTGAAAAATACGAAGTTTTAATTAAACATAAATTCCATATTCAAACGTTTGAAGAGTTGGCTTGGAAAATATCGTAGAATTAGCACAAAAACGGACAACATACATATAAATGTACTAATTGTGCATAATTACAAAAATATAATATATTTCGATTTTTTACAGCTCTTTCAAATTTGCATTTTTTAGTAAAAACCTGAAATATTAATAAGCAATAATCCCGACCTGAGAGTAAACATCTAAATTATTAATGTTAATTTGTTGATAACTTGCCTATTAAATAATAAAAATATAATTTTATGAGAAAGTACTTTATGTTACTTTTATGTATTACTCCATAGTTGTTTTTATACCGGTGAGCGCAGCGTAGGACGTCCACCCACAAGGTGGACACACGGTCTGATTATAGCCGCAGGTACACGATAGATGCGGGCCGCATACAACGGGCCTTTGTAAAAAATAAATGAGCTGGCGTAGGTCCAACTGTGAGCGACCCACGGTTGATACGATATCAAAAACAAGAAGTTATTTCCCCAATGAATATATGAGGTAATTATAACTTATTCCATTCGAGTTTCCATAAAGAAATATGGTAATGTATATTTGGATACAAATCTCAGGCGACAGGCGCGGGGCGCGCGGCCGTGGGGGCGGGGAGGGACCGGTTGCCATGGCGACGCAGGTGTGGCGATCGATAGGCAGGTGTCGCACACAGCCGCACGCTTATGTGTACATGTGTGTGTGCAGCGAGTGTAGCTTTTAAAGCTAGACGGAGCCTTAAAATAGAAAGACTAATGGTGGCAAATATGTTGCTAAATGATACTTGTACTGGGACATTGGCAACTCTATATTAAGGCAAAATCTATACTAATATTATGTATGCGAAAATATGTCTGACTGTTTGTTACACGTGATAAAATTTATCAAAGTGAGGGTTTTTAAATCAGGCAGCCAATTCTTCCAGGGAAACCTTGGATGGCAAATAAATATCAGGTTACTGATAGGAGTGAACTTAAATAAATTAAGAGTTGTTCATTAAATTACAACCAACTAAACATAACCAACAGATTATATTACAATTAATGTTCTAAATTTGGATACTTTCACGTGCCAGGCAAATGTAGCACTGCATATGCTTTCACGTCAACCCAGCGCTGCAATTATGGGCAAAATTCCCCCTTTCCTGGGGAGACCGGTGTTCAGCAGTAGATGTCCTACGGTTGCTATTAATGATATCTTTTGAAAGTTAGATTATTCAAAGACTTGGACTTATACATTGATTGTTGATTTATAAATTGAAACACAAGTGGTTCCAATCCATTCAACAGTTTCCGCATGAAAGAGCAAGAGTCATATCGGCTCGCAAACTTACGCGTTAGTGATATGACTCGCTTTCGCCCAAGACTTGGACCGAGTGGACTTAGCTTTTCATAGAGTTCTGTTGCACAATTTTCAATATCAAAAGTACTTTGTGTCCTTTATTAACGTTCACACTAAACTAGACAACAGAGGAATTACAGATACAATACCTAAATATTTATATATATATATTAAACTCTAGGGCAGAAAAAACAATGTTCATCATATGTTTGTCCTATATGGGAGTCGAACTCAAGACCTTTGGCGCACAAGATAAAATTGGTGTACCAGATTAGCCGCAAAGGTTGTAGCAACTTACAGGCACAATGCTTTCTATAAAAATGTGATTTTCTTTTGATTCTGCTTTATGATACTCAACCTATATAGATACACCCCAAAATTTCCTTGCTGTTTTTTTCATTGGTATTATTTACTTATTATTTTTCTCATAAGATTTCATTGGTATTATTTACTTATTATTTTTCTCATATATTTCTCCTCATAAGAGGGTATCGCTGGCAAATAACACGGGCCATGATTAAGCGAAAGAAGCAATGTAAGTATTAGTCACGTCTCTCTAGAATATTATTTATCAAGTAATAATTAATTCTGATGAAATCATTCTTTATTTATATATTTTTTTAGATTATCAGTCTGCATCTAACGTAATTTGAGTTCGACTGCAAGATCTTTATTATTATTAATATTACTACATACATTTTCGATTTAATATTATACATTTGCCGTAAGACTAGTTGTTGTAAGTGTCAATGTAGTTAAAAACACGCAAATAAAAACCCAACATCAAATTCTCAATTAAATAAAGTAAAAGTAAATAACAATGCGAACAGGCGCGCTAACTCCTTTCACGGGCCCCGAATTAAGAGGATTACTCCAGAATTACATTTTAATAACAAACCGCAGGCTGTGCGGCGGGCAGAGGCTCTACACTGTAGGCGCTGTACAAAGTGAAGAAATTAATTTCTTATTAGAAAACTTTTATGTAGATAAAGCTTCAACTGAAGTGAGAAAGACACTACGTAATAAGTTTTTCAAAAACAGGTTGGGTTATAACAGGGTTGGTAACGCTTGTTTGCCACATTTCTGGTTAATAAAACAGCATTTTTTATGAAAAATATTTAGATTGGTCAATAATAATTTAAAACAAACCTCTTTATTTAAATCTCTGGCTGTAGCCTGCGATTTTATAAATCGGAAAAAACTCGCCTATCTTGGAGTGGCCTATATCCAGCGGACTTTCATCTTTCAACATCGTCATCATCATGGTATACAATGTAGGGCTTTATATGATCATTCTTATTAAAAAAAATGTATACAGCAGAGCAAATAAAATAAATAATCCCAGAAAATAATTTTCTATTCTGCCTAATTTGTATATTTTTCTTAAGAGCATACCATTTTATTCTATATTACGCCATACATTATTACGTAATTATATAAAATATTGAATATTTTGACGGTTCCTACAAATAAAAGGACATGACAGAAACGATGCTTGATAACAGAGCAGATTAAAGGTTAATTTCACTTAAAAGAAAATAAAATTATGAATTACATATTTAAAAGGTTTATATAACGAACTTTTATTCCACTTTTCAGTATACATATATATTTTGTATTTATTAAAAATGATCATGTATCATCATCACGTTAGCCATAGAAAATCCGCTGAATATAGGCCTCTCCAAAAGAGGGGGACTTTTGCCCATAATTGCCACGACAATTTTGGACAAGCGTGTTGGCGAGCGCAGAGTTGAGCATCGTGACAAATAAATATACCACCATCTGTCAATTATAGTATCTTAGTCACCTCTTACGAGACCTGATTTTTTTAATTTAATTCTACAATTAATTGTGATCTAATTGAAGCGTTGTTATACCATGCACAAATTGTTCGAAGAGCTTACCTTTTCTGTCTGTAATTTAAATTTGTCTTTTTAATTACGCCGTGAGGTGCCGGCAGAGTAGAATAGTACTTCCCTCTGTACCAGGTGTCGTCTGAGGCGACTAAGGTAGCAGAACCGACAGATGGCGAAATATCCATCGACAACAGTCTACCTCAAATGCACAGGGTGAAATTGGGCAGCAGCATCCCCGCCACAAAAGCTGCGCTCTGCAATAGCCAACACGCTTGATGTCTAGCAGTGGACTTTTGCAATGGCTGTAATAATGAATTCTGCTTTATCAGTATATTGGTGACGTGAGCTTAGGCTTGACTATGAGGTTTTTTTATTTTGTTTTTTTTATAATAATAATATTTATTTTTTCTCCTTCACACTTAAGAACGAATTTACAATAACTTATATTATACAGGTACAAATTACAAAATTGAAAAAGGCAAACTTTGAGCACAAATCTTTGAGCTCTTTCCGGTTTTATAAGGTGTAATTTTGCTACTCCACCCCTGGAGGTACACACAGTAAGACAGTAGACTGGCAAGGTGACTTACTGGTGGTGGACTGGTGTTACAAAAATGTGGAAATTGGTTCTTTTTTTTAATACGCATTATGATAAATGAGAATATATTAATTACAAAGCGTCTAACAAATATACTGTAAAGTTAAATAACTATTTATTTATTAAACATCGTCAGAAACAATAACTAAATGGTTTCAATTTTCCCCAGATTCCCCATTGCTACAATTTCCGGGCGCGCTACGAACGCTACGACACGTAACGAGGTTACTACGCCGCTACAAGCGGACACGCTACGGTCGATTCGCAGCAAATTCAATCAGCCATATCTGCTAGACGTGCAAATCGACGTGGTGAAGGGACACATCATCTTATGTATAAAGAAAAGTGTTTACAATTGAATATGTTTAGAAGTTTGAAATGTTTATTGTCTATTGGGGTATCATAATACCATTAATAGATTGATTCAAAATTATTTATGATTTTACATCATTAGAAAATGAAAAATGTAATATACTGACGTAAAATGCGAAAAGTTATGAATAATTATTTTTAAAACAAGAATAATTCCTTATATTCTCGCACGCGTGCTTATTTTCAAGTGATTGATAGTACATCCTCAAAAGACAGCCTCACGACACCTATCAAGAAGACTTTAAACAAACAGCCAACGAAAAGAACAGCTACTGCACACCACACAGTGATCATAAATCAGTTTTAAATTCTAGTTCTAAGTAAAATATAAGTTTTTTTTAACTAAAAAATATTATTAATAGACATTAAAACGCGGTTTATTCAACTTTTTGACTTTTGTTTGTTCTCAAGGTTTGCAGTGTCTGCAGTCTCTTACATTGGCCACACCAAAAAAAAATGTAAGCACGAATAGTGAACGCATACGTGTTAGAAAATATTATTTTTATTCTAGCTAAAACAATCACAATATAAAGGTAAAAATAATACATCAAATTTTGAACTAATATTCTGTTTTTGTCCCTCTGCAAAATTCAACCGATATTAATCATTATTTGACGTTGTCTTCTATGCTGGTTATCCCCGCGAGATTTACACGGAACGATATGTTATTTAAGAGCTACGGCTGAGCAGCAAAAGGCAACTTCTTTGTTATTGTATACTTACAGTAAAGAAAACAATGGTTTAAATTCAAAACATTTTGTGCGGTACTTCCACGTCTTCGTTTACTTAAAAAATAAGTCGACTAACTAAAATTTATATGGTGACGATTCTACGAGAACAAAGCAAAATTTAACAGCTTGTATTTCAATAAAACAATAGTGTAAAACTGAATAAGCCTCCACAAAGAAGAGTAAAAGTAAATTGCTCATTAATAATGAATCAGCCGGCGCAGCGCCGGGGGGCAAGCTAGTTAAATTTTCACGGCGCCCCTCACGTGAACCTTGACTCGATTCCGCAGCCCCCCGCGAAGGGATGATTGTAAAATTTACCGCCAACAGTAAAACAAATAGCCTTATAAACCGGGCGGAACATTGAGCGATGTACACCGATCGCCAAACTTAAAACCAACGATCTTTATACTTGGGTTTAAGTCCCGTCTTGTGCTAGCACACTGATTTAAAATGTGTCTCATTACCTAGCGACCTACCTTGGTACGCACGAGGGCAATGAAGATAATCTGGTAATTGTGGGTTATCCCTGATAGATGGACCAGATATGCTAACGAAGACTTTTTTGAATACCTCTTAAAGTTGTACAGAACTGTTTATAGTACCTACTGTAGTTTTGTCATTTTTTTTATCTCATCGGGTTCAGCCAATGATTGCCATGTAAGCACAAAAACATGTATTATTCACAACATCACATTAGAAGACTCTAACATTATATGTGTTTTTATCATGTATTATAAATATGAACCTTTCCCCTGAATTACTGAGTATACAAATTTATGATTTTGGATATATTTTGATTGATATATAACCGATAAATAACTAAACACCCCTCTACATGTACGCATTAAAACTATTTTGACGGTTTTATTATTTGACGGGTCCGATGGCACATTCTGTAGTCCTATTTTATGCGCTTAAATTACGATCCCCGCCCAAACATTTATAAGGTAATATAAAATATATATTTAAGTATGTATTACATTCGTATTATTAATCCCCTTGTTTGATTCAATACAAGTGCTTCGAGGTATATATTTCGGGATTGGGATGAGAATTAATTTAAATTCAAGAATAATTCTTTCTTAAATCTATCTTTATATTGTCACCACAGAATTAGTGTTATTTCCGTTTTTACTTTACTTTGCTTTTTGACGTCGCAGTCTGAGTAAATAATTCAAATAATAATAATTTAACTACGAAATATCATGTAAATTAGAAAATGTTCTATTCTCATAGTTACATATGTAGTATTTGTATATAACATAGCTGTTAATGTAAGAAAATATTTGATAATTCTTGTTTGAAATTTTTGTTATTAATGACTAGCAGCACTCCGAGGCATCACTCGGGTAATTTTTTTAAATTTTTATTTAACTTTATTGCACATAATGTTACAAACTGTATAAATGGCGGACTTAATGCCAGATGGCATTATCTTCCAGTCAACCATTGCACAAAACAGAAAATAAATATATATAAATATATATATAATTATATATATAATTAAGTATGTATTATATTTATAATAATATCGTAAATACGATCATATTTCCCATTACCGTTCTCTTCTCGGCTGGCTTCCTATTCGTGAACGTCGTAAAATTCGAGTTCGTCAATAAATTGGTGCGCACGGAACAAAAAGTATTGAAAATAGTGTGGTTAGAACTCGAATTTTGCGACGTTCACGAATAGGAAGCCAGCCGAGAAGAGAACGGTAATGTGATATATGATCGTATTTACGCAAACTGAAAATGAAACGAAAACAGTTGTTTAATAGACAATCCAATTTATTAAGGAGTTCTTGAGAGATATTAGTGCAGCACACGTCACCATAGTCAATTATGGGTAAAACCAAGGATTGAATAAGAAGGGTTTTGGTTTTAGTAGGAAGAAAATGTTTTAATTGATAGAGAGCACGAAGCGTTCCAGTAACCTTACTGCTGATTTCATTAACATGTGTATCCAAGGTTAAGGAAGAGTCGATAAATAGGCCAAGATTCTTAACGCATATGCTGTAGAGCATTAGGTACCACGTTATTAAAAATAATTAAAGGTACATTACTTAAACTGGATACTTGTTTGCTGTCCAAGATAATGGCTTGAGTCTTGGACGGGTTCATAGACACCAAACTTTTGTGACCAGTTTGTGATGTTGGTCAAATCAGCATTAATCCGAGCAATGGCATTGTCCAGGTCACTTGTACTCTGCCTGGGTGTATAGTTGCAGGTCATCAGCGTATAGATGATAAGAGCAGCCAATACATTTGGTGACAAGGTTTATGAAAAGGGAAAATAATAACGGAGAGATAATGCCACCTTGCGGCACACCAGCATCAATTGTCACCCTCTGGGACAAATCATCTCCCAGGCGTGCCGCTTGCTGGCGTTCTCGAAGGTAGGATGCGAACCATTCCCGAACCGAATCAGAGACCCCAACGTAAGAGAGAATAGAGAGGAGAACTTTGTGATTGATAGAGTTGAAGGCGTTGGAGAAATCAATCAGAATGAAGACCGTAAGGCGGGAGTTTTCCATTCCAACTCACACATCATCCAGGATATTTAGTAGAGCTGTTGTAGTGCTATGTCCTGTACGAAAACCGGATTGAAAGGGACTTAAAAGGGCGTTTTGTTGAGAAGACATGGCTAGAGAGCTGTTTGTGTACAGCTGCCTCGATAATTTTAGAGAGATATGGCAAAATAGAGATGGGACGAAATTCATGGGAAAAAGTAGGGTTAGGTGTTTTAGGAACCGGGATAACATAGGCTTTGCGCCATATACTAGGAAAGGAGCCATGTTGTAGGGAGAAATTGATAATGTAGGTCAATGGTGGTACAATAAAGTTAAGTAAGAGAAAGACCATGCGGCGACTCACATCATCATAGCCAACAGCATTAGATTTGAGAACTGAAATAGTTTTAAAAGTTTCATCTAAGGTTATAGGAGAAAAATTGAATATTTTATAGGAGAAAAATAGAATTGATTCCGAAGTCTTTTGTATGTATTTAAATTAAAATGAGACCGGACTTTTTTAAACTTACTAAATGCACTGTCTCTTTGTGCCATGGCTTTACGAATATCACTAGAAATCCAGGAAGCAGGCGGACGTTTAAGCCTAATCGGACGAATAGGAGCGTGTTTGTCAAAAAGTTGTAAGACAGAAGAGTTGAGAATGTTAACTTTGTCCTCAATGGTAGACGCTTCCATTAATGGTGTCCAATCAAGTTCCGCAGCATCCTGTTTTAGTTTTTCAATATCCAGTTTTCCAAAACTTCGCAGATATTTTATTCTAGGCTTGACCCTAGGTGGCTTTAACTTGTAGCTCAGAAATAAAAGGTCATGTTTAGAGAAACCAAGAGCTGGCAATTGGCCATGCTTAATTACCAAGTCAGGAGACGATGTAATAATTAGGTCTACCTACGAGGGAGTCAAAAGCGTTTAAATTGTGGTGAGTTGGATTTGATGGTAGAAGAGAAAAGCCAGTAGATTGAATGATGGATTGTAGTTTTGAAGATCGAGCTGAGGATTTAAGCATATTTGTATTAAATTTGCCCATGATTATATGGTGTGCGTGCTCACTAATGATTGATTCAAGGACAGACTCAAAAGTGGAGAAGTAGTCTATAGAAGGTGGACAGTATACGATCCCAACAACAACCTTAGCACCGTCAACTGATACTTCCATAAATATATATTCCACAGAATATGTGTATAGAGATGGAGTCATACATATGACTTTATAACTAATATCATTGCGCAGGTATATAGCTACCACTCACCTCCACCTTTTCCAGTGCGATCATTTCTTATAAGAATATATCTAAGAAGGCTATAAGAAGTAGAAGGGAGAGCTGGCTTAAGCCAACTTTCAGAAATAAGTAAGGCGTGGACAACATCAGAGCTAAAGTTTTAAGTAATTCTCGTTCTCGTGCGAATCCTACCAAAATAATAAAAGCAAAAGTTTGTAAAAATGTATGTTTTTTACTCCTCTATGCATATACATATAACGATAAGTGTTGTTTGACTTTAAACGCCTACCAATTTTCGTCCGCAAATTTGCTTATCGCCGTGTTGTTTTGAGATACAGGCAGGACCGAACGTTTTTCTTTATTTATAATTACATTCTATTTGATTTATATACATTATATAATTAAGGTGTTTAAAGATTAATAGGCTATATTATGTATTATATATATTACAGCCAATTACCCATAAGAGGCGACTCAGGTACCAGAACCGACAGGTACAGTACAGTACAGAACAAATACATAGGACAGGGATGGCCAATACGATTGCTCAGCTCGGCAATTACTAGCAAAATTCGCACTTTTTAGAATAGTACCTCCCCTGTACAAGTGCTTCAAGAGGTGACTAAGGTACCAGAACAGTTGGCGGTATATTCATCCGAAATAGTGTAGCTCAAATACATAAGACAGGGATAGGCAGCAGCATACCCGTCGTGAAGTGGCAATTATAGGCAAAATTCACTCTATGTCGGAGAGGCTTATGTCCAGCACTGGAACTCCTATGGCTGGTGTGATGATGATGATAATGGGCTTTGTTTTTGGATGAACATGTACATCACTAATAGTAAAAAAAAATATAAATTGGTTGAGTAATTTTATGTAAAATCGTACCAAACAAACAAAAAATCGATTTTTTTGCTATTAGTTTAAAAAAATCAGTCAAAAGTAAAGTCTGGTGTTTTTATTCAGCCCTGCTGACACAAGATAGCTGTATTGTGATTACATTAAGAGTGATCTAGCGGTTCAAATTTTATTGTCAGTCACCTGATTGGGTGCGATTAGAAACATGAATAAAAGAGAATCACCATCATACCAGCTAGGAATTCCATTGCTAGACATAGGCCTCTCCCAGAAAGGAGGTTTTTTGCTCATAATCACTGGCAGCTTTCACGACGGGAATGCTGCTGCATATCCCCGTCGTCTGTGGATTTGTGCTGCACT